>JAGSMR010000057.1:1477500-2077500 GCA_029286605.1 Sericinus montela
TATTCGGAATTCGAGTCATGAGACTAGAGTTCGATCCTCGAGGCTCGTACTAATGGGTTTTTCCAAAAACTTATATAGGATTATTATCGTTGGCTTGGACGTAAAAACAGCAACGGGCTCACCAGCTGTCATGTTGTCCCAAAAATGTCTTCGGTGGAAGGAGGGTCGAAAAGACTTATGTGTCGAGACCTCTATCTACACCTTTATTGGGAATAGCGTGAAGAAATTATTATTTATTTTTATTATTCCGCAAATAATACACCGAATATTTATATTTAATTGATTTAAATTAATTTAATGTGTTATCCTGAAAGTGCCGTAGGGCGACACCGAAAGAATTTAATTAAATAATTTTATTAATGAAATTCATGAGTTTGTGTTAGTCATTAAAGAGTAGATTATTAAAGCTCACAGTTAAGAGGTCACGTAAGCCGAGACTCACCCAACTAGGTGGTCGAAATTCAAGTCAAGAGGCCCGAGTTCGATCCCCAGATGGCAGGCTCGATGGAAGGACAAAAGGGTTTTCTCAAAACTTATGTACGATTTATGTCGTAGGCTTGAACATAAAAATGGCGACCTAAAACGAAACCAACGTTGTCCCAAAAATGTCTTCGGTGAAAGAAGGGTCAAAAGAACTTAATTGTCTGGATCTCTGTTTTCCCCAGTATTGAGAATGGCATGAAGATATTTTTTTAAAGTTAATAACATTATTACATACTTTCATTAACTGTAAAAATACATAGTCTGGACACCTCATTCAATATAGTATAACAAATATCATATATAATATTTACTACTTATTTACATGCCTCTCCCGTAAAGAGGATTTACCGTACCACGCTTGGCAAGCGGATTGACGATCACATTACCAGACAATTTCAACATTAAACACAACTGCCCATCACAGACCTATTCAACTTACCTTTGTACTTTTCGAGATAAGTATCGCACCATCTGTTAGCATGATTTACAGTATACAAGACTGTTTATTATCACCCCTTACCATAGCCAAGAGAAGAAGAGACGATGTCAAAATTTTACACCCTCACCATACTTTACAGTGCAACAGTAAATTAATATATGTTTTATTCAACACCTGTTTCCAGACTAAATGTGGCCACAGTAAAATAGTTTCAAAGTGTTAAAATATATATGGTTAAGGTAAACAAACCAAGCACTTTAGATACAAATGCATCTCTGTCGGCCACTAACGCCCAACAAATGTACAATACAAATAGTCTGGTGAAAAGCTCAAGATAAATTGTTAGGCCTCGTCTACATTGATTTGATTGCAGTGTGTTCAATATTCATTTGTTTATTTTAATTTTGTCACTTGTATTGTCACTTTAAAATAACAAAAGGCAGGCTCGTACTAATCGGTTTTTCAAAAACTTATATAGGATTATTATCGTTGGCTTGGACGTAAAACAGCAACGGGCTCACCAGCTGTCATGTTGTCCCAAAAATGTCTTCGGTGAAAGAAGGGTCAAAAGAACTTAATTGTCTGGATCTCTGTTTTCCCCAGTATTGAGAATGGCGTGAAGATATTTTTTAAAGTTAATAACATAATTACATACTTTCATTAACTGTAAAAATACATAGTCTGGACACCTCATTCAATATAGTATAACAAATATCATATATAATATTTACTACTTATTTACATGCCTCTCCCGTAAAGAGGATTTACCGTACCACGCTTGGCAAGCGGATTGACGATCACATTACCAGACAATTTCAACATTAAACACAACTGCCCATCACAGACCTATTCAACTTACCTTTGTACTTTTCGAGATAAGTATCGCACCATCTGTTAGCATGATTTACAGTATACAAGACTGTTTATTATCACCCCTTACCATAGCCAAGAGAAGAAGAGACGATGTCAAAATTTTACACCCTCACCATACTTTACAGTGCAACAGTAAATTAATATATGTTTTATTCAACACCTGTTTCCAGACTAAATGTGGCCACAGTAAAATAGTTTCAAAGTGTTAAAATATATATGGTTAAGGTAAACAAACCAAGCACTTTAGATACAAATGCATCTCTGTCGGCCACTAACGCCCAACAAATGTACAATACAAATAGTCTGGTGAAAAGCTCAAGATAAATTGTTAGGCCTCGTCTACATTGATTTGATTGCAGTGTGTTCAATATTCATTTGTTTATTTTAATTTTGTCACGTGTATTGTCAGTTTAATATAACAAAAGGCAGGCTCGTACTAATCGGTTTTTCAAAACTTATATAGGATTATTATCGTTGGCTTGGACGTAAAACAGCAACGGGCTCACCAGCTGTCATGTTGTCCCAAAATGTCTTCGGTGAAAGAAGGGTCAAAAGAACTTAATTGTCTGGATCTCTGTTTTCCCCAGTATTGAGAATGGCGTGAAGATATTTTTTAAAGTTAATAACATAATTACATACTTTCATTAACTGTAAAATACATAGTCTGGACACCTCATTCAATATAGTATAACAAATATCATATATAATATTTACTACTTATTTACATGCCTCTCCGTAAAGAGGATTTACCGTACCACGCTTGGCAAGCGGATTGACGATCACATTACCAGACAATTTCAACATTAAACACAACTGCCCATCACAGACCTATTCAATTTACCTTTGTACTTTTCGAGATAAGTATCGCACCATCTGTTAGCATGATTTACAGTATACAAGACTGTTTATTATCACCCCTTACCATAGCCAAGAGAAGAAGAGACGATGTCAAAATTTTACACCCTCACCATACTTTACAGTGCAACAGTAAATTAATATATGTTTTATTCAACACCTGTTTCCAGACTAAATGTGGCCACAGTAAAATAGTTTCAAAGTGTTAAAATATATATGGTTAAGGTAAACAAACCAAGCACTTTAGATACAAATGCATCTCTGTCGGCCACTAACGCCCAACAAATGTACAATACAAATAGTCTGGTGAAAAGCTCAAGATAAATTGTTAGGCCTCGTCTACATTGATTTGATTGCAGTGTGTTCAATATTCATTTGTTTATTTTAATTTTGTCACGTGTATTGTCAGTTTAATATAACAAAAGGCAGGCTCGTACTAATCGGTTTTTTCATAAACTTTTTCGGACGGTTTTACATTCGGACGGAAAACGGTTTTATATTCGGACATAGTGAAAAAACTTGCGTTCAACTTGATCAGGTGTTTCAGTAGGTAACTAGGTCAAGCATACGTCACTCTCCTCTCTCCGCGGCTCTTCCACTCCGCGCTGGCCCGACGCAACGCGCTGGGGAACCGGTCAGCTGGCAGTCTGAGATGCAGCGCTTGTGCAGGAATGTAGCACGCATGCAGTATGACAGCTGCGTGTTTGCCAAGCTGAAATAAGTTGTTGTGCACCGCTAAATGAATATAATAGCGAATTTGCCGGCTAAGTGACGTATTTATTTCGATTTTGTCAAAATTAGCATAGTGAACAATTAGCATAGCAAAGTTTAAACAGTTAAAATTTGAAACTAATAGCTTAGAAAATTTGTACAGTGACTATTATGTGACATAAGTTATATTATCAGCACGTAATAAATAAATAGCACTTAGTTTCGGACAGTTTAGTCAGTATTAGTAAAATTTGCCTTAATCAATTACCATTCAATATTACAGTGACATGCTAGTTTTTCATCTGCGTATATCGAGTAGGTAGTTTGATATAATATGCGGTAGATAACAAATTGAATACTAGCAATTATTTCGCGTTCTATTGTGAATTACATAGACCGATTTAAGCACAGATAGGTAGGTAAGCCAAAAATGCATTAGATACTTGCTTCAAAATCGTTTATAGTATCCTCGAACGCAATTTAGGGTAACGCAATAGCAATCAGCATATACTTCGAGGATCTAATCTCAAAGAATTCAAAGAAAAAATGAAACTAGAATAGGAAGTAGATAGGAAAGGACTCACAATTTGATAGGCAGACAGGCGGTGCCGAGGACGTTGAAGTGCTGCTGTGCTGCTGGCTGCATATAGGCTATGGTCGATCTGTAGATTTTCTTGTTTGCGTTCGCTGAGATCTTTACTTTGTTAGGCATTCAGGCGTTGCTGAACACGTCGTTGACGTGCTGCTGTGCTGCTGAATGCGAATCGTAGACTGCAGATCTTGCTTTTGTAGACGGGGAAGACGAGTTTGTTAGGCAGACAGGCGGTGCTGAGTACGTAGCTGACGTACTGCAATGCTGCTAACTGCTGGCTGCGATCTTCCTGTAGATATGTAGTATAATATCGTCCACGGGAACAAATCTTCTTATTTTTTTTTCTTGAATCAGGACTGTGTGTCCTGTCACGGTCGCTAGTTCTTGTTCAGGATAGAACAAGGAAAAAATATTCTTCTTTTTGTATTAAATTTTATTCCTTAATTACAATAATTTTAAAGTGCATGCGTGCCCGTTGGTAGTTAAATCGTGTCTTTTTATTTGAAAGGACGAATTAGATCCGTTAACAATAAATACTAGGGTTGCGATGAATCACTACCTCTATGGATTGTCTTTTATAGCGTAAAGCTATTCATAAATTATTTATACTGTCTGTGGTGCAGACAATTTTGAATATCTTCATTCTAATATCTAATATTAATATTCCACAGCATAGTACTGGATTATTTAGTTTCCTCTTTTACTGTGCAGACCACGCTCCTCTGGAAATATCTTCTTGTGACGATGTCAAGCAGACTCTTTTTAGTAAAACGGTCTTCATATAAATTATTCCGACAGACAATTTTACCTTTTTTATTTTTATATCCATCTTCACTCGTCAATTTTGTGTTTTATTTTCTTACACCTTTCACATTTCAAAAAAGTCACGATATCCGCGTGGTTGGGTCATCGGATTTCGAGTTAGTAGACCCGAGTTCGATCCAAAGGTAGTCGGCTCGTACTTATGGGTTTTTTCAAAAACTTATGTACGGTTATATCGTTGGCTTGGACACAAAGACGACGACGGGCTCACCACCTGTCACGTTGTCCCGAAAAATGTCTTCGGTGGAAGGTGGGTCAAAGGGACTTAACTGTCTAGACTAAACCTCTGTCTACCCTCGGTATGGGGAATAATGTGAAGATATTTTTTTTTCTAATTTACATTGTTAGCATGGATTTCAGTTTTAAATGGAAAACGGTTTATTTTAAAGACGAATAAGACTATTAAAATATAGATCCGTTCACTGAGCTCACATCTACGTAACATGCAAAGGAGCATAAGCAGATAGACCGACGCTTTATAAGTTAACTTAAGTGCACTCAACTGATTGCGCCGAGCGTATAAAACTGCATTGAGTTGAAAAAAAAATATCTTACATTCTTCTCGCCACTGTTTTAAGTTACTTGCTTGCTTCTACTTCTTCTTCCTTACAGCTTATCAAGAGTCCACTGCTGGACATAGGCCTCCCACAACATGTTCCACAAAGAACGGTCCTCAGCCTCTTATTTCCATCGAAATCCCGCAACATTTTGCAAGTCGTCACTCCATTTCTTTATTATGCTTTGATAATGATTATTTATTATTACACTGTTTTCCATCTCGTGGGATTGTATTTCTTGCATAGTATTTTTGTCGCCAAATAGCTAATCTTAATGACTATTATATTCCAGTTTTAACGGTATGAAGATCTGGTGTAATTATGAGCTATGAGACATGTTCATTTTACTCCTCGATGGTATCCTTTAATTTTGAAATGGTAAATAGTTGCCATGGCTGCAGAACTACTTACCATCGATTGAACTGTTGTCGTTGTCATTTTCATCATCCTCCCATAAAATACTCCTTAAAAAGGCAACTGACAAGGAATCCGAACACGCCACCACCCATTTATTCCCATTTATAATATTTCTATGGAAGTATTAATTTATTAACTAGGTACTCTTACCTCCGAGCCACCGTGTCTTACGCATCAGTTGAAATTTTAACTCTGTATTCTCTGTATATTACTTATGCCTTGTTTATTGGTATAGGCGCCATCTGATATCCCTTTTGCAAGTGACAATTTGATAATCCTGACTTTTCGATTAGGAATTATCAATATAGTCGACTCAGGTAAGAGCGTCGCCACGGATCGGCGAAGTTGCGGGTTCGAATCCGCCCGTGTCAGTTGAAATTTTAACTCTGTATTCTCTGTATATTACTTATGCCTTGTTTATTGGTATAGGCGCCATCTGATATCCCTTTTGCAAGTGACAATTTGATAATCCTGACTTTTCGATTAGGAATTATCAATATAGTCGACTCAGGTAAGAGCGTCGCCACGGATCGGCGAAGTTGCGGGTTCGAATCCGCCCGTGTCAGTTGAAATTTTAACTTTTTTCTCTTTAATTTAATAACATAAAAGTTCAGCATAAATATGCTTTAAAATCGACAAAATTGCGTACTAAAATAATGAGTGAGCCTTCTTCGACTATTCTCGTTTAAAAATTTCAGCAACTACGTTGACGAGGAAATAAAAAAAAACAATTCGCTCACCAGGTGATATGCACCCAATAAATCATAAAAGCGTATGTCATCTGAATGCAATGGAATATTGCGAATTCGTTTCACATTCCTGATGCTTTGAATTGATGACGTCATCGCCACTAGCGAACGCTTTTAATTAGAGCGCTGTCACGCGTCTTTCATAATCGAACCGTTTCAGTTGTGGCAAAGCGATTTAATCGATCTAAATTAATTTAGGATATTGAAGGACTAATCAGAACTGCAATTAATATAACTATATTAATTGCAGTTCTGATTAGTGGGTGGTCGGAATTTCGAGTCGAGAGACCCGAGTTCGATCCCCGGTGGCAGTACCAATGAGTTTTTCAAAACTTATGTACGAATTTCATCGTTGGCTTGGACATGAAGGCGGCGTCGGGCTTACCACCTGTCACGTTGTCCCAAAAATATCTTCGTTGGAAGGTGAGTCGAAGGGACTTAATTGTCTAGACTCGACCTCTATCTACCCCTGTATTGGGAATTGCGTGAAGATATTTATTATTAATATTTGGTTTATTTTTTTTATTTTACAATCTTAGAATCTACAACACAAAATCCATAAATCCTAACATGGAACAATATAAACCACACCTGGCCAATTATAGATTTTTATTTCATTACTTATAAATATGAAATAAATATCTTCACGTCATTCAATGCAGAGGTAGAAAGAGGAAAAAACATATTACCTTTTTTATTTTTATATCCATCTTCACTCGTCAATTTTGTGTTTTATTTTCTTACACCTTTCACATTTCAAAAAAGTCACGATATCCGCGTGGTTGGGTCATCGGATTTCGAGTTAGTAGACCCGAGTTCGATCCAAAGGTAGTCGGCTCGTACTTATGGGTTTTTTCAAAAACTTATGTACGGTTATATCGTTGGCTTGGACACAAAGACGACGACGGGCTCACCACCTGTCACGTTGTCCCGAAAAATGTCTTCGGTGGAAGGTGGGTCAAAGGGACTTAACTGTCTAGACTAAACCTCTGTCTACCCTCGGTATGGGGAATAATGTGAAGATATTTTTTTTTCTAATTTACATTGTTAGCATGGATTTCAGTTTTAAATGGAAAACGGTTTATTTTAAAGACGAATAAGACTATTAAAATATAGATCTGTTCACTGAGCTCACATCTACGTAACATGCAAAGGAGCATAAGCAGATAGACCGACGCTTTATAAGTTAACTTAAGTGCACTCAACTGATTGCGCCGAGCGTATAAAACTGCATTGAGTTGAAAAAAAAATATCTTACATTCTTCTCGCCACTGTTTTAAGTTACTTGCTTGCTTCTACTTCTTCTTCCTTACAGCTTATCAAGAGTCCACTGCTGGACATAGGCCTCCCACAACATGTTCCACAAAGAACGGTCCTCAGCCTCTTATTTCCATCGAAATCCCGCAACATTTTGCAAGTCGTCACTCCATTTC
Source organism: Sericinus montela (assembly GCA_029286605.1). Classification (NCBI taxonomy): domain Eukaryota; kingdom Metazoa; phylum Arthropoda; class Insecta; order Lepidoptera; family Papilionidae; genus Sericinus; species Sericinus montela. The sequence continues at coordinate 1,485,432 of JAGSMR010000057.1, forward strand.
TTTATTATGCTTTGATAATGATTATTTATTATTACACTGTTTTCCATCTCGTGGGATTGTATTTCTTGCATAGTATTTTTGTCGCCAAATAGCTAATCTTAATGACTATTATATTCCAGTTTTAACGGTATGAAGATCTGGTGATGAGCTATGAGACATGTTCATTTTACTCCTCGATGGTATCCTTTTACTTTTGAAATGGTAAATAGTTGCCGAGTCACGATAGCCGAGTTGGTGGGTGGTCGGAATTTCGAGTCGAGAGACCCGAGTTCGATCCCCCGGTGGCAGTACCAATGAGTTTTTCAAAAACTTATGTACGAATTTCATCGTTGGCTTGGACATGAAGGCGGCGACGGGCTCACCACCTGTCACGTTGTCCCTAAAATATCTTCGGTGGAAGGTGGGTCAAAGGGACTTAATTGTCTTGACCTCTGTCTACCCCTGTATTGGGAATTGCGTGAAGATATTTATTTATTTATTTATAAATAGTTGCCATGGCTGCAGAACTACTTACCATCGATTGAACTGTTGTCGTTGTCATTTTTCATCATCCTCCCATAAAAATACTCCCTTAAAAAGGCAACTGACAAGGAATCCGAACACGCCACCACCCATTTATTCCCATTTATAATATTTCTATGGAAGTATTAATTTATTAACTAGGTACTCTTACCTCCGAGCCACCGTGTCTTACACGCATCAGTTGAAATTTTAACTCTGTATTCTCTGTATATTACTTATGCCTTGTTTATTGGTATAGGCGCCATCTGATATCCCTTTTGCAAGTGACAATTTGATAATCCTGACTTTTCGATTAGGAATTATCAATATAGTCGGCTCGGAGGTAAGAGCGTCGCCACGGATCGGCGAAGTTGCGGGTTCGAATCCGCCCGTGTCAGTTGAAATTTTAACTTTTTTTCTCTTTAATTTAATAACATAAAAGTTCAGCATAAATATGCTTTAAAAATCGACAAAATTGCGTACTAAAATAATGAGTGAGCCTTCTTCGACTATTCTCGTTTAAAAATTTCAGCAACTACGTTGACGAGGAAATAAAAAAAAAACAATTCGCTCACCAGAGTGATATGCACCCAATAAATCATAAAAAGCGTATGTCATCTGAATGCAATGGAATATTGCGAATTCGTTTCACATTCCTGATGCTTTAGATTGATGACGTCATCGCCACTAGCGAACGCTTTTAATTAGAGCGCTGTCACGCGTCTTTCATAATCGAACCGTTTCAGTTGTAGCTTAAAGCGATTTAATCGATCTAAATTAATTTAGGATATTGAAGGACTAATCAGAACTGCAATTAATATAACTATATTAATTGCAGTTCTGATTAGTCCTTATTATAAAATAACTATTTTCACGAATACTCAGTCTATTTAAAACAAAAGGGTGAGTTAAAATTACTTTTTAAATCTCAATCGCACGTTTCTTAGAGGCATAGACGTCATCTATCGAATCTTAGAGAAATCCAGACTCAGTAAAATATCAAAATATTTTTAAATCATTATTAGGAGTATAAATTAATTACTCCTCGTATACTACAATATAGGTAGGAAAATTAACAATAAAAGTCATAATACAGTATACATAATTTTCTTTCTATATTTAAGTATTCAAAGAAAACGCAATACATGTGGCTGATGTAAGCCGAGGTAACTTATGAAGACCATGTGAGCAATTTTTTTGAAGAGGGGAGTGTCAAAAGTACTTAGATATTCGTGTATGAAGGAATTGAAAAATCTGAACGAAGCTGAAAAGGTATGTAAGGATTCTGACACGCATCGATGTGTTTTCTCTCGCTACCCCATCAGGGATTGTGCTTGAAGATATAAAAGTAATAATACTTCTATTTAAAACATATTTAATGTTACAGTGTAATATTTAATCCAAATCGATAATTGCCTTTATATTAAAACGCATTGCCTTATGTATTACCTTAATAATAAAAGTGCCTTTAATATTAAAACAGAAAGGGGAGTTTTTCTTTCTTTTCCTTCCCATAAAACAACCGCAAATCGATTCTATCACATAAATGAGTCCGAGTTTACGAGTTTACGATGACCATTACCGCAGTTCGAAAGCGATTAAATAGCAATCGATGGTAATGGAAAGTACAATTGTTCCAACTATTCGCAATTAGTTAACATTAGTACGATTGGCAGGTTGTATTAATCACGACCATTTAGAAGTTTCTTTTTTATTACGTTATTATTTTTAATGGGACGAGAGCGAAATTTTAGAAAGAAAAAAGCATTTATTTACGAAGAAATGGACTATGAATTAGTTAACAGGCCACCTGGCGATAAGTAACTACGTAAAATAAACTATTTAAAAAAAACACGAGCTTCTTCATTACCAAAGACAGAATGCCTCATAGTCCATCACTAGACTGGAATAATGCATTAGTGGCATTAACCCGTAATTACAACTACACACAAATTATTCTAGCTCTCCATATCCTTCAAACCCGAATCATTAGCAGCAGAAATTGTTAAGAGTGTTAAACTTATCCAGACAACTATTAGGTAATGAAAGAGTCTACAACCGCTTAATAGTTTAGATATGATGAAATATTTACCACCCAAAAACCCAAAAATTAAGAAAGCCGAAGACAGGCAACAGCATTTCAGGTGCTAAGTGTCAGTTACTGCGATCATCGATCAATCTTGGCAATACTTTACGAGTTTAAATAAGAAATTCATGAAGATAGTTAACGAAAGAATATCAAAGATTATATAAACATGACAAAGGATATGAGGTATATTATTTTCCAGAATCTAACAACGTTTACGATGCAATTTAAAAACAATTACATTCCTCGAATGTAGTATTTTTAATGTATAATCTCGAATGTAGAAAATATTAAACAAAATTTCAAGTCAATCCATCGACATTTCGAGGTTTTCGGCACAGACTACTGTAACTTTATTTATATAGCTTAGGAGCTTAATTGTGGTCAAAACCCGCCTAAACTTTATCATCATTAGCTGAAAAATCATTCCTAAATAGCGCTCATTTCATTTTGACGGCTCTAATTTGTTGAATAAGTAAAGTCCGCACCCCCAATTAAGGTAACCAGTAATTGTAGAGTGTTCTCTAAAATTTTGTTAGCGGAGCGCTTTGTTATATCTTCAGATAAGGCACGACGCGACTCGGGTCAAGGGTCCGCCGACACTCCACTATATCACCTGCGGTCCGCAAGAATATTAAATTATTACCCATTCACGTTTAGTAGGCAATTTGTTGGCTTCGTCAATTTGTTACGTATTTTTAAAAATAATGTGAAATAACATTCTATTATATATTTTTATATTGACGACTTCAATGAATGAATGAGGCACGCATCGAGTTTCATAGTGTCACTAAGGTCGTAGGTTCGATTCCCGGACGGATCTATACAAGAAACCACTTTTTCTATATTGTTTCGAGTCTGGGTGTTTGTGATAACTTCGTTGTTTTCGATTTCATAAAATTAGTGCTATAGCTACTTACTTTGTGATCAGAGCAATGTGGATGATGTTGTCCCTATCTATGTATTTGTTTATGGTAGGATGTTAAAAAGTACATACGTATGTCTATCATATCGGAAGATAAAATCTTACATACTGGACGTACTTAATTTATTCTTCATTGTAGCCACTAAAAGTTTCTTCCTAATCTAAAATATGTAAATACTGTCCACTCAGTGCCAACCCTGTATTAGAATGAAAAGAGCCATCTCTCTGGGGTCTGGTGACTGGTGGTAAGAGGCACCAAAACGGATTAAATTGAAAATTTTAGAATTATTATTTACATACACACCTAATGTCATGTAAAGTTATCTACAAGAAATAAACCTTTCCTACAAAGAAGATCTCCTTCTCTTCTATCCTCAGTCGCCTCCACAACTCCCTCCGTAAGAAGGGGGCTGGTACATTCAGCTTATAACTGAAGTACAATTTACATGAAATGAAAGCGTCGAACATAGGATGCTGAAAGATAATCTCGCTGTACTCTGATCAACGGCTAGGGTCGGTGATGAGTCCATTGCAATCGAGAGTCATAATCGCTATAATTAGCAAGTAGATTGGCGATCGCTGTACCAGACATGTCACATCTCAAACGCTTCTTCCCGTAATCGCTTATTTTGTTTTGGTATTTTCAAGACGGGTATTCCGCCACTTATATCTTTTATTGGAGATACTTAGTTTATATTTACAATGCCATCCGTTAGGAAAATTGCCCATAATTGCCATCCTTGGCAGGCAGATTGGCAATAGAAGTAACGAATAACATGGACTGAAACATTTTTATACGATTTTTTATCTTAACGCATTTACCCATACACCAGTATCGCAATAGGCTGAGGACTATACAATGATATCCTTTCGACTCACTTGTCACTGAAGATTATTTGGTACAGTGTGACAGGTGGTGTGCCTGTCGCGTTCTTAGTGTTCTCAATCTAAAAGAACAATATACGTAATATACATACATACATATATTTTTATAAATATTTTTTACATATACAGATAAACATCCATGTTTCAAGTACAACCATTAATATGAACACACAAATTTTTGCATCTAGCGAGATTCGAATCCGGGAGCCTTAGCTTCAAAAGCATGGTCACTACCAACTCTGCTAGTAATTGTCTATACACGTTTATATTTAAATAATTTAGCCATTTCTTTTCGAACTAACCCCCCCCCCCTTTTTACTTTATTAATATGTAATTAATGATTGTAAAGTTTGCATGAAATATTATTTTCTTGTAATCACCGGTGAAATGCGATTCCAATTGAGTAATTATGGAAATTCAGCCAGTGCTCTTTGTCACGAAAAGGAGGTTTTTATGGAAACATTTAATAATCGGATTTTAAGTAGAAATATAATTAGTCATAATTTAATATTTACGACCCGATAGCCTAGTTGGTGGTGACCCAGCTTTCAAAGCTAAGGGTCGCGAGTTAGAATCCCGTTAGGGACAAACACTAACCTACTGTTATACTTAACAAGTATCTATTGTCTTTATAAAATCTTTAACGAGGCAATCCTGTGCTGGTACAAAAATTCTAGCGATTTATACAAATGTTTTATGTTTCAGTCATATCATATCACAGGTAAGTAACAAATTTGAAAAAAAAGTATTTCATCTACCAAAAAAGGTTACATTAATAATTTTCATTTATAACTAAACAAAAAAAAAGTCCCAAATGTCAACGCCAAGTGAAACCTCATCCATGTACTAATTGTAGAAGTACATTATTCTCTTTTATTCATTGTTACTCATTATATTGAATTGAATACCTTGAATTTATTAGCGAGATTCAAATCCGGGAGCCTTAGCTTCAAAAGCATGGTCACTACCAACTCTGCTAGTAGTTGTCTATACACGTTTATATTTAAATAATTAACATGAATGAAATAGTGTTATTAAAATTTTGTCTTTAAGAAAAGGCCAGAAGAAGAGTGATATTTTGCGAAGCTCGACGACTGTAATAAATTATTGTCAGTTGCTCAGCTGCAATGAAGCCATTTCTTTTCGAACTAACCCCCTTTTTACTTTAACAATGTGTAATTAATGATTGTAAAGTTTGCATGAAATATTATTTTCTTGTAATCGCCGGTGAAATGCGATTCTAATTGAGTAATTATGGAAATTCAACCAGTGCTCTTTGTCACGAAAAGGAGGTTTTATGGAAACATTTAATAATCGGATTTTAAGTAGAAATATAATTAGTCATAATTTAATATTTTCGACCCGATAGCCTAGTTGGTGGTGACCCAGCTTTCAAAGCTAAGGGTCGCGAGTTAGAATCCCGTTAGGGACAAACACTAACCTACTGTTATACTTAACAAGTATCTATTGTCTTTATAAAATCTTTAACGAGGCAATCCTGTGCTGGTACAAAAATTCTAGCGATTTATACAAATGTTTTATGTTTCAGTCATATCATATCACAGGTAAGTAACAAATTTGAAAAAAAAGTATTTCATCTACCAAAAAAGGTTACATTAATAATTTTCATTTATAACTAAACAAAAAAAAAGTCCCAAATGTCAACGCCAAGTGAAACCTCATCCATGTACTAATTGTAGAAGTACATTATTCTCTTTTATTCATTGTTACTCATTATATTGAATTGAATACCTTGAATTTATTAGCGAGATTCAAATCCGGGAGCCTTAGCTTCAAAAGCATGGTCACTACCAACTCTGCTAGTAGTTGTCTATACACGTTTATATTTAAATAATTAACATGAATGAAATAGTGTTATTAAAATTTTGTCTTTAAGAAAAGGCCAGAAGAAGAGTGATATTTTGCGAAGCTCGACGACTGTAATAAATTATTGTCAGTTGCTCAGCTGCAATGAAGCCATTTCTTTTCGAACTAACCCCCCCTTTTTACTTTAACAATGTGTAATTAATGATTGTAAAGTTTGCATGAAATATTTATTTTCTTGTAATCGCCGGTGAAATGCGATTCTAATTGAGTAATTATGGAAATTCAACCAGTGCTCTTTGTCACGAAAAGGAGGTTTTTATGGAAACATTTAATAATCGGATTTTAAGTAGAAATATAATTAGTCATAATTTAATATTTTCGACCCGATAGCCTAGTTGGTGGTGACCCAGCTTTCAAAGCTAAGGGTCGCGAGTTCGAATCCCGCTAGGGACAAACACTAACTTACTGTTTATTTATTTATTCTTTATTGTTACACCTTATACTAAGGGCTACAATGGGCGGACTTAATGCCTGGTGGCATTCTCTACCAGTCAACCTTTGTTATGGTGAGAAGTAGATGGCAGGTGCTAACAAGATAAATATAGATTAATGCTCCTAATAAAAAATATATACATATAAATAATAAATATTTTATGGAAAAATACATACATGTATTATATAAACTAAACGTACATAATTATAGATAAATACATAAATAATATATATAAAATATAAACATATAAATATATACATAAATATTTATTAATGATTCTTAAGATAATACTCACGAACTAATCTCTTGAACGAATGGGCATTCGGAGCAGATTTTATCTTCAAAGGTAGGGCGTTCCAGAGTAGTGCAGCTTGTACCGTAAAAGAGGAGTTTAAGTATCCTGTATTATGTTGAGGAATGTGAATCCTATGTTGGTTTATAGAGCGAGGTGCCCTGTCATGAGTAGATTGGAGATGTTGAAAGTTATTTCTTAGGTAAGAAGGAGAATTAGAGTTAGTCAATACAGAATAGAATAGAAACAGAATTCGGGAGCTACGCCTTTGACGAATGGGAAGCCATTTAAGCTTGGAACGGCAAGAGGAGATATGGTCATATTTACGTAAACCGAAAATAAATCTAATACAGTTGTTGAGAAGTTTGTCGAGACGTGTTTGGGATAGATCTGGATAACATACATCGGCATAGTCGATAATGGGCAATACCAGGGACTGAACCAGCAAAAGATTAGTTTTAAAGGGAAGGAAATTTTTAAGGCGGTAGAGTGAACGTAAAGTGGCATTGGATTTTCTGCTTATTTCCGCAACCTGAAGTTCGCAGCTTAACGACTGATCCAAATGCAAACCAAGATCAACTACAGTATTAGAAAATGGAATTAATGTTCCATTATAATAAATAGGAGAAAGGTTACCGTAATCAATCCTGGCCAGCATCCTAGGACCACCCATTACTATGGCTTTACATTTTGTTGAGTTGACGGTAACACCATATCTAATGGACCAATCCCTAATTAACTCAAGATTTTTATTGAGCTTAAAAATACAGTTATTGAGATCACCCACTTTCGATTTATCGTAAAGCTGAAGATCGTCTGCATACAGATGATACGAACAGTTTAAACTGTCTTAAGACAGTGGTGATGGAGTTAATAAATAACGAAAACATTATTGGAGAAAGTATACCGCCTTGCGGCACCCCAGAATCTACATCCGCCCAGGCAGAACATTGCTGCCCTAAGCGGACTGACTGTTGGCGGCCGCGAAGATATGATGAGAACCAATCCAAAGCTTGGATCGAGAATCTGAGGTAAGTAAGGTAGGATATAAGGATATCGTGATCAACTGTGTTAAAAGCGTTTGAAAAGTCAACCAGCACCACCACTGTCAACTTTTGTTCATCCATGCCCTTCCTTATGTCATCTGTGACCTTGACAAGTGCTGTAGTGGTACTGTGACCTGGACGAATACCTGACTGAAAGTCAGGTATTCGTCCGTTAGTAGGTTATGTTAGTTTACGAACGTAGAGATTTGCTTATGTACACAGGCTTCAAGAACTTTTGAAAGGAAAGGAAGTATAGAGATCGGTCGAAAGTGATTAGGCAAGGTAGGATTATTTATTTTAGGAAGTGGAAGTACAAAAGTTACCTTTTTCCACAGGGTCGGGTAAACACCAGAGTCTAAAGAAAAATTAATAATATGTGTAACTACTGGTAAAAGGTACTCAAGTATTAAGGATATCATTTGCTTACTAACCTCGTCGCTTCCCACAGCCTTAGATTTAATTGCACAATTATTATGAAACATTTCCTATTATCTATTCTCGACCGGGGAAGTACCACTACCTCACAAAATACCGGCGTGAAGTAGAAGTTTAAAAAACTTCTGCGTTTCGTCTGGTGAGTGCAGGTAACCGGAGGCCCACACACCCCCCTCCCCCAAAATTCTGAGGGGGGGGAGGGCAAAGGCCGGCAACGCATCTGCTATGCCTCAGGTATTGCAGGTGTTCATGGGCGGCGGTAATCACTAACCATCACGTGATCGTGTCACCTGCTCGTTTACCTCCCTTTTCTATAAAAAAAAATATATTACTTTTTAAATATTTTCTGACAGTATAGTGTAAGAAATACGTGAAATAATATATTTTCAAATTTTATTCTAATTACTCATTAGAGAAATATCTAAGGCAAAAAATATTTATTTCAGTTTTCAAGACGCTTTAGATATCTGTGGTACGTGTGCAAGATTTTCGTTTAACTTAAACATTTTCATCTATTCTTATTCCCGCAGTTTAAGTGTGCGAAGTCTTTTAAACACGAATAAACACTAAACAGTTTGAAGTTTCATCCATGAAAGACAATTTAAATTCTTAGAATACAGCGTGTATTCTACGACGAGAGAAAGATTGAGCAGCAAATCAAAGTTTGCGTCGACTAAACTTTTTACTAAACGAGTAAAACATTCCTGGCGTAAATTCTAGGCCAGAGGTCTGCTAACATCGAAACGCAAATGTTGATTTTAACATTGTTAGCGACTAACTCTAGAATGCGAAGGCATTTGTATAATCTGATTTTAGTATAACTAACCAATGTTTTGAATTTGAAGGCATAATATAGCTTGTGCTTTTTAATTTTTATTTATCTTTTAATTAGAGTTTACGATATTTGATAAAAATGTCGATCTCAAGAATCGTTTCAAATCAATTCATCATAACTCTCTCAAACTCAATTAGAGAAGGTGTTTGTGAAGGTGTGAAGGTGAAAAATTTACAAAAAAATACTGAATTATGGAAATATTATGCTGTGAATATGAGTGGTAACAGTGTAAGAATATCGCCACTCCCTTTCTTCCCGTGGGTGTCGTAAGAGGCGACAAAGAAAAACAACATATCGTTATGGCAACCGACAGATGACGCGATAACCATCTCTAAAAATATCAGTCCAAAATAATCAGACGAAGATGGGTAGCAGCGTCTGAGCTGCGAGTCGTCTGCTACTGCCATCGCCAATCCGCTTGCCAAGCGTGGCGATTACGGAAAATCTTCCCTATGGGAGAGGCCTATGTCTTGCAGTGGACTTTAATAGGCCGTTATGTATGTATGTATGTATGATGCTCTGAAAAAATTTAAATTTTTGCCTTTTTTGCTGACACTCTAATAAAGGTAGGAAAATGAATACAGCATTGTGTTACAATAAATTTAAAAAAAGATATGACATGAATAAAATATTATAATGCCAAGTGATAACAAGCATTCGTTTCTTTTTTTATTCTTTGAACATAGAGTAACATTGGAATTAGATTTCCCGCCAATTCCACGCAGTAGATAATGTCATTGAATCAGTATGTAATAGAGTATGCCTTGAGGGTATATTCATGAGGACTAACATGAAAGAGGCGTGCACTAAGGTAGTGTGTCTAATGTATCTGTGCTTCGGAAAGCAATTATCGACTATTATCATGATCATATATATATTACGGTTACTTTTAAAAATCAATATTATATTTTTCAGTTATGAAAACAATTTTCAACAACAAGGCAATATGTCTTGTGATTGGTAGTGCAACCAGGCAGGGCAGGTTGCCTTCGAAGCTAAGAGTTGTAGTAACGTACCCATTGATTGTGCCCATTGGTACGAGCCTGGGGATCGAATTCAAGTCTCCTAACTCGAAATTCACGACTTTATAAACAAAAATATGAAAAATTTTTATAGGTAATCTCCTACTCTGGAATTAGATAAGCCAAGACGCCTTCCTCTGTAAGAATAACCCATATTATACTTGTCTTGAAAGCAGAAAGTGTTGTCTACACTTTAATCGAGCAGGTAATTAATATTTTTACCTACAATCAAAACTGTCACCATTTGTCATCATAATAAAAAAAGCTAGAAAAGCCCATAAAAATGCATAAAAAAAGCTTTTTAGCATAAAAAGCTTTTAACTTCCCATACTGGGTAGGCAGAGGTTTAGAAAGTGAAGCCTTTTCGAATTACTTTTTATAGGTGTGCTAGTGAGATAGGTGGTGAATCTGTCGCCGTTTTAAATACAAAATATGTTTATAGCATGTACTTAAGTTTAAAAACATGAAGGTTCCTTATCTGTCTTGGAGTCAGATGACTCTTGGAGTGAGATGAGGGCCAGTAACAGATTCTCACCATTTTCGCCGCCAAGGAGCAGCGTTGTGTCCGGTTTTAAAGATTTAAATTTTAAAAAGATTTATTTACAGCCAATGAGTCATTCCGTATTAGTCCTTCTACTAAACTTATTTGCAGACTGACTGCAATGCCTGGCGGTTTTGGTGTAAGTACTAATAAGCCGCCTCCCTTTCTTTATTCATGTGGGTATAATGAGCGAAACTATGGTATAATGCAGTGAAGGTATCCATACAGGACAAAAGCTACCAAAACAAAAAAATAATAATTTGATAAAGCTTTTCGCGAGTTTTCTTACTAATATATATGTTAGTTTTACTAATATATATGTTAGTTTTACTATTATATATCTAAAGTAATGCAAGAATTAATTGCAATTTTATTTCGGCCTTACTACGAATATAACTCTGGTGAATATAGAAGCAATTTCGTAATTGCGAGATAACGACCTACCATTACACTACTTAATATAAAGGCATAAACATTACGTATGTTCATGATGTACGTAACAGTAATTTTAAGTTGGTTACCTTGTCTTTGGTATTCAATATCCAAAGCATTAAATCAGTAAGAGCCCGCTATAATTATACATAATTAACGATCAAAGTAGAAGTATAGAGATCCTATATTCTGACACAAAATTAAGTTTACATTAAGTTTTTTTGATTATTTAAGATTAATTTCTTTTTTTTCTTCAGTGATATGCAAAATAAATACAATATAAGAAATATTTAAACATAGAGTAATGAAAAATTATAATTAATTAAAAATTGATAAATAATAAACAAAATAATTATCGTAAAAGATTTGTCGTTTTCGCAATTGCCCATACTGGGGTAGGCGGAAGGTTAGGTAATGAAATCTGTTCGACCCCACTTTTCACCTAAGCTTTTTTGGGACAACGTGATAGGTGATGAGCCTACTTACAAGCTAACGCTACAATACAACACACATTCACATATATTATTTATACTGGGGTAGACAGAGGTCTCGACAATGAAGTCCTTTCGACCCACCTTTCACCGTAGACATTTTTTGGGACATCGAGACAGATAGTAAACCTATCGCTGTCTTTATGTCCACGATATAAATCAATAAAATAAACTTATGTACGATAAAAGACGATATAAATAAAAATAATATTAATAAATATCTTCACGCAATTCCCAATACAGGGGTAGACAGAGGTCTAGTCTAGACAATTAAGTCCCTTTGACCCACCTTCCACCGAAGAAATTTTCGAGACAACGTGACAATTTGTGAGCCAGTCGCCCTCGCTATCGAAGTCCCTTTTGTCTAGACTATATCTCTGTCTACCCCTGTACTCCCAGTTGCCTGAAAATATTTATTATTTTCTTCCTACATGCACGTCTGTGTACCCTTGACCCTTCCCTCTTCGAGCAAGTTGCTCACATGGTCTGCGAATATTACGTCTCGGCCAGCCTAAACACTTTGTGATATCAACTTTCGCCGCATATTTATTCTTCACCATTTGGTGTTCACTCATCATGCGCAAACGCGCACGATGAGCGAATAAGTGCGCCCAAAGCACGCCCTTATTAATTTTATTCATAAGGTCATCTTTCACACCTGTCATATTGAGAAAATATCGTTTTGTTTTCTAACTAATAAATACATTACTGAATATATAGGGACGACATCACATACATTGCTCTCAACTCAAAGTAAGTAGCTAAAGCAATGATGCTACCACAGAAATATAAACCCGAGAAAATATAGAAACAGTGGCATTCAACATTGAACCGGTAATCGAAACCTGGATCTCTGAGCTGGCGGCATATGTAAACCAGCTTGTATGCCACTAGACTACGGAGATGAACAATAAAGTGTATTAAACTCATTCATTCATTCATTCATTCATTCAATGGAATGGTTGATGCGTTGGACATCATAACGTTCGGTGTAGACATCGTAGCATAGTCATGACAAAGTACAAACGTTGGGTCTAATTGAATTCGAACAAGCGTACTTTACGGTGAACAAAGGCATTCCTCCGTTTCCTGTGAATACATCAAATGCTGAACTGGCTCGGAACAAGACAGCACAGTATCTGTTGCAATAAGCGTAATCATTGTTAATAAATTGCATAATTATTATAAAGTCTCGACAGCAGGCAGCAACGACACGTTGGGTGATCCGAAATAGACAGAAAAATACAATATAACGTTTTACATATAGGTAAGCAATGAAGTTACTAATACATGCAATATAATAAATAACAAATAACACATTACTGCCGATTGAAAGTCTATAATTTGCTAACATTATTAACTATTTTCTTACTATTGACGTGCTTCGATGGTTTGGGCACGTTGAGCGAATGAGTGAAGACCGAATGGTGAAGAAAATATATAGCGCGAAAGTTAACATTAAAAGGGGTCGAGGTAGACCGAGACTAACTTTCGAAGACCATGTGAGCAAATTGCTCGAATAGGGGAGGGTCAAGAGTACTCGGATACCTCGACGTGCATGTATGAAGAAGATGATGAATCTGAAAGAAGCGAAAGAGTTATGTAGGGATCCTGACACTTGGAGATCTGTTCTCTCTGGCTACCCCGTCAGGGATTGTGCGTGAAGATAAGTAAGTAAGTAATGACAGTTTTTAGTTTTACTTACAATTTATTTTGCCGTGTGGTGTCAGTGTAAGAATATCGCTTCTCTTCTTTATAATCGCTTTTTTCCGAGTGAATTTAGCCGAATTGACTTGAAGTCAAGTCTTGAAGTCAAGTCGACTTGTCTAAATATATATACATACATAACGGCCCCTCCCATTGGGAGGATTTACCTTAATCGCCACTCTTGGCAAGCGGATTGGCGATCGAAGTACCAGACCGCTCGTACGTCAGGATTATTTTAGTCTGATATTTTTATAGATGCTTATCCCTACATCTATGGGTTGCTATAACGATAGTCAAGGCTGTTTTATGAGTTACCTCTTGCGATACCCACGGGAAGAAAGGGAGTAGCAATACTCTAACGCCGTAATACCCACGACAAAGTAATGTCTGAATAACTATCTCGAAATTATTAGACCAAAATTCAGCAGGCCGATGACGGTCAATCTTGACTACGTATTGTTAAGAATGGCTGTTAATTTACTAATTTAGAAAACTTATCCAGAGGTGATACGCGGTAGGCACACCATTTCTCACATTTTCCCGAAGAAGCTTCCACGGAAAATGGATCAAAAGGACTCCATTTGTTTAAACCTTAGCCTACCCCAGTCGGGGAAATAGCGTGAAGGTATAAAAATAACCATCCAGACGTGCGAACCAAACAAACGCTAATAATGTTTGTAATAAAAAAAAAATATGACATGTTATTAAAACAATGTAGTAATGTCAAAAAATTAAAAAAAAGATTTTACATAGTGATGTATTGTTTATATTTTCTATTACAAACAGATATTTTTGTTTCAAATGCCATCCGAATTGGCGTGCCATAAATTGTAGTCCAGTATTGAAGCGTAACTACAAACGGGCTCCAATAACAACCTCTCAAATGGAACGCGTGATATTTTCGCATTTCCTTTTTATTCTCGCTTAGTGCTGTTTCATCAAATGAATACCGAAGCCGCTCATTTTTTTTACATTCGTTACGTAATTTTTAATGATTATTCATCATTGTATAGCAGCGGTATAACCAAATAGTTTAACTTTGAAAGATATGTTAAATAAATGCTAATCAAAATGAAATGAATGAATGAATGAAATAAACTTTATTTTACAACAACAAGAAATGGTATTATGATCGATCGATATAAGCGATTACTTCCAGGCAGGCCATAAAAAAAGACAGAAATAAAAATAAGTATGGAAGGTGAGTCGATGGTACTTAATTGTCCAGTTCTCTGTCTAACCCAAAACCAGAAAAAATCGGTATACTTATCTTCACTCCCTGACGGGGTAGCCAGAGAGAACAGATCACCAAGTGTCACGATCCTTACATACCTCTTTCGCTTCTTTCAGATTCATCTTCTTCATACATGCACGTCGAAGTATCCGAGTACTTTTGACCCTCCCCTCTTCGAGATAATCGACTTCGAAAATTTGGTAACATATATAATATAACAAATAAAATAAATAAATAAATACATACATAGATAGAGACAACATCAGAAACATTGCTCCGATATCAAACATACAGTGGCTAAAGCACTTGTGCTATGATAAGGAAAACAAATGAAGATACCACCTTAACAAATATGATACAATTCAGTTTATTAAAGGAGATATAAAGTTCTTTAGAACAGTCTTAAAATGATTTCAAAGTAAAATTTTATCTCGCCAATTAACAGCGAATAATAATGAGGCAGCTGTAGGAACACTTCAAACGGTTTATAATTCATCTACTCGAAGGATGTTTTGTATTAGATTATTTAAATATTTATTGACTTCACGACATTCCCAATATAGGGGTAGACATGGCAAGGTCTAGACAAATAAGTCCTTTAGACCCACCATCCATCGAAGATGTTTTTGGGATAACGTGACAGGCGGTGAGCATTTCGCCGTTTTTATGTCCAAGTCCACGATATAAATCGTACATAAGTTTTTGAAAAACCCATTGGTATGAGCCTGCCGCCTGGTAATCGAGTTTGAGTCTCTTGGCCCGATATAGCAAATAATTCACATTTATTAACGACATCAATTATATTTCCACATCATACATACATCAGTCTGTTAAAGTCCACTGCAGACGATAGGCCTCTCTCCCATAGGGAAGATCTTTGTATACAGTAGTGAGTTGCTTATCTACGGTGTCATTATTTTGATATAATTTCACATGATTAAATTAGAATGCAACCCGAAAGCCTAGTGGGTAGTTACCCTGCTTTCGAAGTTGAGGCATTCAGGTTTGAATCCCGCATCATTTCTTCACAGGTGCTACCACTAGTGATACCTGTTTGATGAATACGTTTGTCATATAGATATTTGTACCTGTAAGTTTATATCTATGTGAGTATATTTAGTAGAGCCACGCATCAGCTTTTGTTGTTGCATGAATGGGCCGGCTCGACCGGGGAAATACCGGGGAACTCGGGGGGGATCAAGGCCGGCAACGCATCTGCTATTCCTCTGGTATTGCGGGTGTTCATGGGCGGTGGTAATCACTTACCATCACGTGAGCCACCTGCTCGTTTGCCTCCTTTTACTATAAAAAAAAAACCTGTCACGTTGCCCAAAATAAGCTTCGATGAAATGTGGGTTGAAAGGCCTAATTTGCCTAAACCTCTTTCTATAAAAAGACACTGCAATCCTTACTCTTATTTCTCGTTTTTTTTTTTTTTCATTTCTTACCTACTTAATACTGTCAGCTAAACAGTCTTCTACGCTACACGAATGAAGTAATTGGAAATAAATAAATTTACCTTACTCGTACTTACCACGTAAGAACGCGTATGCACGCATACACGCATATCTGTGATTACAGATAGCAGCACACTGGGGGAGGAAGAAGTCATTCCTGGGTTACGAACACCTGACCAGGTGTGTAACTATCCTTTTCATGCAGCATCTCATCCGCTAAACATTAAATGGAAAACAACTTAAAATTTGCAAAAAAAAAAGTGCATGATTACGCAGCTTTCGACTTGAAGCCGTGTATTATTGACCAAAGAATTTATAAGATCCATTATAGTAATAAGAGTCGACTAAGGGAAAACCCTTGAATAGCAATGGCTTCTGACAATCACCATTTGTAAAAATACCATTAGCTACCGATAGATGGCCGGATAACTATATCAAAAAACTCCGGACAAAAACAGCATAATGCGTGGCAGGCCTTAATAGAGAATGTATGAGGCCTTTGCACAAAAATAAACTTAGCTTTGAGAATTATTATTAAAAATAAACAAACGTGTTTAAATCAGAAGTTCGGAATAAAAAGGCTATTAATTTATTTATGTATAAATTAATAAGGCTTAATATAAAACCAGCTATTAGCACAGCTGTTCATTTACCTAAAACAGTTAGTAAAGTTTTACCAATAGGTTTATTACAGCGAAATAAACTCTCTCTAGATCTAATTTGATTTACACTGATACCAACTAACGTCGTATTTCGAAAATTAATTAAGCAGTTCTGGGGAAGCGGTACCGGTATAATGTAGCACATCTAACAAATGAGACGTGGGACTGTAGTAACTAGGGTTGTTACACATAGTCTAAAATAGACAGCCTTTTCGAATTCATTTACAATACGCGCCAACGTCGCAAATTTTTTTAAAGCTCTATAAGTACGACACTGACTGCTACTTGTTCAAAAGTACGGTTTTTATGTATTGTAATTTATTTTTGTTCTACAGAAATAAAAAGACTCTTTATTCGTCCCAAAATTGCGACGACCCTAGTAACAACACAACTAATAGTTTTGAACAGCGTTCCAAAAGAATTTCTGAATAGTATTTAAAGTACATTATGTTTGGTTGTTCGTAATAATCGAGAAGTTGTAAATTTCTGTTAAACCTTAATTCCATTTTATAATTATACCCTTTCCATAACACTAGTTACTCAATACTGCCCAACTGCGTATTTGCAAAAGGGCAACTTGATAATTTATACTTGCGATTGTTGTCACTTGGTGAAATTGCATTGCAATAAAATTCATAAGTCACGATAGCCGAGTGGTTGGGTGGTCGGAATTACGAGTTCGATCCCCAGGTGGCGGGCCCGTACCAATGGGTTTTTCTAAAACCTATGTACGAATTACATCGTTGGCTTGGACATAAAGACGGCGACGGGTTCACCACCTGACACGTTGTCCCGAAAAATATCTTCAGTGGAAGGTGGGCCGAAGGGACTTAATTGTCTAGACTAGACCTCTGTCTACCCCTGTGTGTGACAAGTGGTCAACAATGAATTTTAATAAAAAATATATATCTTCACGCCATTCCCAATATAGGGGTAGACAAAGATCTAGACATTCAAATCATTTTAACCCACCTTCCACCGAAGAATCAGATTTCCTTTTAGCTTTTTAACCGACTTAAAAAAAGAGTAAATCATCGTCTAGTACTCAATATTAACTATTAATCGTTAAATTCGTCTCTTCCCATCCAATACCTATACACCGGGCACTATCCGTCGACAAATCATATATTACTATTTAATCCTAACCGTAAAGGTTAGAAAACAGACAGAGTTATGAGGTAATAAAAATAAAAAAAATATACAATAAAATTGAGAACCTATTCTCACCAACTCTCTACTATCGTTCTCTTTATCATCATCATCAAGACCAACGGCTTTACCTACTGTTCTCACAGTAATATCATATGCACTAAGTACTCATACTTTTCTACACAGAAAATTATAAATTAATTATTTTTTTTGTTATATTTCGATCATATTTTGATACCGTTACCTCATTCCTGTGGAGGGTTCCTCGCAGTACACATTTCGTAACTAAATCACTATCACCGGTCTTTTTTTATAGAAAAAGGAGGCAAACGAGCAGGTGGCTAACGTGATGGTAAGTGATTACCACCGGCCATGCACACCCGCAATATTAGAGGCATAGTAGATGCGTTGCCTCTCTTAGAGTGCCCCCCCCCCCCTCCCACAGAATTGGGGGAGGGGGGTGTGTGAGCCACCGGTTACCTGCACTCACCAGAAGGTAGTTACCACAAATATAACATTAAATTTGTAAAACCTTCAATGTTTTTATATTCCTGTTTCTGTACTTTTCATTGACTGGTGAAAAATAATTATAATTCTCTAACTATAATTATTAATATAATTATATTTCATTTAATTCATTTGATTTCAGAAACAATCATACACGAGACAACTCAACTTGCCCGATCAATTAATTTTATACTTATTCTAAAATAAATAAATAAATATCTTCACGCAATCCCCAATACAGGGGTAGACAGAGGTCTAGTCTAGACAATTAAGTCCCTTTGACCCTCCTTCCACCGAAGATATTTTCGGGACAACGTGACAGGTGGTGAGCCCGTCGCCGTCTTTATGTCAAAGCCAACAACATCATTCGTACATAAGTTTTTGAAAAACCCACCCTGGTACGAGCCTGCCACCTGGGGATCTAACTCGGGTCTCTTGACTCCAAATTCCGACCATCCAACCACTCGGCTATCGTGAATTCGTTCTATTAAACAATGAAATACCTGTATAAGATAGGCGAGTTTAAAGGTTTTTCAATCAATATTTGCCAGATTTCAAGTGCAGAGAGCTCAGCGGCTAATCTATCCAATTACATGATAGAGCAGCTGTTGGCCACGCTGCAGTGATCTCGACATGAGACGCCATTGAATTGCATCCTAATGACATATTGACGCCCGGCTCAAATGCCTTAACGATGGAACATGATGACGTGACTTTGATGAAAGGAGAATGCCTGAATTTGAAAATTCAAACTAAATAAATACAAGGTTTACTTAAATGTAAATAATTCTAAAATAATTTTCACATTAAAATGCACGTCAATTTAATAAATCAGTAATAAATTTACTAAGTCATTCAAATTAGATTAATTCAAGTAATGATAAATAATTCTCACAATTAACAACACATTAATTTAATATATCTATTATAAATTTAGTAACTCATTAAAAATACTTTCTTGCTTGACATAACATACCTTATGCTATTGATACTATCTCCATCTATGTATATCTTATCTCAATAAGTATCAGCGTCTAAAATTCAAGGTGTCCTGACACTGCATCATGTATACTGTAATCGCCTATCGCCAAGCGTGGCGATTGTGACAAAAATTTCTCGTGTAAACCGCTATAATCACAATGATGAACAGATAAGGTAATTAGGCGTAGATAATTGGCGATTATGCCAATTGATTTAAGTAATGCCAATTGGAAAATTAGCTAAAACCGGAGACCTTCGGTAATGCTTCATAAAATATCTTACAAAAAAAAATTAATTACCTTATAAAAAAATATATCTTCATACAATACAGGAGTAGATAGACAATTAAGTACCTTCGACCGAAGATATTTTCGGGACAACGTGACAGGTGGTGACCCCGTCGCCATCTTTATGTCCAAGCCAACGATTCGTACATAAGTTTTTGAAAAATTCATTGATACGAGCCAGCCACCTAGGGATCGAACTCGGTTCTCTTGACTCGAAATTCCGACCACCCAACCACTCGGCTATCGTGATTTTTTAAATAAATAATAATAAACAAATATTTTAATGGGGACAGTATTAGATACATTTCCTGATAACAACGTAAGTAGTTACAACATTTGCGTTAAGTAATCAAAAACAAGGAAGGTACCACCAACACCCAGATCCGATACAATATAGAAAAAGTGATTTTCAACAACCGATACCGAGAATCGACCCCGAGACCTCAGCACTGGCGACAACGTGAAACCGATTTTTACTACTATTGAACGGAGCACGTCATTTAAATCACATATGAGATCCATACAATACCTATCTTCGCGCAATTCCCAATACTAGAGTAAACAGAGGTCTAGATAAGGCCTTAATAATATAAGGATTAAGGCCTTTCGAAAATCCTTTCACCCACACCTCCATTACCATATTTTTAGGGACCACGTGGCAGGTGGTGAGCCTGTCGCCGTTTTTTAGGTCTAAGCCAATTTTATAAATCGTACATAAGTTTTAAAAAACGCATTGGCACGAGTCTACCACCTCAGGTTCGAACACGGGTCTCTTGAATCTAATTCCGATCACCAAACCACTCGGATATCCGAACTAAAATAAATTTCCTAAAATACCTACCAATAAATAAAAACTACCGTATACTATATACCTATACTATACACAGTAGTTTTTATTTACTGGTAGGTATTTTAGGAAATTTATTATAGTCCTGATATCCGAATCTACTGCGAAGGGACTGAATGAGATATCATTATTTGTCGGTCAGGTGCGGCACGTAGTAATTTTGAACCCAAATTGAACCTCTAGCCCTGATAGAATAATTACTTAAGACGTACGCCGTTTCCCTCACGTATAGAAGCTAACAAGTTTCAATGACTTCGGTAGGAAGGATAATGCGTGTAACATTTAGATCAAACAGTTCGTCAAAATTATATTATACTACTAGCATCCCCCGCGGCTTTACCCACAGCCTATCTTAACCCAAGTAAAAGCCTATCTTACTCCTTATAACATTAGCTATCTGTCAGTGAAAGTCCTGTTAGAATCGGTCTAACCGTTTCAGAGATTAGCTGGAACAAACAAACAGACAGACGGACAGAAAATTGTATATAGTTTTGGTGTGTGTACCGTATATATTCATATACATGTAGTAAAAAACGGTTATTTCAATATTACAAACAGACACTCCAATTTTATTTATATTTATAGATGTACAGTTTAAAAACTCACGATTGTGTTCTCTTGGTAGAACTTCATCTTTAAATAAATTAAAATTGACTTTTACTCATTCCACACACACAAATAGTGAACAGTCACTGAACAGTCAGTTCAAGATATAACTTCGGCGAGTATGTAAATACATAGCTCATAGGTTTTTTTTTTTTGACATAGTATAATTTTTGTTTTTCTCTTATGTTTTTTGATTATTTGTTAAGAGTTTATGTTACATCATATAAGATACTTTTAAGGTAGAGCGGTACCTCCTGACACAGGCTACAATGCTTAAAAGGAGGTTCCAGCCTTTTTAAACCAAATATGTTTCATATTAAATAAAAGTTATTATATTATTATTATTATTTAGTTATCTCTAAAAAAAC
The DNA here is from genome assembly GCA_029286605.1 of Sericinus montela. Classification (NCBI taxonomy): domain Eukaryota; kingdom Metazoa; phylum Arthropoda; class Insecta; order Lepidoptera; family Papilionidae; genus Sericinus; species Sericinus montela. The sequence goes on from JAGSMR010000057.1 coordinate 1,507,048, forward strand.
CTTTACACCAATACACAAGACATTAAAGTTTTAACAACTACACGGAATTTCACATACAAATGGAATTCAGTTTGTAAAAACATTTAGTTTGAAAGAAGAAACCGTTGTCTGTAACAGCCTGCTGCATTCCGACACTTCAAGAGATTTCACAAGGTGTCAGACTTCTGTTGAAAAGCACGTTAAAAATTCACAGGTCGTTTAGTATGCAGCTTCTCTAGCGTCGCTTTGGATAGTTAAAAGAATTCCCATATGATACCATCCACGTTTGTATGTCACTGCAGATATACATTGTTGTGTTTATTTTTATGTTCAAAAATTTTACGAAAAGTCACGATACTCGAGTAGTTGGGTGATCGGAATTTCGAGTCGAGAGACCCGAGTTCGATCCCCAGGTGGCAGACTCGTACCAATGGGGTTTTCAAAAAAAAACTTATGTACGATTTATTTCGTTGGCTTGGACATAAAGACGGCGTCGGGCTCACCAACTGTCACGTTGTCCCTAAAATATCTTCGGTGGAAGGTGGGTCGAAGGGACTTAATTGTCTAGACTAGACCTCTGTCTACCCGTGTATTGGGAATTGCGTGAAGATATTTTTTCTTATAAACATTTCCTTATACAGTGGAGGTATAGACAATTTAGTCCTTTCGTTCCGTGAGTCGTGAAGTGTACTTCACCGGAGCTTATTTTGCGACAGCATGACATGTGTTGTGCATGTGGCAACGACATGCTCGTCGTAAGACAAAGCCAACGTATATTTATCGGACATAAGTAAAAAAGCTCATTGAAACGAGTCTTCATCCTAGGAATCGAACTTGGATCTCTTGACTGTAATTCGCTCACCCAACCACTCGGCTGTATTGACTTACATATTTTTGGTTTATATGTAATCAATAACTTTTGTGGTACAGCGGTCACCAACACCTCCACCAAACGTGGCGATTATAATAGACCTTCCTTATGAGATAAGCTTTACTCCTATAATAGATTAAGAAGAAGAATAAGCACAAAAAACACTAATTAAAACAGAAAGAAAATATTTAAATTCAATTACCCTTGTTTGTGTCAAAACAAAGTCACGATTACGATATGGTTGGGTGATAGGAATTCGAGTCATCAGGCTCGAGTTTGATCCCCAGGAGGTAGATTCATACCTATGATTGTGGTTATAGTATTTTAAATTCATGTACGATTTATTTCGTTATCCAAAAGCTCCGGCGGAATCTGGGTCGAATGGACTTAAATATTTACCTTTGTCGGCCTCTTTATCGGGAAATGCTTGAAGTTAAAAACAAACCATAACTTAAATAAATTTACTTACTTTATTTATGTGTATTGACGTTATAAGTATACCATCAATAAAATCACTTGATTTACTCTAATGGAATAATAAATATTTAATGTCTAATAACCAAGTAACACAATCAAAACTTCCGTTTTATTGTTTCCGACGCGAGCAGTGCTACATATTGTTTCATTATATTCGTATTACTGTCATTATGGATCCTATTATAAATAAGTTCTTATTGTTATTACAAAAAATTGAGTTATTAATTTCATGGCATTATTTGGTTTATTCTAATGTCTACTATTTCAGACATTTTTTATGATTATATTAAATTTATGTAACAATATTTGCTTTTCGACGTAATTTCTCTCTAAACTACAGCATTGTTAATTATATTTTATTTAGAGGAAAACTTTATAAAATAGCTTTTATTTGCGACTTCGCTCGCTTTAAAGTTTTTAAAGAACTGTCAAAGCCCTAATCATAATCATCAGAAAGTAAATTAAATTATTAATTGATTACGTCTCAAACAAATAAAAACCATGCCACGAGGAATAGGGCTGTACGATTATTGTTGTTTTTAATTAATGAGTACTGTAAGTATAAACATAATTTTGCTCTAAAAGGGAAAAAATTTAAGAAAACAAACTGTATACGATAACAATAACGATATTAAGATTGTTTACAATTTTATTTCATTCATATGACTATTTTTATGTACATTTGCCTTCTTAAAGTGGCGATGGTCGGCCTTATATGGCCTTTATATGGTGGTGGCCTTTATATAGTGTCGGCATAAGTTTTTCCTGTCACCTCTCAAGGGTGTTATATAAGAATAGCAATGGAAGATAGAAAATAGGCTGAGTATTACTGTCTCGAAATATATTACAGCTTACCTTTTTTGTAAACTCATGGGAAAAAGCTACCTGCAAGCGAAGATCATTTGCCGATGGCTAATTTCTTTTAAGACATCAAGTCTTTAGTCATTAGGACTTTGGCAGTTCTCTAAATATTTGACATTATCATTAGAAAGTGAATTAAATTATTATATAATTATTAAAATTGTATACTTATTATAAGAATAGAATATGTTTATATTACTATAAGAAACAGCTAATTCTATACTTTTGGATTGTAACTTCGTTTCGCCGTAAAGTAACCTGAAAATTCTAACAAAATGGCAACGCACGCAAATAATGACAAATCATAGGGATCTAAAATTAAAAAAATACAGCTCACGTTACTCACTCATAATGTAGCTTTCTATTGGTGAAAGAATTTTTAAAATCCGTTAAGCGGTTAATACGCCAAAGGCGTAATAAACAAACAAACTCAGTTTTGCATCTATAATAATATTATAGATGCAAAACAGAGTTTGTTGGTTAGGGTTATTGCTTTCCTTTATTATAAATTAATGTGACATGACAAATAGCTACGCGCCTCCCGCCGCCTCGACCATGTGTTACTCGATTGATGAGATATCATCGGATTTTATTACAACTTTATTGGTAACAATGGTCTTATTCTTTCGGCGTAAAAATAATACCACTTCCTTTCTCCCGTCGTCCGACGTAAAAGATGACTGAGAGAAAAGACCATGATTGGCCATTGCTACGGATAGACCGCGGGATAAGCATCTACATCTACCGCGGGATAAACTATCTGACAAATATAAACAGACCGATGACGGCGAAGTCTACATCAACGGCAAATCTACGGTAAGAGGGGTCTGTTACTGCGATCTCGTAGTACTCGGCATAGTAGCAAATTCTCCCTAAGAGAAATATGGTCTATGTCATGCAAATTTATCCGCCCGAACGGTAAGTGAGTAATAAATAATATTTATAGGATAATGTCTATGATATTAATTATATCGAGTTATTTGTTATTTGTTATTACCTTGTTATTTCAAATTAAAATAAGTAACGCACATTACAGTATAAAGAAGCATTTACTTACTGTCCTGCAGTAGAGTTCTATGAGTCTTGACAGCTGAGTTGTTGGGTGGTCGGAATTTCAAGTCAAAAGACCCGAGTTTGATCCCCATGTGGCAGACTCGTACCAATGGGTTTTTCAAAAAACTTATGTATGAATCATATCGTTGGCTTGGACATAAAGACGGCGACGGGCTCACCCCCTGTCACGTTGTCCCGAAATTAACTTCGGTGGAAGGTGGGTCGGATGGATTTAACTGTCTAGACTAGGCCTTTGTCTAACCCTGTATTGGGAATTGCGTGAAGATATTTATTTTATTTTATTCTAAGTAAATTGGATTGGCAATTTTATCACTCATTTACTCACACATTAGTCGACATCTTCCGATTCACCCCTACCCCTTCGCTCTGTAATCAATCACCCCGTCGTTAATAAGCCTGTGCGCGTGAGTTCTGATTATATACGTCGTAAAGAATTTCTATATAATTCTAATATCCGCATTAAAAAAACTGCCGCGTGAAATATTTAAACTCAAAACAGCAAGTGATCGCAGTGATAAGAACTGGTAATTGCAGGGCACGTGCCCGACATGAATAGATATATTGGTGGTGAACTATAATAACCGTGAACGAAATGTCTGATTACTTTAAGTCGTTTCTTTATCCCAAATATATTAAATTACGTCAAATTCTAATTAAATTTATCAATACCACTGTCTACCCCTGTATTAGAAATGGCATTATAAATAAAATGTTTCTAACCCTAAAATATTTGTTTCTAATTTCAAATACACCTTTGTACGTAAGTTCTGTCTAATTACGAATAAACAGTCGGCACTGAAGAACAGACGTTAAGCTGTAAACGTCTTATGAATTGTTAATCGAGCCTTTGAGTGGAACTCGTGTCACTAGACAGCTCTGCAAAGCCTTACAGATTCTCACCTTAGAAAGTTACGAGACATGTTCTATTGTCTTTGGGTTTTTTCTTGTAGTACAGAGACATGTTTTGTTTTATTTCAACCTAATTGCAAAAAGGAAAGTAATGTGCAATTTTCATTGATTTTCAAGCATATAATTTACGAGTTGTTGAACTTTTTGTTATTAAAACAGGCATAAATGAAGAAAGATATTTATAATTCCAATTGATGAGTGTAGGATACGGTGGCTCAGAGAGAGAGTAAGAGCCTTGCCACGGTACGACAAAGGTCGCATGTTCGAATCCCGCCGTGAATGTTGAAATTAAAAAAAATCTCTTGAATTTAATAAGGAAGGTAATGTTAAGGTATACTTATTTAGAAATATATTCACGCTGTTCCCGATACCAGGGTAAACAGAGGCTCTAACAGGTGGCAGGCTGGTACTATCGTTTTTTTTTACCCTATGTACGTTTTATATCGTTGGCATGGACAAGAAGACGGCGACGGGCTCACCACCTGTCACGTTATTCCAATAATATCTTCTGTGGAAAATAGGTCGAAAGAACTTAATTGTCTAAATTTCTTTCTACCCTTGCATTGGGTATGGCGTGAAGATATTTTTTGGTGTTTGACCAGCCGTGTGTCTATAACCATTAATGTTCAAGGCTTTTGTTTAGTCACCGCTCATGACACCCCAGTGGTAATAATTTATTTACCTACTAGCTGCCCCCGAGGCTTTGACTGCAATTTAACACTTAAATTGATTAATTAAATTTCTGTATTATAAAATTTGAATAATAAAATTTCTGAGATACTCATTATAAGCAAAGTCCCGTTAAAATCGGTACAGCCGTTTCAGAAATTACAGACAGACAGACAAAAATTATAATTTTTTTTATGTGAGTACCGTACATACTTTCATATTTAGCTTTTAATGAAAAGTTGTTAATTTGGAACAAATAGACATTTAAATTTTTTATACGAATAGGTATAGATATTTTTTATTCATTATTGCATATTTCTACACATTCAATCTTTAATTTCTAGTATACAAGATATTGCTTAGAAATAAATAACTGAATATGACGGCTGACGTCCGTGGACGAGCGACGAAAATACCGGTTTTCATGGTGTCGTAAGCTCAGAGGTTCCGGATTCGATTTCTGCACTGGTCAATGTAGAAAACTCCTTTTTCTACTCTTCCTCAAGTCTGAGTGTTTGTAATTAACAGTTATCAGACGCATTTACTACTTACTTTGGGATTAGAACAATATGTGTTGTTCCTATATATGAATTTATTTATTATTATTGTAATATCAATAAATAATCAAGTACTAAAGGTATCTATCTGCATCTAGATGGACTATTGAAGAGGTAAATGTTTAAGTGTCTCGTTTTTAAGCCTTGTACAATTAAAAATAGGACGCTTACCACTAAATGAGCTAAACGGTATTGGTGTACGAATAATACCATTCCGTCTCTTTACATGAGTATCGTAAGAGGCGACTGAGGGAGAAGCCTTTCGAATGTCAAAGCTACTGCTAGATGGCAGGATAATCTCGAAAAATGCTCGACCAAAATTGAGCAGACTTGTGTCGGGCAGCATCTACAATGCGAGGTGTCTGATGCTGCGATCGCCAATCCGCTTGTCACCCGTGGCGATTATAGCAAATCCTCCTTAATGGAGAGGCTGAGGCTGATATCCTGTAGTGAAATTTTGCAGGCTGTTAAGTAAGTAAATACCCTAATAAATAATATTAGTAAGTAACAAAAATGTAGTACTAGATATTGTTATTCTGAAATTCAAAAAAAAAAGTGCATGATTACGCAGCTTTCGACTTGAAGCCGTGTATTATTGACCAAAGAATTTATAAGATCCATTATAGTAATAAGAGTCGACTAAGGGAAAACCCTTGAATAGCAATGGCTTCTGACAATCACCATTTGTAAAAATACCATTAGCTACCGATAGATGGCCGGATAACTATATCAAAAAACTCCGGACAAAAACAGCATAATGCGTGGCAGGCCTTAATAGAGAATGTATGAGGCCTTTGCACAAAAATAAACTTAGCTTTGAGAATTATTATTAAAAATAAACAAACGTGTTTAAATCAGAAGTTCGGAATAAAAAGGCTATTAATTTATTTGTGTATAAATTAATAAGGCTTAATATAAAACCAGCTATTAGCACAGCTGTTCATTTACCTAAAACAGTTAGTAAAGTTTTACCAATAGGTTTATTACAGCGAAATAAACTCTCTCTAGATCTAATTTGATTTACACTGATACCAACTAACGTCGTATTTCGAAAATTAATTAAGCAGTTCTGGGGAAGCGGTACCGGTATAATGTAGCACATCTAACAAATGAGACGTGGGACTGTAGTAACTAGGGTTGTTACACATAGTCTAAAATAGACAGCCTTTTCGAATTCATTTACAATACGCGCCAACGTCGCAAATTTTTTTAAAGCTCTATAAGTACGACACTGACTGCTACTTGTTCAAAAGTACGGTTTTTTATGTATTGTAATTTATTTTTGTTCTACAGAAATAAAAAGACTCTTTATTCGTCCCAAAATTGCGACGACCCTAGTAACAACACAACTAATAGTTTTGAACAGCGTTCCAAAAGAATTTCTGAATAGTATTTAAAGTACATTATGTTTGGTTGTTCGTAATAATCGAGAAGTTGTAAATTTCTGTTAAACCTTAATTCCATTTTATAATTATACCCTTTCCATAACACTAGTTACTCAATACTGCCCAACTGCGTATTTGCAAAAGGGCAACTTGATAATTTATACTTGCGATTGTTGTCACTTGGTGAAATTGCATTGCAATAAAATTCATAAGTCACGATAGCCGAGTGGTTGGGTGGTCGGAATTACGAGTTCGATCCCCAGGTGGCGGGCCCGCCACCTGGGGATCTAACTCGGGTCTCTTGACTCCAAATTCCGACCATCCAACCACTCGGCTATCGTGATTTTTAAATAAATAATAATATTAGTAAGTAACAAAATGTAGTACTAGATATTGTTATTCTGAAATTCAAAAAAAAAAGTGCATGATTACGCAGCTTTCGACTTGAAGCCGTGTATTATTGACCAAAGAATTTATAAGATCCATTATAGTAATAAGAGTCGACTAAGGGAAAACCCTTGAATAGCAATGGCTTCTGACAATCACCATTTGTAAAAATACCATTAGCTACCGATAGATGGCCGGATAACTATATCAAAAAACTCCGGACAAAAACAGCATAATGCGTGGCAGGCCTTAATAGAGAATGTATGAGGCCTTTGCACAAAAATAAACTTAGCTTTGAGAATTATTATTAAAAATAAACAAACGTGTTTAAATCAGAAGTTCGGAATAAAAAGGCTATTAATTTATTTGTGTATAAATTAATAAGGCTTAATATAAAACCAGCTATTAGCACAGCTGTTCATTTACCTAAAACAGTTAGTAAAGTTTTACCAATAGGTTTATTACAGCGAAATAAACTCTCTAGATCTAATTTGATTTACACTGATACCAACTAACGTCGTATTTCGAAAATTAATTAAGCAGTTCTGGGGAAGCGGTACCGGTATAATGTAGCACATCTAACAAATGAGACGTGGGACTGTAGTAACTAGGGTTGTTACACATAGTCTAAAATAGACAGCCTTTTCGAATTCATTTACAATACGCGCCAACGTCGCAAATTTTTTTAAAGCTCTATAAGTACGACACTGACTGCTACTTGTTCAAAAGTACGGTTTTTATGTATTGTAATTTATTTTTGTTCTACAGAAATAAAAGACTCTTTATTCGTCCCAAAATTGCGACGACCCTAGTAACAACACAACTAATAGTTTTGAACAGCGTTCCAAAAGAATTTCTGAATAGTATTTAAAGTACATTATGTTTGGTTGTTCGTAATAATCGAGAAGTTGTAAATTTCTGTTAAACCTTAATTCCATTTTATAATTATACCCTTTCCATAACACTAGTTACTCAATACTGCCCAACTGCGTATTTGCAAAAGGGCAACTTGATAATTTATACTTGCGATTGTTGTCACTTGGTGAAATTGCATTGCAATAAAATTCATAAGTCACGATAGCCGAGTGGTTGGGTGGTCGGAATTACGAGTTCGATCCCCAGGTGGCGGGCCCGCCACCTGGGGATCTAACTCGGGTCTCTTGACTCCAAATTCCGACCATCCAACCACTCGGCTATCGTGAATTCGTTCTATTAAACAATGAAATACCTGTATAAGATAGGCGAGTTTAAAGGTTTTTCAATCAATATTTGCCAGATTTCAAGTGCAGAGAGCTCAGCGGCTAATCTATCCAATTACATGATAGAGCAGCTGTTGGCCACGCTGCAGTGATCTCGACATGAGACGCCATTGAATTGCATCCTAATGACATATTGACGCCCGGCTCAAATGCCTTAACGATGGAACATGATGACGTGACTTTGATGAAAGGAGAATGCCTGAATTTGAAAATTCAAACTAAATAAATACAAGGTTTACTTAAATGTAAATAATTCTAAAATAATTTTCACATTAAAATGCACGTCAATTTAATAAATCAGTAATAAATTTACTAAGTCATTCAAATTAGATTAATTCAAGTAATGATAAATAATTCTCACAATTAACAACACATTAATTTAATATATCTATTATAAATTTAGTAACTCATTAAAAATACTTTCTTGCTTGACATAACATACCTTATGCTATTGATACTATCTCCATCTATGTATATCTTATCTCAATAAGTATCAGCGTCTAAAATTCAAGGTGTCCTGACACTGCATCATGTATACTGTAATCGCCTATCGCCAAGCGTGGCGATTGTGACAAAAATTTCTCGTGTAAACCGCTATAATCACAATGATGAACAGATAAGGTAATTAGGCGTAGATAATTGGCGATTATGCCAATTGATTTAAGTAATGCCAATTGGAAAATTAGCTAAAACCGGAGACCTTCGGTAATGCTTCATAAAATATCTTACAAAAAAAAAAATTAATTACCTTATAAAAAATATATCTTCATACAATACAGGAGTAGATAGACAATTAAGTCCCTTTGACCCTCCTTCCACCGAAGATATTTTCGGGACAACGTGACAGGTGGTGACCCCGTCGCCATCTTTATGTCAAAGCCAACAACATCATTCGTACATAAGTTTTTGAAAAACCCACCCTGGTACGAGCCTGCCACCTGGGGATCTAACTCGGGTCTCTTGACTCCAAATTCCGACCATCCAACCACTCGGCTATCGTGAATTCGTTCTATTAAACAATGAAATACCTGTATAAGATAGGCGAGTTTAAAGGTTTTTCAATCAATATTTGCCAGATTTCAAGTGCAGAGAGCTCAGCGGCTAATCTATCCAATTACATGATAGAGCAGCTGTTGGCCACGCTGCAGTGATCTCGACATGAGACGCCATTGAATTGCATCCTAATGACATATTGACGCCCGGCTCAAATGCCTTAACGATGGAACATGATGACGTGACTTTGATGAAAGGAGAATGCCTGAATTTGAAAATTCAAACTAAATAAATACAAGGTTTACTTAAATGTAAATAATTCTAAAATAATTTTCACATTAAAATGCACGTCAATTTAATAAATCAGTAATAAATTTACTAAGTCATTCAAATTAGATTAATTCAAGTAATGATAAATAATTCTCACAATTAACAACACATTAATTTAATATATCTATTATAAATTTAGTAACTCATTAAAAATACTTTCTTGCTTGACATAACATACCTTATGCTATTGATACTATCTCCATCTATGTATATCTTATCTCAATAAGTATCAGCGTCTAAAATTCAAGGTGTCCTGACACTGCATCATGTATACTGTAATCGCCTATCGCCAAGCGTGGCGATTGTGACAAAAATTTCTCGTGTAAACCGCTATAATCACAATGATGAACAGATAAGGTAATTAGGCGTAGATAATTGGCGATTATGCCAATTGATTTAAGTAATGCCAATTGGAAAATTAGCTAAAACCGGAGACCTTCGGTAATGCTTCATAAAATATCTTACAAAAAAAAATTAATTACCTTATAAAAAAATATATCTTCATACAATACAGGAGTAGATAGACAATTAAGTACCTTCGACCGAAGATATTTTCGGGACAACGTGACAGGTGGTGACCCCGTCGCCATCTTTATGTCCAAGCCAACGATTCGTACATAAGTTTTTGAAAAACTCATTGATACGAGCCAGCCACCTAGGGATCGAACTCGGTTCTCTTGACTCGAAATTCCGACCACCCAACCACTCGGCTATCGTGATTTTTTAAATAAATAATAATAAACAAATATTTTAATGGGGACAGTATTAGATACATTTCCTGATAACAACGTAAGTAGTTACAACATTTGCGTTAAGTAATCAAAAACAAGGAAGGTACCACCAACACCCAGATCCGATACAATATAGAAAAGTGATTTTCAACAACCGATACCGAGAATCGACCCCGAGACCTCAGCACTGGCGACAACGTGAAACCGATTTTTACTACTATTGAACGGAGCACGTCATTTAAATCACATATGAGATCCATACAATACCTATCTTCGCGCAATTCCCAATACTAGAGTAAACAGAGGTCTAGATAAGGCCTTAATAATATAAGGATTAAGGCCTTTCGAAAATCCTTTCACCCACACCTCCATTACCATATTTTTAGGGACCACGTGGCAGGTGGTGAGCCTGTCGCCGTTTTTTAGGTCTAAGCCAATTTTATAAATCGTACACAAGTTTTAAAAAACGCATTGGCACGAGTCTACCACCTCAGGTTCGAACACGGGTCTCTTGAATCTAATTCCGATCACCAAACCACTCGGATATCCGAACTAAAATAAATTTCCTAAAATACCTACCAATAAATAAAAACTACCGTATACTATATACCTATACTATACACAGTAGTTTTTATTTACTGGTAGGTATTTTAGGAAATTTATTATAGTCCCGATATCCGAATCTACTTGCGAAGGGACTGAATGAGATATCATTATTTGTCGGTCAGGTGCGGCACGAAGTAATTTTGAACCCAAATTGAACCTCTAGCCCTGATAGAATAATTACTTAAGACGTACGCCGTTTCCCTCACGTATAGAAGCTAACAAGTTTCAATGACTTCGGTAGGAAGGATAATGCGTGTAACATTTAGATCAAACAGTTCGTCAAAATTATATTATACTACTAGCATCCCCCGCGGCTTTACCCACAGCCTATCTTAACCCAAGTAAAAGCCTATCTTACTCCTTATAACATTAGCTATCTGTCAGTGAAAGTCCTGTTAGAATCGGTCTAACCGTTTCAGAGATTAGCCGGAACAAACAAACAGAAAGACGGACAGGAAATTGTATATAGTTTTGGTGTGTGTACGGTATATATTCATATACATGTAGTAAAAAACGGTTATTTCAATATTACAAACAGACACTCCAATTTTATTTATATTTATAGATGTACAGTTTAAAAACTCACGATTGTGTTCTCTTGGTAGAACTTCATCTTTAAATAAATTAAAATTGACTTTTACTCATTCCACACACACAAATAGTGAACAGTCACTGAACAGTCAGTTCAAGATATAACTTCGGCGAGTATGTAAATACATAGCTCATAGGTTTTTTTTTGACATAGTATAATTTTTGTTTTTCTCTTATGTTTTTTGATTATTTGTTAAGAGTTTATGTTACATCATATAAGATACTTTTAAGGTAGAGCGGTACCTCCTGACACAGGCTACAATGCTTAAAAGGAGGTTCCAGCCTTTTTAAACCAAATATGTTTCATATTAAATAAAAGTTATTATATTTTTATTATTATTTAGTTATCTCTAAAAAAACCTTTTCACATTGCTGACAAAGAAGACATTAAAGTTTTAACAACTACACGGAATTTCACATACAAATGGAATTCAGTTTTTAAAAACATTTAGTTTGAAAGAAGAAACCGTTGTCTGTAACAGCCTGCTGCATTCCGACACTTCAAGAGATTTCACAAGGTGTCAGACTTCTGTTGAAAAGCACGTTAAAAATTCACAGGTCGTTTAGTATGCAGCTTCTCTAGCGTCGCTTTGGATAGTTAAAAGAATTCCCATATGATACCATCCACGTTTGTATGTCACTGCAGATATACATTGTTGTGTTTATTTTTATGTTCAAAAATTTCACGAAAAGTCACGATACTCGAGTAGTTGGGTGATCGGAATTTCGAGTCGAGAGACCCGAGTTCGATCCCCAGGTGGCAGACTCGTACCAATGGGGTTTTCAAAAAAAAACTTATGTACGAATTATTTCGTTGGCTTGGAGATAAAGACGGCGACGGGCTCACCAACTGTCACGTTGTCCCTAAAATATCTTCGGTGGAAGGTGGGTCGAAGGGACTTAATTGTCTAGACTAGACCTCTGTCTACCCGTGTATTGGGAATTGCGTGAAGATATTTATTCTTATAAACATTTCCTTATACAGTGGAGGTATAGACAATTTAGTCCTTTCGTTCCGTGAGTCGTAAAGTGTACTTCACCGGAGCTTATTTTGCGACAGCATGACATGTGTTGTGCATGTGGCAACGACATGCTCGTCGTAAGACAAAGCCAACGTATATTTATCGGACATAAGTAAAAAAGCTCATTGAAACGAGTCTTCATCCTAGGAATCGAACTTGGATCTCTTGACTGTAATTCGCTCAACCATCCACTCGGCTGTATTGACTTACATATTTTTGGTTTATATGTAATCAATAACTTTTGTGGTACAGCGGTCACCAACACCTCCACCAAACGTGGCGATTATAATAGACCTTCCTTATGAGATAAGCTTTACTCCTATAATAGATTAAGAAGAAGAATAAGCACAAAAAACACTAATTAAAACAGAAAGAAAATATTTAAATTCAATTACCCTTGTTTGTGTCAAAACAAAGTCACGATTACGATATTGTTGGGTGATAGGAATTCGAGTCATCAGGCTCGAGTTTGATCCCCAGGAGGTAGATTCATACCTATTATTGTGGTTATAGTATTTTAAATTCATGTACGATTTATTTCGTTATCCAAAAGCTCCGGCGGAATCTGGGTCGAATGGACTTAAATATCTTCCTTTGTCGGCCTCTTTATCGGGAAATGCTTGAAGTTAAAAACAAACCATAACTTAAATAAATTTACTTACTTTATTTATGTGTATTGACGTTATAAGTATACCATCAATAAAATCACTTGATTTGCTCTAATGGAATAATAAATATTTAATGTCTAATAACCAAGTTACACAATCAAAACTTCCGTTTAATGTTTCCGACGCGAGCAGTGCTACATATTGTTTCATTATATTCGTATTACTGTCATTATGGATCCTATTATAAATAAGTTCTTATTGTTATTACAAAAAATTGAGTTATTAATTTCATGGCAGTATTTGGTTTATTCTAATGTCTACTATTTCAGACATTTTTATGATTATATTAAAGTTTTAACAACTACACGGAATTTCACATACAAATGGAATTCAGTTTGTAAAAACATTTAGTTTGAAAGAAGAAACCGTTGTCTGTAACAGCCTGCTGCATTCCGACACTTCAAGAGATTTCACAAGGTGTCAGACTTCTGTTGAAAAGCACGTTAAAAATTCACAGGTCGTTTAGTATGCAGCTTCTCTAGCGTCGCTTTGGATAGTTAAAAGAATTCCCATATGATACCATCCACGTTTGTATGTCACTGCAGATATACATTGTTGTGTTTATTTTTATGTTCAAAAATTTCACGAAAAGTCACGATACTCGAGTAGTTGGGTGATCGGAATTTCGAGTCGAGAGACCCGAGTTCGATCCCCAGGTGGCAGACTCGTACCAATGGGGTTTTCAAAAAAAAACTTATGTACGAATTATTTCGTTGGCTTGGAGATAAAGACGGCGACGGGCTCACCAACTGTCACGTTGTCCCTAAAATATCTTCGGTGGAAGGTGGGTCGAAGGGACTTAATTGTCTAGACTAGACCTCTGTCTACCCGTGTATTGGGAATTGCGTGAAGATATTTATTCTTATAAACATTTCCTTATACAGTGGAGGTATAGACAATTTAGTCCTTTCGTTCCGTGAGTCGTAAAGTGTACTTCACCGGAGCTTATTTTGCGACAGCATGACATGTGTTGTGCATGTGGCAACGACATGCTCGTCGTAAGACAAAGCCAACGTATATTTATCGGACATAAGTAAAAAAGCTCATTGAAACGAGTCTTCATCCTAGGAATCGAACTTGGATCTCTTGACTGTAATTCGCTCAACCATCCACTCGGCTGTATTGACTTACATATTTTTGGTTTATATGTAATCAATAACTTTTGTGGTACAGCGGTCACCAACACCTCCACCAAACGTGGCGATTATAATAGACCTTCCTTATGAGATAAGCTTTACTCCTATAATAGATTAAGAAGAAGAATAAGCACAAAAAACACTAATTAAAACAGAAAGAAAATATTTAAATTCAATTACCCTTGTTTGTGTCAAAACAAAGTCACGATTACGATATTGTTGGGTGATAGGAATTCGAGTCATCAGGCTCGAGTTTGATCCCCAGGAGGTAGATTCATACCTATTATTGTGGTTATAGTATTTTAAATTCATGTACGATTTATTTCGTTATCCAAAAGCTCCGGCGGAATCTGGGTCGAATGGACTTAAATATCTTCCTTTGTCGGCCTCTTTATCGGGAAATGCTTGAAGTTAAAAACAAACCATAACTTAAATAAATTTACTTACTTTATTTATGTGTATTGACGTTATAAGTATACCATCAATAAAATCACTTGATTTGCTCTAATGGAATAATAAATATTTAATGTCTAATAACCAAGTTACACAATCAAAACTTCCGTTTAATGTTTCCGACGCGAGCAGTGCTACATATTGTTTCATTATATTCGTATTACTGTCATTATGGATCCTATTATAAATAAGTTCTTATTGTTATTACAAAAAATTGAGTTATTAATTTCATGGCAGTATTTGGTTTATTCTAATGTCTACTATTTCAGACATTTTTTATGATTATATTAAATTTATGTAACAATATTTGCTTTTCGACGTAATTTCTCTCTAAACTACAGCATTGTTAATTATATTTTATTTAGAGGAAAACTTTATAAAATAACTTTTATTTGCGACTTCGCTCGCTTTAAAGTTTTTAAAGAACTGTCAAAGCCCTAATCATAATCATCAGAAAGTAAATTAAATTATTAATTGATTACGTCTCAAACAAATAAAAACCATGCCACGAGGAATAGGGCTGTACGATTATTGTTGTTTTTAATTAATGAGTACTGTAAGTATAAACATAATTTTGCTCTAAAAGGGAAAAAATGAAAGAAAACAAACTGAAGTGATAATATACGATAACAATAACGATATTAAGATTGTTTACAATTTTATTTCATTCATATGACTATTTTTATGTACATTTGCCTTTTTAAAGTGGCGATGGTCGGCCTTATATGGCCTTTATATGGTGGTGGCCTTTGTATAGTGTCGGCATAGATTTTTCCTGTCACCTCTCAAGGGTGTTATATAAGAATAGCAATGGAAGACAGAAAATAGGCTGAGTATTACTGTCTCGAAATATATTACAGCTTACCTTTTTTGTAAACTCATGGGAAAAAGCTACCTGCAAGCGAAGATCATTTGCCGATGGCTAATTTCTTTTAAGACATCAAGTCTTTAGTCATTAGGACTTTGGCAGTTCTCTAAATATTTGACATTATCATTAGAAAGTGAATTAAATTATTGTATAATTATTAAAATTGTATACTTATTATAAGAATAGAATATGTATATATTACTATAAGAAACAGCTAATTCTATACTTTTGGATTGTAACTTCGTTTCGCCGTAAAGTAACCTGAAAATTCTAACAAAATTGCAACGCACGGAAATAATGACAAATCATAGGGATCTAAAATTAAAAAAAAAATACAGCTCACGTTACTCACTCATAATGTAGCTTTCTATTGGTGAAAGAATTTTTAAAATCCGTTAAGCGGTTTATACGCCAAAGGCGTAATAAACCAACAAACTCTGTGTTGCATCTATAATAATATTATAGATGCAAAACAGAGTTTGTTGGTTAGGGTTGTTGCTTTCCTTTATTATAAATTAATGTGACATGACAAATAGCTACGCGCCTCCCGCCGCCTCGACCATGTGTTACTCGATTGATGAGATATCATCGGATTTTATTACAACTTTATTGGTAACAATGGTCTTATTCTTTCGGCGTAAAAATAATACCACTTCCTTTCTCCCGTCGTCCGACGTAAAAGATGACTGAGAGAAAAGACCATGATTGGCCATTGCTACGGATAGACCGCGGGATAAGCATCTACATCTACCGCGGGATAAACTATCTGACGAATATAAACAGACCGATGACGGCGAAGTCTACATCAACGGCAAATCTACGGTAAGAGGGGTCTGTTACTGCGATCTCGTAGTACTCGGCATAGTAGCAAATTCTCCCTAAGAGAAATATGGTCTATGTCATGCAAATTTATCCGCCCGAACGGTAAGTGAGTAATAAATAATATTTATAGGATAATGTCTATGATATTACTTATATCGAGTTATTTGTTATTTGTTATTACCTTGTTATTTCAAATTAAAATAAGTAACGCACATTACAGTATAAAGAAGCATTTACTTACTGTCCTGCAGTAGAGTTCTATGAGTCTTGACAGCTGAGTGGTTGGGTGGTCGGAATTTCAAGTCAAAAGACCCGAGTTTGATCCCCATGTGGCAGACTCGTACCAATGGGTTTTTCAAAAAACTTATGTATGAATCATATCGTTGGCTTGGACATAAAGACGGCGACGGGCTCACCCCCTGTCACGTTGTCCCGAAAATATCTTCGGTGGAAGGTGGGTCGGATGGATTTAACTGTCTAGACTAGGCCTTTGTCTAACCCTGTATTGGGAATTGCGTGAAGATATTTATTTTATTTTATTCTAAGTAAATTGGATTGGCAATTTTATCACTCATTTACTCACACATTAGTCGACATCTTCCGATTCACCCCTACCCCTTCGGTCTGTAATCAATCACCCCGTCGTTAATAAGCCTGTGCGCGTGAGTTCTGATTATATACGTCGTAAAGAATTTCTATATAATTCTAATATCCGCATTAAAAAAAACTGCCGCGCGAAATATTTAAACTCAAAACAGCAAGTGATCGCAGTGATAAGAACTGGTAATTGCAAGGCACGTCTTCGCCATGAATAGACATATTAGTGGTGAACTATAATAACCGTGAACTAAACGTCTGATTACTTTAAGTCGTTTCTTTATTCCAAATACATTCCTTTAAATTACATCAAATTCTAATTAAATTTGTCAATACCACTGTCTACCCCTGTATTAGAAATGGCATTATAAATAAAATGTTTCTAACCCTAAAATATTTGTTTCTAATTTCAAATACACCTTTGTACGTAAGTTCTGTCTAATTACGAATAAACAGTCGGCACTGAAGAACAGACGTTAAGCTGTAAACGTCTTATGAATTGTTAATCGAGCCTTTGAGTGGAACTCGTGTCACTAGACAACTCTGCAAAGCCTTACAGATTCTCACCTTAGAAAGTTACGAGACATGTTCTATTGTCTTTTCTTGTAGTACAGAGACATGTTTTGTTTTATTTCAACCTAATTGCAAAAAGGAAAGTAATGTGCAATTTTCATTGATTTTAAAGCATATAATTTACGAGTTGTTGAACTTTTTGTTATTAAAACAGGCATAAATGAAGAAAGATATTTATAATTCCAATTGATGAGTGTAGGATACGGTGGCTCAGAGAGAGAGAGTAAGAGCCTTGCCACGGTATGACAAAGGTCGCATGTTCGAATCCCGCCGTGAATGTTGAAATTAAAAAAAATCTCTTGAATTTAATAAGGAAGGTAATGTTAAGGTATACTTATTTAGAAATATATTCACGCTGTTCCCGATACCAGGGTAAACAGAGGCTCTAACAGGTGGCAGGCTGGTACTATCGTTTTTTTTTACCCTATGTACGTTTTATATCGTTGGCATGGACAAGAAGACGGCGACGGGCTCACCACCTGTCACGTTATTCCAATAATATCTTCTGTGGAAAATAGGTCGAAAGAACTTAATTGTCTAAATTTCTTTCTACCCTTGCATTGGGTATGGCGTGAAGATATTTTTTGGTGTTTGACCAGCCGTGTGTCTATAACCATTAATGTTCAAGGCTTTTGTTTAGTCACCGCTCATGACACCCCAGTAGTAATAATTTATTTACCTACTAGCTGCCCCCGAGGCTTTGACTGCAATTTAACACTTAAATTGATTAATTAAATTTCTGTATAATAAAATTTGAATAATAATATTTCTGAGATACTCATTATAAGCAAAGTCCCGTTAAAATCGGTACAGCCGTTTCAGAAATTACAGACAGACAGACAAAAATTATAATTTTTTTTATGTGAGTACCGTACATACTTTCATATTTAGCTTTTAATGAAAAGTTGTTAATTTGGAACAAATAGACATTTAAATTTTTTATACGAATAGGTATAGATATTTTTTATTCATTATTGCATATTTCTACACATTCAATCTTTAATTTCTAGTATACAAGATATTGCTTAGAAATAAATAACTGAATATGACGGCTGACGTCCGTGGACGAGCGACGAAAATACCGGTTTTCATGGTGTCGTAAGCTCATAGGTTCCGGATTCGATTTCTGCACTGGTCAATGTAGAAAACTCCTTTTCTACTCTTCCTCAAGTCTGAGTGTTTGTAATTAACAGTTATCAGACGCATTTACTACTTACTTTGGGATTAGAACAATATGTGTTGTTCCTATATATGAATTTATTTATTATTATTGTAATATCAATAAATAATCAAGTACTAAAGATATCTATCTGCATCTAGATGGACTATTGAAGAGGTAAATGTTTAAGTGTCTCGTTTTTAAGCCTTGTACAATTAAAATAGGACGCTTACCACTAAATGAGCTAAACGGTATTGGTGTACGAATAATACCATTCCGTCTCTTTACATGAGTATCGTAAGAGGCGACTGAGGAGAAGCCTTTCGAATGTCAAAGCTACTGCTAGATGGCAGGATAATCTCGAAAAATGCTCGACCAAAATTGAGCAGACTTGTGTCGGGCAGCATCTACAATGCGAGGTGTCTGATGCTGCGATCGCCAATCCGCTTGTCACCGTGGCGATTATAGCAAATCCTCCTTAATGGAGAGGCTGAGGCTGATATCCTGTAGTGAAATTTTGCAGGCTGTTAAGTAAGTAAATACCCTAATAAATAATATTAGTAAGTAACAAAAATGTAGTACTAGATATTGTTATTCTGAAATTCACGTATATTTTGTTTCAAATAACATGCAAAATAACATTGCAACACCGACAACTGGAACTAAGCACGATACAGAAACGCAACTAGAGTGGAAAGCGAGATATTGCTTTTTTTATTTCGCAATGGTTGAAATAATTTTAAATGTTACGCCATGCATACTGATCTGATTTTTTAAGCCGTTTGAACGTTAATTTCGAAATGCTTATTAGGCCCGGATATCCGGCTCTTGAAACATTTATTTTATTTTTAGATCTGAGGGATTCACGAACCGATAGCCTAGTGTGTAGTAACGCAGCCTTTGATGCTAAGGGTAAGTAGCCGAGAGGCTGGGTGGACGGAATTTGAGTCTAGAGACCCTACTTCGATCCCCAGGTAGTAGGCTCATCACCAATAGGATCTTTTTTTAAAACTTCTGTACGTTTATTCGGTGACAGGCTTACCACCTGTTACGTTGTTCCAAAAAATGTCTTGCGTGAAAGGTGTCGTTAGAACTTAGTTGTGTTGATCTCTTTCTACTCCAGTATTGCCTATGGCGTGAAGATATTAAAAAAAAGATTCGATTAACGGCATAAAAAACTCGAAAATAAGATAGGCTTAAGTGTAACACCTAAAACGAACAATTATTTTCGTGCAACACCTTACCTTACAGGAACAATATTATGTTTATATTTAAAATACTTTCTCTTGTTCTTAGCGGCCTGTTAAAGTCCACTGCAGGACATAGGTCTCTCCCATAGGGGGGATTTTCCATAATCGCCATGCTTGGCAAGCGGATCTCTGGTGCTGCGATTGGCGATCGCAGCACCAGAGCACACTCGCACCTCAGACCCTGAGGTCATCCATTCGGTCAGTCATGAGGCCAGCCCATCTTCGGTCTGATATTTCTAGAGATAGTAATTCCGCCATCTATCGGTTACCACAATGATAATCTCTTCTTCTACTTAGGATTGGTTTTCAACTTATCTTCGAGGGCGCCAACAGGCTGTGCGTGCAGGTCAGAATTTATCTGAATGGCGTGAAGTGCCTACTGGTATCCCTCAAAGCGGTATACTCTCTCCTCTTTTATTTTCAATCTTTATTAACCTTATCACTTCAAATCTTAAGTGCTCTTATCATTTGTATGCTAACGATCTGCAGCTCTATACTCAAGCGGAGCCATCTGAAATTAGCAAATCAATAAATTTAATTAATAATGATTTACAGTATCTGTCGGAATGGTCCGCTTTGTTCGGTGTTAAAGTTAATCATTCCAAATGCCAAGCCATTATTATAGGTACCTCCAGATACATTAGCAATTTGGATTTCTCTGGTTTGTCGCCAATCATGTATGATGACAATATAATTTCTTTTTGTACCCACGTAAAAAACCTCGGTTTATATATTGATAGCTCTTTCACCTGGGATAAACAAATACAGGAGACATGTCGGAAAGCTTATGCAACCTTGAGATCACTTTATCGTCTAAAAAACTTCCTACCAATTGCTACTAAAAAGCTGCTTATTCAATCACTTATTTTGCAAATTATTGATTATGCTGATGTGTGTTGCTCTGACCTTTCCCAATATCACCTTAACACAATGGATCGTCTCCTAAACAATTGCATTAGATACATTTATGGTCTACGTAAGTATGATCATGTATCTTCTTTTCGAACACAGCTTAAGTGGCTGCCTATTCGACAACGCAGAAATATTAGAATTCTCTGCACACTTTTTACAATTCTAAACGATCCTTGTGCACCTGAGTACTGGTGATTCTCATTTGTATATTTGTATATATATATTTATATGTATTTATATATCTATGTATTGTATAAGTATTCATTTATGTATTGTATGTATATTTATGTATATGATGTATCGTCCGTATGGTTATGTAATATTTTTGTATTTGCCACATTATTTAAGATCTCTCTCCCTTTATTTAACTGCACTGCTAATATATTTTATTTCTGTTTAGCCTGATGGTTGACTGGTAGAGAATGCCACTTGGCATTAAGTCCGCCATATGTACTACACTGTGCATTGAAGCTTAAATAAATAAATAAATAATGATGTTAAAGGCTGTTTCCCTTAGTCGTAAAAGTACCAGCAGACTACACAGTCTGCCGGTACTTTTTTAGCATGAAAGCCAGTAGAGAACCAACTCGTCGACGTCGCTGCCTCCAGGACATCGACGTGGTTAATAAATCGATGCTCCCAATCGGATTTCAATTTGTATTATAAAATTTAAATAACATTTTACGAGGGATGTTTCACTGAAATTAAATCGATAGAGTTGGAGGGAGGTGAGAGAATCCAACTGGTTTTTTATGCTGCAGAGCAGCAGGCTCTTCGATTTATAGTTATATTTATTGTATTCGGTTACTGTCAATAAAAATAATTTTATTTATTATAAGTTTTACAATTGCTGTATGTTTCATATATTTTTATAGAGTATATCATATTTACGTCGCAATGAAATTGCGACGTAAATATGATATTAAGAACAATAATTTTATTGTGTCTAGACACCACATCAATTGTGGAATGTATAATCATAATATTCCACGAATAAAATTATGAAACATGTGAACAAATTGACTCGAAGACATGAGGGTCAAGAGTACACGGATACCTAGACGTGCTAGTATGAAGAAAATGATGAATCTGAAAGAAGCGAAAGAGATATGTAAGGATCGTGACACTTGGCATTCAGTTCTCTCTGACTACATCAGCTCTCTCTGGCTTCTACATTTTCTCTGTGCCTTTGTAGTGCCTACGTTGTTTCCGATTCCATAACACGTGTGCTTTAGCTGCTTATTTTAGGATCGGAGCAATGTATGTGATGTTGTCCCTATATAATAAAAATTGTTTACAGTGTATATGGTAGTATAATAATTATGTATAAATGAAAAAATCGACTTTCGTCCCATCTTGCACCGAAGACAGCTTTTTGGGAAAAGGCAACAGGTGGTGAGCCCATCTCCGTCTTCATATTCAAGCCGTGTATATAAATCGTGTATTTTGCTTCAATGGGGCCCCCATACATCCCAACTTGCGAGTAGGTTAAGCTCTGCAGCATATGCTGTAAGAAAAATAATGCTCTTAACTGATGTACAAACGGCTAGACTTGTTTATTTTAGTTACTTCCATAGCATAATGTCATATGGTATTCTGCTATGGGGTCATGCAGCTGACGTACAAACAGTATTTGTTTTACAAAAGTTTTACAATACGAGCTGTAGATTGTCTAAATTCTCGAGCAACTCTTAGAGAGAAATTTTAAGAAATTAATATTTTAATACTGGCCTCTCAATACATATATGAAAATTTAATGTATGTGCATAAAAACATTAATACTTTTAGCAAGACTTCTGATGTACATAATGTAAATACTAGGAACAAACACAAGCTTGTAACACCGGTTACTAGACTCCATAGAGTAAGTAACTCGTTCTTAGGGCGGTGTATACGCTTCTACAACAAAGTCCCGATATTAACAGGTTTAAGAAATTTATTAAGTAATATATATAAGATAATAATAAATAATATCTTCACGCAATTCCCAATACAGGGGTAGACAGAGGTCAAGTCTAGACAATTAAGTCCCCTTGACCCACCTTCCACCGAAGATATTTCCGGGACAACGTGACAGGTGGTGAGCCCGTCGCCGCCTTTATGTCCAAGCCAGCGATGAAATTCGTACATAAGTTTTTGAAAAACTCATTGGTACTGCCACCTGGGGATCGAACTCGGGTCTCTCGACTCGAAATTCCGACCACCCAACAACTCGGCTATCGTGACTTTTAAATTAGTAGCTTTTCTTTAATAAATTTATTTCTTTAAATTTATTAAAGAAAAGCTTTATAGGAAGGGTTATTATAATATAAATGAATATATTAATAACAGTAACCCCTGGGAATGAGATGATCGCTCCCAAGCTATTTCTAAAAGATATCACATTATATTTGTATAATGTATTATATTGTTAAAAATATTGACCAAAAAAGAGGATACTTACGGAGTTTCTTTCGCCTGTTTCTTCTCCGACCTCATTACGAAACGGAGATTAAAAATGACTATCGATAAACGAATGTATGTTCTTATGTCGACGAATAAATGATTTGACTTGATTTGATTTGATATACGTACACCGTTAGAGCGTTTCTTCACCTCCTTCTCTACAGCCTATCAAAAATCCACTACTGAATATAGGCCTCCCCAAATATTTCCACAGGGAATAGTCCCAAGCCACCTGCTTCTATCGACTCCCTCCAATATTGTGCAGCTTGTCACTCCATCTTCCGGGGGTCGTCGTTGTGTGTATGTGTGTGAGTGTGCGTGCGTGCGTGTGTGCGTTTTTTTTTTAATGGAAAAGGGAGGCGAACGAGCAGGTGGCTCACATGATGGTAAGTTATTACCGCCGCCCATGAATATCCGCAATACCAGAGGCATAGAAAATGCGTTGCCGGCCTTAGGAGAGGGGTGTGTGGGCCTCCGGTTACCTGCACGCTCTAGACGAAACGCAGAAGTTTGTTAAACTTCTACTTCACGCCGGTATTCTGCGAGGTCGTGGTACTTCCCCAGTCGAGCCGACCCATGCATGCAACAATAATAGCTGATGCGTGGCTCTACCGCTGGTAAACATGCATGCGTGCGTGCGTTCGTGCATTCGTGCGTTCGTGTGTGTGTGTATGTGTATATTAGAGGTTAAGCCCTTTTTTATAATTTAACGGGTCATTAGTTTAGAGCCTTTTGTTTGAAGCATCGGTGTTAGGTTTGTTACTGCATCCTGTTGTCAGATTAACGACCAATGTTCGTGATTTAATATCAAAACAGTTTTGATGCATTGCCGCCATTGTGTTTTGCATGATTTAATAATGTTTACCGGTTGTGGACATTTTTGAATAATAGATTAATAAAGGATGTCACTGCATAACTAATATTACTAACATAATTACTTTTGCGTAATATTCCGAACGGAGTAGGGTGGTAGGCTCGTACCAATGGGTTTTTTCAAAACTTATTTACGATTTATATCGTTGGCTTGGACATAAAGACGGCGACGGGATCACCACCTGTCACGTTATTCCAAAAATTACTTCGGTGGAAGGTGGGTCGAAAATACTGAATTGTCGAGACCTCTGTCTATCCCTGTATTGGGAAGGGCGTGAAAATGTTTATTTATTTCTTTATCTTTTCTCTTAGTTGGACATGGCTGTATAACTTTAAGCTAAACGTTTCCTTGGTAAGATTGTGGTACCTTCTCGACTCGGCGTACTTTACACCATTTCACTGCATAAATACGACCTAATATCGCTAATGGTCGACTAATAGCTGTCGCAAATGCTTGGAACAATTGTACATTCCATTGCTCCTAATTACTTTAACTCTTTAATAGTCTTTTAACAACGTCCGTAGCCTTCATTAACTCTCCTCAGGCAATTTTCTAGTTGAAACGATTTTTTTTTTCAATCTATAATTGATTTTGTCAAAAGCAATATACTTTTTTTTAGTTCGACCTTTAATGTTCTTAATGATACCACTACACTTCACGATAACCGAGTGGTAGGTTGATCGGAATTTGAGTCAAGCGATCCGAGTTCGATCCCAAGGTGATAGACTCGTACCAAAAAGTTTTTTCAAAAACTTATGTACGATTTATATCTCATGCTCGCTACCTGTCACGTTGTCCCAAAAATATCTTCGGTGGACGATGGGTCAAAGAGACTTAATTGTCTATTCTTGGGAACCATGTGAAGATATTTTTTTGTTTATATTAATAACACAAAATATGTTTTTCGAAACATTAACCACACAACGTGTAAATACAGCCACGAGTAGGTCTATAACATTATTGTAGTTTATAGTTACGAAGTATTATATTTGTTTATACTATAATGTCCCAAAGCTGGGCAAAGGCTTATTATAGGTTATTAAAGGTCTATATAATTCACGCACTTACTGATGTAGTACGACTGAAATTTCAACGGAGCTTATTTGGACAAAGAGATCGTTTAAAGGTTTGTGAATATTTCCATCGGACAAGATACCATCCGTCACATGTGCCAAGGGCACCAATAATCCATATAACTCTGCCCAAATACGTTCCTCAAGGAATATGTGCACCGAATTATAGTGAGAAAAATCGAGAATTTACTAAAAAAATGTATTTCCGTTATAAAACAACTTAAATTATCCAAGAAGGCAATAACATTTATGCTTCGCACAGTGACCTAGTTCTTATTTACTTTTTTACCTTCCTCGATAATCCTCGACGGGCAAGCCAGAGAGAGCAAATAACCAAGAGTCATGATCCGTACATACCTCTTGCGCTTCTTGTAAATTCATCATTTTCTTCACACACAAATATATATAAAAAAACTTGACATATATGATTTTAATAATTAAACTATTATGAAAATTAAATTATATATATATATATATATATATATATATATATATATATATATATATATATATATATATATATATATATATATATATATATATATATATATATATATATATATATATATGTATATATATATATATATATATATATATATATATATATATATATATATATATATATATATATATATATATATATATATATATATATATATATATATATATATATATATATATATATATATATATATATATATATATATATATATATATATATATATATATATATATATATATATATATATATATATATATATATATAATTATTTAACTATAATTTAGTAAATATAAGACGGGCACAAAGTAGATATACTGTATACCAAGGCATGTATTATACTTCTAGGTATTTTATTTCACTAATAGCTTACACTCAGTGGCATTTGGGCACATTTTGTCGCCTCTTTTCATTTAAATTCTCTTGCATCCGTTTTAGCGTATCTAAGTACCAATAATCTAAACATACAAACATTCACATGCATACATTCACACAAAGATAGTGATTACATCACTTACATCACTCAATATCGCTAGAGTACTTGTGTTATGGGATCGTAAAGGACGAACACCCAGACAACATTGACCTATCCGGGACTCGACCCCGAGACCGACCCGGACCTAAAACCGATGTAACTCGTCCACGGAGGTCGATAAATTCACATTTATAGCGTTATCAGGATTTACAAGATTACGCTTACTTTTAGAAGTATTACATTTAACTCTGTAATAAATAGTTGGAAATATAAGATTTTTCCAACAGTTTTTCCAAAGCCTTTTAAATCCAGAGATAAAAGTTCTATTGCGCTTTGAATTATGGCTAGAGCGCTGCCGATAACATTGGTACGGAAATTACTTTTAAAAAGTTCCAGAATATTATTATATGTAACTTTAAGATAACGACAGAAACTATGGAGAGTTAATAAAAACTAAAATAAGTTCGAAAAGATAAGAACTCGAAGGAGTTTTTTTTTATTTTCCGTTTTACTTTTTTTGTTCATGTTACTAATTTAATCCAATCCGATATCGTTTTTAATAAGTTTTTTACAACATTTACGTTATTTTACTTGTCTAATAGAACATAACAGGTTACAATATTTGGAAGGACCTAAAAGTCTAACTTATTCACGCTCCAACACACTCGCAGATCCCTCACGAATTGTTAAACCCGACACTATCTCACTAGCACGTGTAAAAATTCACAACCCGGCCGTCATACTATTGTATTCTCTATTCAAGCGGCTGTTTGCTCTTTGTTAAAGCCAACGTTTGTGCTACGCTATACGACAGGTCGAGAAGGATGTATCTTGGAGAAATGAATTTTAAGCTCCTCTATAAATTCGTTTAATTTTTATCGGATCATATGCGGAACAAAATTATGAACATTTTGTTACGCCTGTAAAATATTTGTATACTCAATATTTTATTTTACATTCCACGTGTACAAAATATGGTTTTACATGAGTACATGTTAAAATGTGTAGGTAGGTTAAACAACAAAGAAAAGTTAAAAAATTATACAAAAATTGAAATAGAACAACAAAAAAAGCAATGCGTACGTTACGTTGTCCCAATCTAAGTATGTATCGATGTTTGTATGTATGCACAACAATAACAAACAAATATCAATCGTATTTAAAGCAAAAGTCGCATAAATGTAAATTGAATCTTGTATGTACAATATAAATTCTTTATTTGTTAACGTAAATTAGAGTGTCTATATATAATTGTTAATTGGCATGTCATGTATTCCAAACATGTTTCTCGCATTACCAGGAAGCGCGCTCCTTCCGCGTCAGTTTTCCAACCATGCCCTCAGGTAATACGTAATTAAATGGAACGGAGATGTTTAATATGAAACAATGGCATATTTACGAAGTATTTCTGTTTATTATTTCATTTGTCGAACGATATTCATACTGGATAATGTTTTTGAAGAGCTATCTTCAAGTGTAAGTGGCGATTTTTGGCTTTTTGACTAAACCTAAAGCGGTTCCAGTGTGGTTTCTCCTCGTTGGTGTTCTAAGAGAAAAACCTTGGAAATGGCGTTGGCTTCCCATAGATGGCGGGATAACCATTTCGAAAATTACTAGTCCAAAATCCTAATGCGGGGAGAAGAAGTGCACCACCCTGCCTCCAACAAATATATCCACTAATTCTACTTGATTCATCATCACCGTTTCGCCTCAAAACAATAAATTATCAAGCGTGTAGACCGACCGAGACTACTCAGACCGCAGAGACCGATCTGAAGTGTGCATGCATCTGTGGGTGGGGATCTAAGGGAGGGTGGTGAAATTCTCTCCGGACTAGGTAGCATGTCTGTCATTTAACATGCAGAATTGTGCAATGTAATTGTTAAATAACAACTTTATTTTAAATAGAGTAAATATTTAAACGTAGAAATAAAGACCTGTGAAAATGTATTGCAGGTCAGAGGTATCTCCCTGCAGGTGGCTGCTGTTCAATTTTGACTTGGTATGCTTCGAATTTTCCTCGGAATCTGTTTTAAGATCTTTTTCCTTATGATATCTCCGTGAAGGGATGGTGTACTCTTACGCCGTCACCACTCGGCTAAATATAAGTAGATATCACATAAACATCTCTCGCCTATATTGATTTTGTAAATATTACTCAGAAAAGAAAAATGTCAAAAGAATCTGAATCCAATTTGACATTAATATTAGGTAATTTAATATTAATCCAAGAACCTAATAATCCGGATGGAACAAAGCCGAGGGATCATGAGATCCGTCGTCTTGTCAACCAGTTGAAAAGCCAGACAATGCCTGTTTGTGAAGACATTAAATTAGATTCAGTTTAGATTAATATTTGGGAAAGTGTATAAATCACAATGGTATGACATTACGTACATTGCTATAATCCAAAAGGAAGCAGCTAAGGCACTGTGGAATAGATCTGAAAGAATGTAGAAAAAGTGGCTTTTCTACATTGACCCGTCAGGAATAGCACCTGGAACCTCAGAGATGGCAACACCTTTAAAACCGATGATGACGCCACTCGTCCCCGGTGGTTATTTGTTTATTAACGGTTTCAATATTTTATTTTACATTCCACGTGTACAAAATATGGTTTTACATGAGTACATGTTAAAATGTGTAGGTAGGTTAAACAACAAAGAAAAGTTAAAAAATTATACAAAAATTGAAATAGAACAAAAAAAAAAGCAATGCGTACGTTACGTTGTCCCAATCTAAGTATGTATCGATGTTTGTATGTATGCACAACAATAACAAACAAATATCAATCGTATTTAAAGCAAAAGTCGCATAAATGTAAATTGAATCTTGTATGTACAATATAAATTCTTTATTTGTTAACGTAAATTAGAGTGTCTAGTATATAATTGTTAATTGGCATGTCATGTATTCCAAACATGTTTCTCGCATTACCAGGAAGCGCGCTCCTTCCGCGTCAGTTTTCCAACCATGCCCTCAGGTAATACGTAATTAAATGGAACGGAGATGTTTAATATGAAACAATGGCATATTTACGAAGTATTTCTGTTTATTATTTCATTTGTCGAACGATATTCATACTGGAGAATGTTTTTGAAGAGCTATCTTCAAGTGTAAGTGGCGATTTTTGGCTTTTTGACTAAACCTAAAGCGGTTCCAGTGTGGTTTCTCCTCGTTGGTGTTCTAAGAGAAAAACCTTGGAAATGGCGTTGGCTTCCCATAGATGGCGGGATAACCATTTCGAAAATTACTAGTCCAAAATCCTAATGCGAAGAGAAGAAGTGCACCACCCTGCCTCCAACAAATATATCCACTAATTCTACTTGATTCATCATCACCGTTTCGCCTCAAAACAATAAATTATCAAGCGTGTAGACCGACCGAGACTACTCAGAAAAGAAAAATGTCAAAAGAATCTGAATCCAATTTGACATTAATATTAGGTAATTTAATATTAATCCAAGAACCTAATAATCCGGATGGAACAAAGCCGAGGGCTCATGAGATCCGTCGTCTTGTCAACAAGTTGAAAAGCCAGACAATGCCTGTTTGTGAAGACATTAAATTAGATTCAGTTTAGATTAATATTTGGGAAAGTGTATAAATCACAATGGTATGACATTACGTACATTGCTATAATCCAAAAGGAAGCAGCTAAGGCACTGTGGAATAGATCTGAAAGAATGTAGAAAAAGTGGCTTTTCTACATTGACCCGTCCGGGAATAGCACCTGGAACCTCAGAGATGGCAACACCTTTAAAACCGATGATGACGCCACTCGTCCCCGGTGGTTATTTGTTTATTAACGGTTTCAATATTTTTATTCAAATTTAATTAATTTTATTTTATACTGGGGTAGACTGAGATCTAGACAATAAAGTCCTCTCGACCCACCTTTCAACGAAGCCTGTTTGAGACAATGTATGCTTCTAGACAAGAGAAAGAAGGCAACCTTACTACTAGGCAATTGCGTCATGATTTTACTAAATTCTAAACAAAATGTGAATTTAGAGAAAGAAAAGACAAATTTGTACGCCACTACTGGCAAAATGTGGTTATAGTAAGCACTACGTTCTTTAGAAAAGAAAAAAGTATTACATTTCCACAAGAAATTGTAAATATAATAATTCTTATTCAATCATTGACCGAACACCCATTGACTAAGAGATCTACAATGGACTTTATCAAACCTTTGAGTAAGTAAAGTTCAATAGTAAAAAGAATAAAAGAATGAATCTATGTAGTTATATAATTTTAATAATAGTCATATATTTCTAATTGTAACTGTTGACTACAAGTAAACAGTTACAATTACTAAGGAACAATGTCCGCTCAAAATCAGCTCAGGCTTGTGGTTGAAACTGTCTCAACCAGTTTTATTTCCCCAAGGCGATGAATTAATCAAATGGGCTGTAGTTATGACAAGGTGGACAGTCTCCAGAGTTTGTAATTGATGAGCTCTGTAGGCTTTGTTAGAGAAATGTCATTTAACATGCAGAATTGTGCAATGTAATTGTTAAATAACAACTTTATTTTAAATAGAGTAAATATTTAAACGTAGAAATAAAGACCTGTGAAAATGTATTGCAGGTCAGAGGTATCTCCCTGCAGGTGACTGCTGTTCAATTTTGACTTGGTGTGCTTCGAATTTTCCTCGCAATCTGTTTTAAGATCTTTTTCCTTATGATATCTCGGAGAAGGGATGGTGTACTCTTACGCCGTCACCACTCGGCTAAATATAAGTAGATATCACATAAACATCTCTCGCCTATATTGATTTTGTAAATATTACTCAGAAAAGAAAAAGTATTACATTTCCACAAAATTGTAAATATAATAATTACGATAATGAACAAAAGTTGTCTTAATTTTCTTGTATCACATGACAGCCGTTTCACTGTATTATTTGTTGGAAAAGCCCTGTAGATTTGATTCTAAAGTTCTGACAACAAACTCAAGGGACGTGGGAGTACGTGATGTGAACAAATAGAGACTGCCAGTCGAATGGTTGAGTAATCGGAATTAGAGACAAAAACCCAAGTTCGATCCCAAGACTCATATACCTATAAAAGCTTAGGTACAATATAATTTAGAATTAGAGGATTTAAATTATCTGTTTGTAAGTCACTATAGTCGAATGGTTGAGTAATCGGAATTAGAGACCAAAAACCCGAGTTCGATCCCAAAGACTCATATACCTATAAAAGCTTAGGTACCAATAGGTTTTTTCAAAACTTATGTATTAATTAAATCGTTGGCTTGGACATAAGGACGGCAACGGCCGACGACAACGACCTACCATGTTGTCCGGAAAAATACCTTCGGTGAAAAGTCGGTTGAAAGGACTTAATTGTCTAGACCTCAGTCGACTCCAGTGTTGGGAGTAGCGTAAAGATATTTTTAATACAATAATAATTACGATAATGAACAAAAGTTGTCTTAATTTTCTTGTATCACATGACAGCCGTTTCACTGTATTATTTGTTGGAAAAGCCCTGTAGATTTGATTCTAAAGTTCTGACAACAAACTCAAGGGACGTGGGAGTACGTGATGTGAACAAATAGAGACTGCCAGTCGAACTTTTACAGTAGAGAATTATTTAAAAGAACGTATAGAAGAGATTTTGTACGTGGCTGGCTTGCTATATTGTTTCAAAAGTATGTTCTTTTTTCTCTTTAATTTAATAACATAAAAGTTCAGCATAAATATGCTTTAAAAATCAATAAAATTTCATAATAAAAATAAAGAGAATACAGAGTTAAAATTTCAACTGATGCTTGTAAGACACGGTGGCTCGGAGGTAAGAGCGTCGCCACGGATCGGCGAAGGTCGCGGGTTCGAATCCCGCGCGTGTCAGTTGAAATTTTAACTTTTTCTCTTTAATTTAATAACATAAAAGTTCAGCATAAATATGCTTTAAAAATCAATAAAATTGCATAATAAAAAGTCAATAAAATTTCATAATAAAAATAAAGAATAAATCTATGTAGTTATATAATTTTAATAATAGTCATATATTTCTAATTGTAACTGTTTACTACAAGTAAACAGTTACAATTACTAAGGAACAATGTCCGCTCAAAATCAGCTCAGGCTTGTGGTTGAAACTGTCTCAACCAGTTTTATTTCCCCAAGGCGATGAATTAATCAAATGGGCTGTAGTTATGACAAGGTGGACAGTCTCCAGAGTTTGTAATTGATGAGCTCTGTAGGCTTTGTTAGAGAAATGTCATTTAACTTTATCAGACATAAATGGGAGGACAAAAATAAATGATAAATATTCAGAGATAGGTTCTAATGACTTAATATAATTTAGAATTAGAGGATTTAAATTATCTGTTTGTAAGTCACTATAGTCGAATGGTTGAGTAATCGGAATTAGAGACAAAAAACCCAAGTTCGATCCCAAAGACTCATATACCTGTAAAAGCTTAGGTACAATATAATTTAGAATTAGAGGATTTAAATCATCTGTTTGTAAGTCACTATAGTCGAATGGTTGAGTAATCGGAATTAGAGACAAAAAACCCGAGTTCGATCCCAAAGACTCATATACCTATAAAAGCTTAGGTACCAATAGGTTTTTTCAAAACTTATGTATTAATTAAATCGTTGGCTTAGACATAAGGACGGCAACGGCCGACGACAACGACCTACCATGTTGTCCGGAAAAATACCTTCGGTGAAAAGTCGGTTGAGTAAGTCACTATAGTCGAATGGTTGAGTAATCGGAATTAGAGACAAAAAACCCAAGTTCGATCCCAAAGACTCATATACCTATAAAAGCTTAGGTACAATATAATTTAGAATTAGAGGATTTAAATTATCTGTTTGTAAGTCACTATAGTCGAATGGTTGAGTAATCGGAATTAGAGACCAAAAACCCGAGTTCGATCCCAAAGACTCATATACCTATAAAAGCTTAGGTACCAATAGGTTTTTTCAAAACTTATGTATTAATTAAATCGTTGGCTTGGACATAAGGACGGCAACGGCCGACGACAACGACCTACCATGTTGTCCGGAAAATATCTGCGGTGGAAGGTGGGTCATAGGGACTTAATTGTCTAGACTTGACCTCTGTCTACCCCTGTATTGGGAATTGCGTGAAGATATTTATATAATTATTTAATACGTTACAAAAGTATTGGATGAAACATTATCAAGATATCTCACAATTACAGCAGCTGTAGTTGTTCCATATTTGGTAGTAGATTCTTTTGGATTGTTGTAGATTTGCAATTGAAATTCTTTTTGAAGAAATGTCATTAATGGCAGTGATTCAGCTCTTGCAAATTTACATTAAAATCTCCAGCTAATTTTAATGGTAGTTAATGTTTATTCGTTTTAAAATTATTGAACATTTTTGACTATAAAATGACCTTTCATGTAAAATGAAATCTTAATATAATTTACATAGTCACTAATATGAATAATATGAATATAATTAATTAAATATAAAAAGGGATTTCAGTGTTTAATTATAAACCTTAAATCTCAGGTAATAAATTAATAAATTATAGTGTTATTCAAATTCGATATCCTAATGGTTTAGATTTCTGGACGAGTGGCGGTAACACCGGTTTTCAAGATGTCGCCATCTCGAGGTCCCGGGATCTATTCCCGGACGAGTCAATGTAGAAAAACTACTGTAAACATTTTTACGGGTCTGAGTATTTGTGGTGCCTTCGTTGTTTTCGATTCAAATATTTCAAGTGCTTTATTTCTTACATTGGGATCGGAACAACAGACCCGAAAGTATACGGAAAAAGTCATTTCATTTTTGAGAAATGAACATATCTATTTAACCTAGTTCTAGTACTTTACTAGTACTAAATAATAATTCAGGTTAGCGTAGTGTAGGATGACCCCCCACAAGATGGAGTGACGACTTGCACAACATTGCGGGCAGTTGATGGATGCAGTTGGCACGGGATCGTTCGTTGTGGAATTCTCTGGGGGCCTATGTTCAGCAGTCGACTTTTAATACCCACCTTCCATCGAAGATATTTTCAGGACAACGTTACAGGTGGTGAGTCCGTCTTTATGCTGTCTTTATGTCCAAGTCAACGATATAATTCGTACATAAGTTTTAATAAGGTGCGATCCTACCACCTGGGGATCGAACTCGGGTCTCTTTACTCGAAACTCCGACCACCCAACCACTCGACTATCGTGACTTCGTAAAGAAGAAGAAGATGAAACACCAGTAAAAGTTGTTTGTGTAAAATTAAAACACAATTTAATCCACAATATACCTTTGAGTCTAAATTCAAAATTTGTAACAAAGTCTGTACTAATTAGAAGATGTAACATAATACTCACATACTTTGAATCTTAAAATATTTTACGTGTAATTAACTTCGTAATTGAGGAATCAAGTAACTAAATTACACGAAATAGAAATTACTAGCCTAGTTGGTAGTAATCCAGCTTTCGAAGCTAAGTGTTGCGTGTTCGAATCTCACTAGGGGCAAAAATTTATGTTATGAGTAAGAATGTTTATACTCGAGGTATTATTTATTGAAGTAGTTAGAATAGCCAACATAGCATTCGTTCAAGAAATTAGTTCGTGAGTATTATCTTAAGAATCATTAATATATAATAATAATAATAATAATAATAATAATAATAATAATAATAATAATAATAATAATAATAATAATAATAATAATAATAATAATAATAATAATAATAATAATAATAATAATAATAATAATAATAATAATAATAATAATAATAATAATAATAATAATAATAATAATAATAATAATAATAATAATAATAATAATAATAATAATAATAATAATAATAATAATAATAATAATAATAATAATAATAATAATAATAATAATAATAATAATAATAATAATAATAATAATAATAATAATAATAATAATAATAATAATAATAATAATAATAATAATAATAATAATAATAATAATAATAATAATAATAATAATAATAATAATAATAATAATAATAATAATAATAATAATAATAATAATAATAGATTTCTGGACGAGTGGCGGTAACACCGGTTTTCAAGATGTCGCCATCTCGAGGTCCCGGGATCGATTCCCGGACGGGTCAATGTAGAAAAGCTACTGTAAACATTTTTACGGATCTGAGTATTTGTGGTGCCTTCGTTGTTTTCGATTCAAATATTTCAAGTGCTTTAGTTTCTTACATTGGGATCGGAACAACAGAAGTATACGGAAAAAAAAATGTGAGCCGTCATGGAACGCCTGGCAGATGTGAAACATCGTGTGTGTACAAGTAATATGCATAAAAGATAATATTATTACAGGAATGAAAAAATGAAGTACTAACAAAATACTAATGATAAAATGAATTATTACGAATTTCTTACAGAAAATGGTAACTTTATTTAATAAACATTTATTTACATTTGATATAAAAATTTGATATTAATATCAAGTGGCCACAATTTAAATATTTGCTCTCTCTCTCTCTCTCTCTCTCTGTGACTTCAGTTGTAGTTATATTCGATGTTTCCTCTGCCGGTATTACTGTGACGATTGGTCGATGATAACTAAACTACGTTACAAAAGTCCCGTAGTAGTAAAGTCCCGTTGTCCCGAAAATATCTGCGGTGGAAGGTGGGTCATAGGGACTTAATTGTCTAGACTTGACCTCTGTCTACCCCTGTATTGGGAATTGCGTGAAGATATTTATATAATTATTTAATACGTTACAAAAGTATTGGATGAAACATTATCAAGATATCTCACAATTACAGCAGCTGTAGTTGTTCCATATTTGGTAGTAGATTCTTTTGGATTGTTGTAGATTTGCAATTGAAATTCTTTTTGAAGAAATGTCATTAATGGCAGTGATTCAGCTCTTGCAAATTTACATTAAAATCTCCAGCTAATTTTAATGGTAGTTAATGTTTATTCGTTTTAAAAATTATTGAACATTTTTGACTATAAGGAAATGACCTTTCATGTAAAAATGAAATCTTAATATAATTTACATAGTCACTAATATGAATAATATGAATATAATTAATTAAATATAAAAAAGGGATTTCAGTGTTTAATTATAAACCTTAAATCTCAGGTAATAGGGTGTAATTAGTATACCTTTGTATAGCGTGCATACAAGGTATGCTAATTACACTCTTCTAATTAAGGTTTATAATTAAACACTACTACGTACGTGCACGGCATGCGTCGCCACGCCAGAAATCGGTTTTACGTGCGGCTATAGATGTTTCACATCAAAAGTCATTTCATTTTTGAGAAATGAACATATCTATTTAACCTAGTTCTTGTACTTTACTAGTACTAAATACGAATTCAGGTTAGCGCAGTGTAGGATGACCCCCCACAAGATGGAGTGACGACTTGCACAACATTGCGGGCAGTCGATGGATGCAGTTGGCTCGGGATCATTCGTTGTGGAATTCTCTGGGGGCCTATGTTCAGCAGTCGACTTTTAATACCCACCTTCCATCGAAGATATTTTCAGGACAACGTTACAGGTGGTGAGCCCATCTTTATGCTGTCTTTATGTCCAAGTCAACGATATAATTCGTACATAAGTTTTAATAAGGTGCGATCCTACTACCTGGGGATCGAACTCGGGTCTCTTTACTCGAAACTCCGACCACCCAACCACTCGACTATGGTGACTTCGTAAAGAAGAAGAAGATGAAACACCAGTAAAAGTTGTTTGTGTAAAATTAAAACACAATTTAATCCACAATATACCTTTGAGAGTCTAAATTCAAAATTTGTAACAAAGTCTGTACTAATTAGAAGATGTAACACAATACTCACATACTTTGAATCTTAAAATATTTTACGTGTAATTAACTTCGTAATTGAGGAATCAAGTAACTAAATTACTCGAAATAGAAGTCCCGCTAACCTAGTTGGTAATAATCCAGCTTTCGAAGCTAAGTGTTGCGTGTTCGAATCTCACTAGGGGCAAAAATTTATGTTATGAGTAAGAATGTTTATACTCGAGTATTATTTATTTAAGAAGTTAGAATAGCCAACATAGCATTCGTTCAAGAAATTAGTTCGTGAGTATTATCTTAAGAATCATTAATATATAATAATAATAATAATAAGCCCCTCACAAATCTAACTCCACGCCCGGCTTTACCATCTTATGCCACGTGAGGGGCGGACATTGGCAGCATTGTGCTAAATACTTACCAATGACAAACGGAGCACTAGTAAATTCGAAATAGCGATGCGTCTCAGACCTAGAAATAGACTACTCCAGGCGGGTCCCAGAAATGGGGAATCCCGCCCCGAGCCATCAAGCTCGGGCAGCCCCACGTATTCTGGAGGAGGCACCGTATCGCTACCACTTGCCCAGTATCCAACTGTTGCAGGAAACAAAGAAACAAACAAAACATCATCACCTGATATATCCTCATGCCCATCGTCGCCTGAATCATCAACACAAAGTCTCTTTATACCCCCCAGCTCTTCATCACAATATCTTCAAACGACTTTATCGTCTCGGTCAACCACTCTTTCACCAATGTCAGACAATGCTGTGCAGGAAGCTTACGCAAATTATCCTGCATCCATTACTGACAGTACTAACTCTACGCAAATATCTCAAACAAATTTGCCCTTAAAGTGCGTAGACACTAACACACAAATACACAATACAAACACGAACGCACAAGCAAGAAGTGTTTTGCAAGAAATACTGCCTGCAACCACTCTTGCTGGCAAAAGTAGACAACGGATGAAGTGGACTAATAAAATAAATTATGAACTACTCCGTTGCTACTACATAGTTACAAAATGTGAAGAAAATCCGACAGCCTACAGGCCCCTGTTACACAAAAAATTTATTGATATTTTCCCAGAATAAAGCCATTTAACAGAACAAAGATTAGCAGATCAGATAAGAGTTATACACAGAAATAATAGAATAACAGCATCAGAGCGTTAACGACGTAATAACACCTGTATCAACATATAACATTCATCTCACAAGCATTGGCAATACAAATACACAGGCAACCGAACTAACAAATAATATGATTCAGGAATCTGTACAAACCATTCACAACACCAACAACAACAACAATACTCACAACCCACAAATAGACGAAACAGTAGATAACTCGCCACATGCACTCGAACTTACATCACTTTCACAATGTCCGTCAAGTTCACAGTATACTTATGAACATATCCAAACACATAACCCTGAATTAGATAGTACAACAAAAGACCAATTAAATTTAAAAACAATTGAAAATACTTTCACTGAAATGTGTATTAAATATAAAGGTACCGATCTTACTCTTAGACCAGTCATTCCTAACATACAGACAACAAGAAAACTATTAAATCAGTAAATACTATCAACAGAGGTAGAGGTAGACAGAGGTCAAGTCTAGACAATTAAGTCCCTTTGACCCACCTTCCACCGAAGATATTTTCGGGACAACGTGACAGGTGGTGAGCCCGTCGCCGCCTTTATGTCCAAGCCAACGATGAAATTCGTACATAAGTTTTTGAAAAACTCATTGGTACTGCCACCTGGGGATCGAACTCGGGTCTCTCGACTCGAAATTCCGACCACCCAACAACTCGGCTATCGTGACTTATCAACTATCAACGAAATATTAAAAAAACATCTTGAAGAAAAAGAAGTTCTCACCATTGAGGATATTCATGAAAGTATATACTGCGCAGCTATTACCGTCGCGACATTAGATACAAAACCTACATATAGAGAAAACCACAACAACGTTAAAAAAATTGTAAATTCAATAGGAGGACCAAAGGTTCCACGGTGGCAACTTCGATTAGAAAATAAAGTAACTTTGCTCCGGAAAAATATAGGACAATTTACCCAATATTTGAACGGAAATATTGCATACAAAAAACAACGGAAAATAAACCCTAAGAACAAAAACAAAGACGAAATTCTAGACGAACTAGATAAATACAAACAAAAACTGCGAGCATATTCAAAACGACTACGGAGATATAAATTAAGTAACCAGAGAAAAACAGACAATAAATTGTTCAATACAAATCAAAAACTATTCTACCGAAACCTAAACAAGGAGCATATAAACGTTACAGAACAACCTAATATGTCTGAAGTAAAGGGTTTCTGGGAAAATATATGGTCTAAACCAGTAGAACATAACTCCCACTCATCCTGGGTAACCATAGAGGAAGAGGAGGTGAAAAACATAGTCCCCATGCCAGAAATAGTAATAAGTAAAGAAGGTGTAGAAAGAGCGGTAAAAAACACCCTAAACTGGAAACCCCGGGACCAGACAAAGTTCAAAACTACTGGCTTAAATACCTGACAGCAACTCACGATCACCTCGCAAATGCATTAAATACACTAATTAAAGATCCACAAAACATACCTGCTATTCTCACACAAGGTATCACCTACTTAAAACCCAAAGACCCAAACACAACCAACCCAGCCAAATACCGACCAATTACATGCCTTCCCACAACATATAAACTATTTACATCAATCATCACTCAAAAACTTGATTTACATATATCACGAAACAATATCATAGCAAAGGAACAAAAAGGTTGCTGTAGAGGCTCGAAAGGATGTAAAGAACAACTTGTGATAGATTCTGAAATTCATAACCAAGTTAAACAGAAACACAGAAACTTATTTTACTCGTACATTGATTATCAAAAGGCCTTTGACAGCATTCCACACTCTTGGCTCATACACGTACTAAATATATACAAAATTGACAAAAATCTTATACGATTCCTCAAAATAATATGACTAAATGGACTACCAAACTCAATATCCGCACTAATAGCGTTACACTAAGCACCTCCCCAATAAAAATACTCCGGGGTATCTTTCAAGGCGACTCACTCAGCCCGTTATGGTTTTGCCTGGCTATGAACCCACTTTCTAGAATACTCAACAACTCAGGCTACGGATACCTAATAGACAAAGAAACGAATATTAAACTGACCCACCTTCTTTATATGGACGATATTAAGATTTATGCAGCTAGTAGACAAAATTTAGATCGTTTACGCAGACTAACGGAATAATTCAGTAGAGATATTAAAATGACTTTTGGAACAGATAAATGTAAAATTAACAGTATTATTAAAGGACAACACAAAGAAACAGACCCTTATAATCTATCTTGTCAAAATGATATTATAAGAAGTATGGAGTTTAAAGAAACCTATAAATATCTTGGGTATCATCAAAATACAACAATACCTTACACAGAAATAAAAAACGCCATCAGAAGTAAATACAAACAAAGATTAAAAGCAAGAAACAAAACCAAAGCAATCAATACATACGCCATCCCAATATTAACATACTCTTTTGGTATCATAAAATGGTCATGTACAGAACTAGAGGCGTTAAATACCCTAACAAGAAAATCATGTAACACACATAACATTCATCATATACATTCTGCTGTCGAGAGATTTACATTAAAAAGAAAACATGGTGGCCGAGGCTTCATAGATATAAGAAATCTTCACTACGCGCAAGTACACAATCTACGCACTTATTTCCTTAATTAAGCTGAAAATAATAAGATTCATAGAGCAATAGTAAATATTTCCACATCTACATCACCTTTACAACTAAACAATAGGGAGTTTGATCCGAAACAAAAAATAACCAATGATGAACATAAGATAGAAAATTGGAAAAAAAGGCCATACACGGTTAATATCCACATCAATTACAACAAGAGCATATTGATTGCAAAGCATCAAATACCTGGCTTACTAAAGGTAACATATTCGGTGATACAGAAGGATTTCTTATCGCAATCCAAGATCAAATAATAAAGACACGCAATTACACCCGGTATATATTAAAAGAACCCATTGAAACAGATAAATGTAGATTATATCACCGTACCACCGAAACAATTGACCATATCACTGGAGGTCGTAGCGCATTAGCCAATAAAGAATATACACACCGCCATGACAACGTAGCCAAACATATACATCAGCAACTTGCTCTTAAACACAAACTTTTAGACACGTATACGCCCTATTACAAATACAAACCTACAAATGTCATGGAAAATGAAAATTCCAAGTTATACTGGAACAGAGACATAATTACAGATCGAACAATTCTTAGCAATAGACCGAATATTACTTTAACTTTAAAATCTACTAAAACTACATACCTAATAGACATATCTGTACCCAACACTAACAACCTTAAACAAAAACACACAGAGAAGATCCAAAAATACATACCTCTTGCTGATGAAATAAAACAAATGTGGCATCAGGATGACGTAAAAGTAGTCCCGATTATAATTTCATCCACTGGTGTCGTCCCCAAAATACTCCGTAATGCCCTTAAAATATTGGAGCTTGAAGAGAATACTTACATACCACTTCAAAAGTTTATAGTAATTGATACTTGTTCGATAGTTCGCCGTTTCTTAAACCCATCGTCCCAGACTTTGCTCTGCCCACCAGAAAGTCATTTACAAAACACAACATAAAAAAAAACACTTAACAGATTCCACGTCAAGGAATAGAAGACTTGGCTAAGCCCGTCTCTGTTTCTCTTAAAATTACCAGCTCTATAGCTGAGTTAAGCTAAGCTTACATATAATAATAATAATAATAATATAAAACATAACTAATAATATATCATAACTATGCAAAAATCCGCAATCCTGAATACTTGCAGAACTGTTCGAAAATTTCTTCAAGAAGATTCCCACAATAACACCAACATTGATTCTCACTTGGCTTAGACCCGTGAGTGTCAAAATAACACCAAAGAAGCAATTCTTCGAGCATTTTCAAAGAAATACATAAAATAATAATAATAATAATAAGCCCCCTCAAATCCAACCTTACGTCCGGGTCGACCACCTGACCCACGTGGGGGGCGGACACGTATTATTATAGAAACTTATACGGCTAACAAGGCAAGGGTAACCCATTAAAAATGGAGACGAGGTCTAAGCGTAAACGTATAGAGCCGCTTCCCGGGGGTGATCGCCGGGGCACACCTGGAGCTGACGCTGGGTGTCACAGCATGCGAACCGTCAGCGGTGCGGAGTTGACTAGGCGGGCTCCCACCGGGGTATCCGAAAATGTTACAGCCAAACAAAAACCACCTGATAGAGGTACAATATCCCCATCCAGCTTAACAGAACCATACAGTCCTAATAGTACATTGTCATATGCACCAACATTTAAAACTACTAGCGATGACTTAAGGGAATCCGTAGACGCCCACTTTGATGTTGCGCAGGAGGTCTCTAAGGCCTTTTACCTGCGTCCACAAAGGCTGGAAAACCAAGAGTGCGCATGAAATGGTCAGCTGAAATAAATTTATTTATTATGCGCACTTATTACCACATAACAAAATTAGAAACAGACATGACTACATACAGAACACTGTTACATCAAAATTCACCCAAAAATACCCAGGCGTAAATGTGACTGAACAAAGAATATCCGATCAGAGGAGAGTTATTATTCGAAATAAGTTATTAAGCGAAGAAACATTGAATCTATTGAAAGAAGAAGTTCGAGTATTACTAAATCAGGAAGAAAATACAAATCAGGAAATAAGACACAATACGACACCACCACCAAGTATACTTAACACTGAAAATTTAACGTGCATTCAATCCCAAATTAACCTCCCTTACACAAACACACAAACACAATCACTATCACATACACAACAATATATGGAATCTCAAATATGTTCATCATTATATACTAACCATGAATACACCGCTGAAGTTTCTACGCAAACAGACACAGTTACATTGCTTATTGAAAATGAAATAGAATCTCTCAATTCTCCAAATATTAACGAAGACACGATAACAAAAGAGTTAAATAATAAATTTAAAACAGTGTTATTGGAATTCTCAGGGATGGATCCAACAGCCCGACCGAAACTACCTAAATTAAGATATAGTAAAGATCTCCAGCGACTAGTGAATATTTTCAACAACAGTATACTACCTCAGCACATATCTGACGAAGTACGCTTAACAGACATCCACACACTCATATACTGTACGGCAATGATCATTTCGCAAGAATTAGGCTATAAAATCAAAAAAACTGATGAAACATTACGGCATAAAAACTATGTTAGACCGTCATGGCAAATTAGACTAGAAAAAGATATACAAAAGCTACGTTCCGATATAGGTAAACTCACTCAATTTATTCACAATAATAATAGATCAAAAAAAGTAGTAGAAAGAGTAACACTAATTTTTAAAAATAATAAAATACATTCTACACATGAAGGCGAAAATAGAAAACCGGAAGAATTCTTAGATACATTAAAACAAAAATTATCACTCAAAGCTAATAGACTTAAGAGGTATAAAAAGGCATTACAAAGGAAAGAAGACAATAATCTATTTACGACCAATGAAAAATTATTCTACAGAAAGTTAAATACAAGCAAAGGAAATAAAAACGTGGAAACTAATGAAATACCGGCTGTTGAAGAGATTGAGAGATTCTGGTCGAACATTTGGGAGCATGAAATACAACACAACACTGAAGCAGAATGGATAAGTGAAGAAAGCAAACGTTGGAATTCGATCCTGAAATGGAGTTCGAAAATATTACAGAGGAAGATGTTAAGAACATTACTGCTAAATTACACAACTGGAAAACACCAGGCAGTGACAAAATTTGTAATTATTGGTATAAAAAATTA
Organism: Sericinus montela; assembly: GCA_029286605.1. Classification (NCBI taxonomy): domain Eukaryota; kingdom Metazoa; phylum Arthropoda; class Insecta; order Lepidoptera; family Papilionidae; genus Sericinus; species Sericinus montela. The sequence continues at coordinate 1,551,275 of JAGSMR010000057.1, forward strand.
GTAGTATTACACAAACATTTAGCAAAGAATTTAACAGAAATAATATTACAAAACAAAACATACCTGAATTTATTGTTAAAGGGATAACCTACATGTTACCAAAAGAACAATACACTACAAAACCTTCACAATATAGACCTATTACATGTTTACCAACGATATACAAAATACTTACGTCAATTATTACACATAAAATCAGAACGCACACGGAAAAACACAATATAATAGCAGAAGAACAAAAAGGATGCAGACGAGGCCACATGGGTTGCAAAGAACAACTTATAATTGATTCTGTGATACACAAACACACAGGAACGAAGAAACGCAATTTACATTGTACGTTTATAGATTATCAAAAAGCGTTTGATAGTATTCCACACTCTTGGTTAATCAAAACACTTAAAATTTATAAAATAAATAATTCTATTATACAATTCCTTAAAAAAAATTATGCCCTTATGGAAAACTACACTATACATTAATCACCAGCACACAACATTTAGAACACGAGAAATAAATATTAAAAAAAGGTATTTATCAAGGTGATTCTCTGAGCCCACTGTGGTTCTGCCTCGCTTTAAACCCACTATCAAATTTACTTAACAGCCAAAATGCTGGGTATTGCCTTAAAAATGATACTACCCAGACAGTAATATCCCATTTGATTTATATGGACGACATTAAATTATACGCCAAAACTGAGAAAGAAATGGACAGATTAATAAAAATAACGACTACATTTAGCAACGACATTAACATGCAATTCAGGTTAGACAAATGTAAAATACTTCACATTGTTAAAGGCACTATACGAACTGGAAACTACGCATTGGATGATACGCAGAATAAAATTATAACAGCAATGGAACCAGGTGATGTGTATAAGTATTTGGGATACTACCAACTAAAGGGCATAGATCACAGCAAAATTAAGCAAAACCTCATAACAGAATACAAAAAAGAGTAACACATCTTTGTAAAACGAGACTTTCAGGCAAAAACCTTATAAAAGCTATTAACACTTACGCTATCCCAATACTCACATACTCATTTGGTATCATAAAATGGAACAAAACAAATATACACACTATAGAACGGGCAACACGCATTATTCTTACCAAACACAATAACCATCACCCAAAATCTGCAATAGAACGTTTAACAATTAAAAGACATAACGGAGGCAGAGGTCTCATAAACATACATGATTTATGGCAAAAATAGATCTTAAATCTACATAATTTCTTTCAACAAAAGTCAATCAAAAGTAATATACATAAAGCCATTGTACAAAACGATATTAACTTTACACCGTTAAACCTAATCCAATCTAAATTAACCGAAAACACAAATATGAACACCCTCAAACTAGAACATGACACGATAGAAAAGTGGAAACAAAAAACACTTCATGGACGACACCCACATGAATTAGAACAAACACTAATAGACAAAGAAGCATCTAATAGATGGCTTAAAATAGGTACATAATTTCCTGAAACAGAAGGCTTCATCTTGGCTATTCAAGATCAAGTCATCAATACAAGAAATTACCGTAAATATATTGTTAAAGATCCAACATTAGCAGACGATAAATGCCGAAAATGCCATACACAGTCAGAAACAATTCAACACATAACTGGAGCATGTGCCCACCTTACACAAACTGATTACACCCACAGACACAACCAAGTTGCCAATATTATACACTTAAAACTAGCCACCCAACATAAACTTTTAAACGACATCAATACACCATACTATAAATATACCCCTAACAAAGTATTAGAGAATTCTACATACAAACTTTATTACGACCGTGCTATTCTTACAGATAAAACAATACACTACAATAGACCAGATATTATTTTTCAAGATAAAACTAACAATACAACTTACTTAATCGACATTGCAGTACCTAACACGCATAACATATCAAAAACAATAACAGAAAAAATACACAAATATGCCGAGTTAAAAGAAGAGGTAACAAGAATATGGAAACAAAATAAAGTCTACGTAGTACCAATAGTATTATCAACCACAGGAATCATCCCAAAACACCTTCACCACAGTTTAAAACTTTTGAATATTCAGGAAAACACATACATAAGTATGCAGAAAGCAGTCATATTAAACACCTGTCGTATTGTTAGGAAATTTTTACAAGTAGATGAAAATATATTTTCACCCTAATTAGTAAATAGTCCTTACCAACATTATTAATAGTTTTAAAGTTGTTTACTTGGCATATGCCCGTAAACAGCAATATGACCAGCTGAAAGCTGAGAAAAAACAAAACTTCTCAACAATAATAATAATATAATATTTTCAGGACAACGTTACAGGTGGTGAGCCCGTCTTTGTGCTGTCTTTATGTCCAAGTCAACGATATAATTCGTACATAAGTTTTTGAAAAACCCATTGGTGCGATCCTACCACCTGGGGATCGAACTCGGGTCTCTTTACTCGAAACTCCGACCACCCAACCACTCGACTATCGTGACTTCGTAAAGAAGAAGAAGATGAAACACCAGTAAAATCGCAGAGGCAAGGACCCTCATTGGCAGGCTGATAAGCTTCAGGTCAGGCAATATTAGGCCGAGGATTGTGCGCTCCGTAAGGATGGCGTTCGCTGGGACTAATATTAACCTGTCCCAGCCAGGTATAACGCAAAAGCTGACGGAACGCATAGACGACCTGAAGCAAAAAACTGCAGCTTGGGGGAAACGGATAAGGCGGTATACCGAAAGGTCAAAGCGGTATAACCAGAATCGTCTCTTTCAAAGTGACCAAAAGAGACTCTATAAATCGTTGGAGCTCTCAGAAACTGGAGGGGCGGGCCAAGGACCTGATCAGGCTGACATTGTTACCTTCTGGCGTAGCCTGTGGTCAGAGCCCGCAAACCACAGCGAGGGCTCCTGGATGGAAATTGTGGCGAGACAGAGTGCAGATATTACACCCATGGACCCCGTCGTCATAACACCTGAAGACGTAGCTGAGGCGGTCCGTGGAGCCCGGAACTGGAAAAGTCCGGGGCTCGACGGGCTGCATCACTATTGGCTAAAGGGGTTCGTGGTGTGCCACGCTATGCTCGCCAGACAGTTTCAAGAAGCTCTCGAACAGAAGTCGCTCTCGAGTCTCTTTACTACTGGGGTCACACATTTGGTTCCAAAAGATTAGGTTACCACAGACCCGAGTAAGTACCGCCCCATCACGTGTCTGCCCACCATTTATAAGACACTGTCATCTATTCTGAGCACGAGAATCACCCGGCACATTAATGTGAATAGGATCATGTCGCGTGCTCAGAATGGATGTCGAGGTAGTGGTCGTGGGACCAAGGAACCGCTCCTCATCGACGCGGTCATCGGCAAGGTGGTTAAACGCAACCGTCGGAACTTCTCTGCTGCCTGGATAGACTACAGAAAGGCGTTCGACTCGGTGCCCCATACATGGCTTATGAGTGTCCTTGAACTGTACAAAGTGGACGATACAGTAAGAGACTTCCTCGGGTACTGTATGGGGCGATGGAGTACGACCCTTTGTCATCTAGGTGAGCGGATGACGGCTGCGGAACACCGGATTAGGATACGACGGGGTATTTTCCAGGGCGACTGTTTGAGCCCAATATGGTTTTGCCTCTCCCTGAATCCTCTCAGCACGCTACTGGAGGGATCGGGGAGGGGATTTCAGATTCGGAAGGGAGGGACTAGGGTGACCCACCTTTTCTATATGGATGACCTCAAGCTGTTCGCTTCCAGCCGCTCCTATTTGGTGGAATTGCTTAGAATCACCTGTGATTTTAGCAATTTTATCAGAATGGAGCTCGGGACGGGTAAGTGTGCGGTTATCCATGTTGAAAGGGGCAAGGTCACTAACACCGAGGGCATAGACTTGGCTATGCCCGTCAACATACGGACCCTTTCCGAGTCTGATACATACCGATACCTGGGTATGTCACAAAACTTGGGTGTCGATGAGGCTGGCATGAAACAGTCGGTTAGCGAAGTGTTTTTTGCACGCCTGACAAAAGTGCTTAACAGCTATTTGTCGGGCGTGAATAAGGCGCGCGCATTTAACGATTGGGTCATGCCAGTCCTGATTTATACCTTCGGCATACTCAGGTGGACTCAAACTGACCTTAACGCCCATGACCGAAAAGTCCGTACCACTATGACGTCTGTGCGATACAGGATCAGCTTATTAAGACGAACAACTATCGGAAATACATCCTAAGGGATGGTACCATCGACATCTGTCGAGCTTGTCACCATCCTGGGGTTCCTTTCGGCATGTCATCTCCGGTTGTTCCATGCTTTCTAACTCTGAGTATCTGCATAGGCACAACCTAGTAGCCAGGATTTTACATCAGGAGCTCGCTCTTAAATACGATCTCGTCGGACGGAAATTGCCTTACTATAAGTACTCTCCGGAGGCCGTGCTCGAAAATGACCGCGCCAGGCTCTATTGGGACCGGCCCATCATCACGTACAGGACGATTCTGGCAAATAAGCCTGATATCGTGTTGATGGACCGGGCACAGTCAAGGATATTTTTGGTGGAATTACCATCCCGTATGACGAGAACCTCGTGAAAGCCGAAACAGACAAAAAGACGAAATATCTGGACCTGGCTCACGAGGTGACCGACATGTGGGGTAGTGTGCCCGCTGAAAATATTCCTATAGTTGTTTCTGCGAATGGGTTAATCCCAGTCAGCCTCTCTGAACATCTGAGGCGACTGGAACTTCGTGACGCACCGCTCCGAGCTCAAATGCAGAAAGCGGTGCTCCTCGATATAGCCCGCATCGTCCGCCGGTTTCTCTTCCTGTCGCCCTAACCCTCGGCCGTCTGGTCTCCCCTGTCGAGGACTTCCGTCTGGTTGGATCTTAATATTTATTTGTAATTTTTATGTATTAGGATCTATTACGTATATATTTTATAATACTTTATTTATTTTATTTTATGTATTTTTATTTTTAATTGTATAAAAACCCAACCAGACGAGAAAATATAATAAATACCCATAATAATAATAATAAACAGTAATATAATCAGCTGAAAGCTGAGAAAAAACAAAAATTCACAAAAATAATAATAATTCTTTATTTCTCTCAATAAATCACAAATGCACAGCACATAACAATGCTTATAGAAAAGAAAAATATGTATTTATGTATATATTTATATGTGTATATTTTATGTATGTTATTCAAGTATCTATGTATAATTATGTACGTTTAATTTATGTAATAGTGTATGTATTTTTTCCATTAAATATTTATTGTTTATATGTATATATTAGTTTAATACAGGAGCATTAATCAATATTTAAGTTGTTTGCACCTGCCATCTACTTCTCAACATTACAAAGGCTGACTGGTAGATAATTCCACCAGGCATTAAGTCCGCCCAATGAAGCCCTTAGTATAAGGTGTAACAATAAAAAAATAATAAATAAATAAATAGCAAAACACCAATACAAAATGTGTGTACAACACGGTGCCTCGGAGGCAAGAACATTGAACAAGGCTAGAACATTTATTATATAATTGAAAAAAAAAAAAAAAAAAAAAAAAAAAAAAAAAAAAAAAAAAAAAAAAAAAAAAAAAAAAAAAAAAAAAAAAAAAAAAAAAAAAAAAAAAAAAAAAAAAAAAAAAAAAAAAAAAAAAAAAAAAAAAAAAAAAAAAAAAAAAAAAAAAAAAAAAAAAAAAAAAAAAAAAAAAAAAAAAAAAAAAAAAAAAAAAAAAAAAAAAAAAAAAAAAAAAAAAAAAAAAAAAAAAAAAAAAAAAAAAAAAAAAAAAAAAAAAAAAAAAAAAAAAAAAAAAAAAAAAAAAAAAAAAAAAAAAAAAAAAAAAAAAAAAAAAAAAAAAAAAAAAAAAAAAAAAAAAAAAAAAAAAAAAAAAAAAAAAAAAAAAAAAAAAAAAAAAAAAAAAAAAAAAAAAAAAAAAAAAAAAAAAAAAAAAAAAAAAAAAAAAAAAAAAAAAAAAAAAAAAAAAAAAAAAAAAAAAAAAAAAAAAAAAAAAAAAAAAAAAGGAAATTGCCTTACTATAAGTACTCTCCGGAGGCCGTGCTCGAAAATGACCGCGCCAGGCTCTATTGGGACCGGCCCATCATCACGTACAGGACGATTCTGGCAAATAAGCCTGATATCGTGTTGATGGACCAGGCACAGTCAAGGATATTTTTAGTGGACATTACCATACCATATGACGAGAACCTCGTGAAAGCCGAAACAGACAAAAAGACGAAATATCTGGACCTGGCTCACGAGGTGACCGACATGTGGGGTAGTGTGCCCGCTGAAAATATTCCTATAGTTGTTTCAGCGAATGGGTTAATCCCAGTCAGCCTCTCTGAACATCTGAGGCGACTGGAACTTCGTGACGCACCGCTCCGAGCTCAAATGCAGAAAGCGATGCTCCTCAATACAGCCCGCATCGTCCGCCGGTTTCTCTTCCTGTCGCCCTAACCCTCGGCCGTCTGGTCTCCCATGTCGAGGAGTTCCGTCTGGTTGGATCTTAATATATATTTATAATTTTTATGTATTAGGATCTATTACGTATATATTTTATAATACTTTATTTATTTTATTTTATGTATTTTTATTTTTATGTGTATAAAAACCCAACCAGACGAGAAAATATAATAAATACCCATAATAATAATAATAATAATAATTCTTTATTTCTCTCAATAAATCACAAATGCACAGCACATAACAATGCTTATAGAAAGAAAAATATGTATTTATGTATATATTAATTTAATATAGGACCATTAATCAATATTTAAGTTGTTTGCACCTGCCATCTACTTCTCAACATTACAAAGGCTGACTGGTAGATAATTCCACCAGGCATTAAGTCCGCCAATGAAGCCCTTAGTATAAGGTGTAACAATAAAAAATAATAATAATTCTTTATTTCTCTCAATAAATCACAAATGCACAGCACATAACAATGCTTATAGAAAGAAAAATATGTATTTATGTATATATTAATTTAATATAGGACCATTAATCAATATTTAAGTTGTTTGCACCTGCCATCTACTTCTCAACATTACAAAGGCTGACTGGTAGATAATTCCACCAGGCATTAAGTCCGCCAATGAAGCCCTTAGTATAAGGTGTAACAATAAAAAAATAATAAATAAATAAATAGCAAAACACCAATACAAAATGTGTGTACAACACGGTGCCTCGGAGGCAAGAACATTGAACAAGGCTAGAACATTTATTATATAATTGAAAAAAAAAATTCACGCTAATCAATACAGGAGTAGATAGAGGTCCAGAAAATTAAGTCCTTTCGGCCCACCTTCCACTAAAGGCACTTTTTGACATAAGGCTGTGGTGGTGAACCTGTAGCCGTCTTGATGTGCAAGTCAACAATATAAATAGTGCATTACTTTTGAAAAATCCCATTGGTACAACCACCGGAGGATCAAATTCGGGTCTCATGACTCGAATTCCGATCACAAAACCACTTGGCTATCGTGACTAAGCTGGTACTGAAAAACGTGGTGTGTTATTACCCCGTAACAACACTGCAATTACAAAAATAATATTAATTCTTTATTTCTCTCAATAAATCACAAATGCAAAGCACATAACAATGCTTATAGAAAGAAAAATATGTATTTATGTATATATTTATATGTGTATATTTTATGTATGTTATTTAAGTATCTATGTATAATTATGTACGTTAATTTATGTAATATTGTATGTATTTTTTCCATTAAATATTTATTGTTTATATGTATATATTAATTTAATATAGGACCATTAATCAATATTTAAGTTGTTTGCACCTGCCATCTACTTCTCAACATTACAAAGGCTGACTGGTAGATAATTCCACCAGGCATTAAGTCCGCCCAATGTAGCCCTTAGTATAAGGTGTAACAATAAAGAATTAATAAATAAATAAATAGCAAAACACCAATACAAAATGTGTGTACAACACGGTGCCTCGGAGGCAAGAACATTGAACAAGGCTAGAACATTTATTATATAATTGAAAAAAAAAATTTCACCCTAATCAATACAGGAGTAGATAGAGGTCCAGAAAATTAAGTCCTTTCGGCCCACCTTCCACTAAAGGCATTTTTTGACATAAGGCTGTGGTGGTGAACCTGTAGCCGTCTTGATGTGCAAGTCAACAATATAAATAGTGCATTAGTTTTGAAAAATCCCATTGGTACAACCACCGGAGGATCAAATTCGGGTCTCATGACTCGAATTCCGATCATCAAATCTCACGGCAATAGTGACACGACATGTGATGAAATGAATGAAATATTCTTTTCGTTATTTTTTCTTTATAGTAAAGGGAGGCAAACGAGCAGATGGCTCACGTGATGGTAAGTTATTACCTCCGCCCATGAACATCCGCAATACCAGAGGCATAGTAGTTGCGTTGCAGGCCTTAGAGTGCCCCCCAGACAGAATTGGGGGAGGGGGGTGTGTGGGCCTCCGGTTACCTGCATTCACCAGACGAAACGCAGAAGTTTGTTAGACTTCTACTTCACTCCGGTATTCTGTGAGATCGTGGTACTTCCCCGGTCGAGCCTATTCATGCAACGTCAAAAGCTGATGCGTGGCTCTACCAATGTTTATACATATTTTTTCTGCAATATGGGTATATGTTGTAGACCCATATTAAAAAAAAATTCTGGATTCACTTTCAGTGTGTATAGAGCGTAATAATTGGTTTCTATCTTGGAGAAGGATGCAAAGGTATAAAAGGTTAACCTAACAGCCAGTACAATCGACGCCCACGTACTCTCAACAGCAAAAGCGCTTATGTTGTGTTTTCCTTCTTTTATGGAAAGGGAAGAAAAGAGGGGAAACTATGAGAAAAGAGCGTGGAGCTCCGGTTACCTAACTAACAGAACGATATGTCGAATATGCTTCTACTTTATGCCGGTTTAATGCCAGGAACATGAATTTTATCCAGGGAATTTACTCAATTATAATAAATTAAAACTCTTTAAATGACCGTGTGGTAACGATGTAAAAATGTTGCCACTCCCTTCCTTTCCGTGGGTGTCGTAAGAGGCGACTAAGCGAAAGAGCTAGAATATCCTAATGGCAACCTATATATGGCGGGACAACCAACTAAAAATATCAGTCCAAAATAATCAAACCGAAGTTGGGCAGCAGTGTCTGCGGTGCGAGTGGTCTGGTACTGCGATCGCCAATCCGCTTGCTAAGCGTGGCGATTTTGGCAAATCCTCCCCATAGGAGAAGCCTATGTCCTCCAGTGGACTTTAGCAGACCTTTATGTATGTATGTAATGCTCTTTAAATAAAAACAAATTTAAGTACGGTTTATTAACGACCCAATCAGTATTGACTATGCCTTCGAAGTTAAACATAAAGTAAGTTCTTCAAATGTATTTGTGATTGATTTAGACGTGAATTCTATACGTGTTTTCCTATAGAACCTCTATACATTCGAACGTGATATATGAAGCCATTGCGACGGTCGATCGACTCATTTGTCAGACAGACTACATTGTACCCGGCGTGTAGCTGCATGATCAATTTGCGGAATATGGCAACGGAGAAATATCAGTCATTATATAACATCTTCGGAACAGATGAAATGCAAATATTTTCCGAAAACACTGTAGATATTCGGGTAATTTTGGTGGTGAAACATGAATGGATCTGTTATTGTGCATAGTAATATATCTTTATTTCGACCAACATGGGATCGTAATAAATGTTGGTAACAAACTTAGCCTACTGTTAGTATCAACATAAATTTAACATTTTCATTTAATTCATGCAAGTGTAACCTTCGGCACACAGCAATTATTAACGTGCCGGGAGAATCAAACTGCTCAGTCAGGATGCTATTTATGCCTCCCAGATTTTTGTTATTAAATTAAAGAGAAAAAATACTTTGGTTTTTGGTATTAGCAGTATGTAATAATAAACAACAAACAAATATCTTCACGCTATTCAATTAAGTGCCTTCGACCAACCTTCCACCTGAGGATCTAACTCGGGTCTCTTCACTCGAATTCCGATCATCAAATCTCACGGCAATAGTGACACGACATGTGATGAAATGAATGAAATATTCTTTTCGTTATTTTTTCTTTATAGTAAAGGGAGGCAAACGAGCAGATGGCTCACGTGATGGTAAGTTATTACCGCCGCCCATGAACATCCGCAATACCAGAGGCATAGCAGATGCGTTGCAGGCCTTAGAGTGCCCCGCAGACAGAATTGGGGGAGGCGGGTGTGGATCTCCGATTACCTGCATTCACCAGACGAAACGAAGAAGTTTGTTAGACTTTTACTTCACTCCGGTATTCTGTGTGATCGTGGTACTTCCCCGGTCGAGCCCATTCATGCAACGTCAAAAGCTGATGCGTGGCTCTACCACTGTTTATACAATATTTTTTCTGCAATATGGGTATATGTTGTAGACCCATATTTAAAAAAATTCTGGATTCACTTTCAGTGTGTATAGAGCGTAATAATTGGTTTCTATCTTGGAGAAGGATGCAAAGGTATAAAAGGTTAACCTAACAGCCAGTACAATCGACGCCCACGTATACTCTCAACAGCAAAAGCGCTTATGTTGTGTTTTCCTTCTTTTATGGAAAGGGAAGAAAAGAGGGGAAACTATGAGAAAAGAGCGTGGAGCTCCGGTTACCTAACTCACAGAACGTTATGTCGAAGATGCTTCTACTTTATGCCGGTTTAATGCCAGGAACATGAATTTCATCCAGGGAATTTACTCAATTATATTAAATTAAAACTCTTTAAATGACCGTGTGGTAACGATGTAAAAATGTTGCCACTCCCTTCCTTTCCGTGGGTGTCGTAAGAGGCGACTAAGCGAAAGAGCTAGAATATCCTAATGGCAACCTATATATGGCGGGACAACCAACTAAAAATATCAGTCCAAAATAATCAAACCGAAGTTGGGCAGCAGTGTCTGCGGTGCGAGTGGTCTGGTACTGCGATCGCCAATCCGCTTGCTAAGCGTGGCGATTTTAGCAAATCCTCCCCATAGGAGAAGCCTATGTCCTCCAGTGGACTTTAGCAGACCTTTATGTATGTATGTATGTAATGCTCTTTAAATAAAAACAAATTTAAGTACGGTTTATTAACGACCCAATCGAGTATTGACTATGCCTTCGAAGTTAAACATAAAGTAAGTTCTTCAAATGTATTTGTGATTGATTTAGACGTGAATTCTATACGTGTTTTCCTATAGAACATCTATACATTCGGACGTGATATATGAAGCCATTGCGACGGTCGATCGGCTCATTTGTCAGACAGACTACATTGTACCCCGGCGTGTAGCTGCATGATCAATTTGCGGAATATGGCAACGGAGAAATATCAGTCATTATATAACATCTTCGGAACAGATGAAATGCCAAATATTTTCCGAAAACACTGTAGATATTCGGGTAATTTTGGTGGTGAAACATGAATGGATCTGTTATTGTGCATAGTAATATATCTTTATTTCGACCAACATAGGATCGTAATAAATGTTAGTAACAAACTTAGCCTACTGTTAGTATCAACATAAATTTAACATTTTTCATTTAATTCATGCAAGTGTAACCTTCGGCACACAGCAATTATTAACGTGCCGAGAATCAAACCTGCTCAGTCAGGATGCTATTTACGCTCTCCCAGATTTTTGCGCACTTGGGACACACACCACTAAGGCATGATCGCGTATAAACAATATACGGTATACAGCACCAATGCGCATCAACACCGGGGAAACCCCAGCAACACCTAGAATCCGTTTTTGCATTGAAATAGTGGCAGTTGATTTCTTCTCCGTCTAGGAACCACCTAATCAAGATCCCCATAATTGTGTAATTAAATTATAAATTTAATAAATTAATAAATATAAATATCTTCACGCAATTCCCAATACAGGGGTAGACAGAGGTTTAGACTAGACAATTAAGTCCCTTCGACCCACCTTCCACCGAAGATATTTTCGGGAAAACGTGACAGATGGTGAGCCCGTCGCCGTCTTTATGTCCAAGCCAACGATATAGTTCGTACATAAGTTTTTTTTTTTTTGAAAAACCCATTGGTACGAGCCAGCCACCTCGGGATCGAACTCGGGTCTCTTGACTCGAAATTCCGACCACGCAACTACTCGGCTATCGTTCCTTATAAATTTAACCCTTTTTATTTCATTTTTGGTTGTAATTTCAATGACCATATTGCTCGAAGACAGGAGGGTCAAGACTAATCGGATACTTAGACGAGCGTGTATTAAGTTGTTTGTTTCTGTATTGTTACACCGGTCTATTTTTTTTATATTTTTAAATGTTTGTAGTACAGGCTCGCACACAGTGCAATAAAAATATTATAATGTTATGGAATTAGAAACAACGAAAGTACCAGAACACCTATAGCCGAGACAATGTAAAAAATTGGGGGACCACAGAGCTGGCAACACCATGAGAACCCAGTGTGTATACGCCAATCGTCCACGTAGATCGTCGGAATGACCACCTGCATAATTCGATGAATGCAGGTGACTCTGGATCGTTCTCGATGGTTATATTTGGGGAGGCCTTTGTTCAGCAGAGGATTTGACAAGCTGATATATTGATGATAATGAGTGACAGTCACACATACAAATACAAATACAAATTATACATACACATACAAATCGTCACCTCTACATACGCGAAGGCATTATTCATCAGTTATGCTTATGGAAACGTGGATGGGAAATACCCTTCCACACTTAAGTATTTCCGAAATTAAACTTTTACGCAAATACCACTAAAGATGCAGTATATCTATAAAACACCCGAAGCTTACTTTGAATAGTTTTCTGCTATCAAAGTTCGAAGAGCATTTCCATTTGTTCGCCGCACGTCTCTGATCCATAGTTTGTTGTCAGCAACTTTGTAAACTAATTTGAAGCTGTTTTTTGAGAGTTTGGTACTAAATTATGTTTGTTACGTACATACAAAGATATACGTCTTTATGCGTATTTCCTGACGGTGGTATAAGCGGCAACGGGCTCCCTGCCAGTCACGTTGTGCCAAAAAGGCTTTGATGAAAGGTAATACGAAAGGACTTAATTGTCTAGTACGCCGATCGTCATTTTAACAGCATGGCACATGTTCCCTTAAACTCAACTCTCACAAAGAACATTTAAGAGCGGGCCTTAAGCCTAGGATACAAATGATTTTTTACTAATCTTAATGAAATAAATATATAAATTCACACATATTTCTAATACTGGGATAGACAGAGGTCTAGACAAATTAGCGCTTTTTACCCAGCTTACACCAAAGCTTATTTGGGACAACGTGATATATGGCGTATACACATATAATCATCTATTCGTTGAGTGCAAATATTCATTTTTAGCCTCTTGTTCTAGAATCTTCAAACCTTAGCTTTGTGGGCTGGGTCATACTTGAATTAATCTAATTTAAAAAATACTTCTAATAGCACGTAAACATATCTACGTACTACTCCATCGTATTTCATGACGTCACTGGCGGGTTGAACATCAAACGGATGTCAAATAAGATTTAAACAGCACTATTACTAATTGCTCGAGACTCACGGCACCAGGCCGAGGACGATACATCGAAGTAGAAGCCGTTCAAAGCATTCACTTAGCAATGTAACAGAAACCTGAGACAGAGCACTCAATTAGACAACTAACCTTACTCAATAAGATGATCAGGAATATTAAAAGCTGAAAATTAATATCGCAGTGTTTCTTTATCACAAAAGTAAAAGTATAACTAAAAATAAAATAAACATAGTTATAACTTCATTCTGAAATGGTATTAAAAATACTTTTATACCTCTAGAAATTATAAGAGTTAAATCACGATAGACGAATTGAAGTTGGGTGATCGGAGTTCGAGTTGGGAGATCTGAGTTCGATCCTCAGATAGGCACGTATCACTCATTTTTTTTTAATTATGTACGATTTATATCATTGGCTTAGACATAAAGACGTCGAGAAGGTCACCACCGTTCTCGTTGTCTCTTTGTTAGTGAATGATGCGTCGAAAATACTTAATTGTTACATCCTCTGTCTACCCCAGTATTGGAAATAGCGTGAAGAGTCACAAGACAATAATTATTACTTACTAGCTTCAGCACGCGGCTATACACGCATGGTTTGAAGATAAAAATGAGCCTAAACCTGGAGAAGGCTTTAGACCACTAAAACACTTCCACTAGCTTATTAAAAGAAGAAAACTAAACTAACCTCTTACTAACACAACCGATACCAAAAACTAACCAAAATTCTTGAACTAACAAAATAGCCAAGATAGCTCTCAGAGGGCAGGAATTATTCCGACTTACTTTATACTTATCTTAATGTTATGGCCAAATTATACAATATCTTCGTAAATTTTAGCCTTAAGTTTTATTCTGATGTATAAGCATATAGTGACTTTAGAGAGAGAGACGATCCTTCATAACTGAAAATATTGGCCATGGTGAAAACCCACCATTTGTTTCCATCGGGTTCTGTTGGTGGCTAGTTTCACGAGCACGTGGAATATATTACAACTTGAGTCCCTCAGCTGGTCAGTCCATCTTTTTGTTCTACTCTTCTCAGTCTTAGTACGCTTTTCTAAGCGCTCATAAATCACACATGTTGTCGCAAGTATGATGTATGTGCCGCATTACTGTAAAGTTTCATCACAATACATAGTTTTTGCTTGAAAGAGTAACGAAGCTCCATCAATCCTCAAAAACTTTTGCATTCATAATATTTGTAGGATAGTTAGATACAGAGTAAGAAAAAGAAGGATATTGTAGTCATTGGCGATGTTATACTGTCGTACTTATTAAATGAACAGAGGAATACCTGCATGTGTGGGAAATACCCGCGACAAAAGTAAATAAGATATCCAAGTTCCACAAAGTGACTGGAATTAGAACATTGTGCACAAGAGCTGTCTCTAGAGGGTACAAACCTACAAACATTGTCCAAACTTTAACACGGGGTACGTACAACCAGTTTCTAGTAAACGTATAAGAGACAAGTTTGCGACTTCTGCAAAGAAAGAACAGTAGATGTTGTAAACATTTTTTTAATTTGCCAATAAATTTTTATTACTTATATACAAACATTCATAGCTGCACCACCAGGCAAGTTGTCACAACAAATGTCTTCGGTGGAAGGTGTATCGAAATGTCTTAATTATTTCGAACTCTATCCCCAGAATATGGATTGGAGTGAAGAGATTTTGTTTCATAGAAATCGTCCTGGACTAAACGGGACTAAACTGGACCTACCTAAACGGAGTCGTGGACAAAACTGGTCCTTATATATAAAAATTTAGCTTCCGTGTGATTCCACAGAAATTCGATAAGTAGTCCATTGTTTAACTAGAAATTTTTACACAATTTCATAGTGATTTTAAAACATATAAGTTATGCTGAACTTTTTGTGATTAAATTAAAGAGAAAACAACCAGAAAACAACCTTTGCCACGGTTTGGCAAAGGTCGCGGGTTCTAATCCCGCCCGTGTCAGTTTAAATTTTAAAAACATTTTTTTTCTTTAATTTGAAAGACATTTTCACACAACGAGGTTAGATCACAATCAACTAGGCCCTTGGGCCGCTCCAGAATCCATAAGGAATAATAGTAATAAAAAGAATGTTATTTTTCGTAATCAAGCGATATTCATATACTTAAATATAATAAAAATCATATATTTAATAATTTATCCATGAATGTTATTTTGCAACGTTGTCTGAGAGGATCTAATCTTTTTTACCTTAGAAAAGGTCAAGATCCCCTTTAAATTATCCTGTACTAGATTTCACTCCCTACTTTATCCTCGCAATTCATCCAAATCCCCGTAGGGATTTGGATGAATTGCGAGGATAACTTTATTTAAGTAACCGTTGTTACCTTAAAAAATTTTAGACTCGATTTCCAATCAACCACTCGGCTATAGTGACAATACCAATGAGTTTTAAGAAACATAATACCTACGTCTTTGTCTTACATTCCTATATAAATTACGGTTAAGATGGCACAGGATCTGGCATAATTTACCTGCGCTCAAAGCATTGTCTGGCACGCTCGTACGGCAGCGGTGCGGGTTGTTTGTTTTCAATTACACACACGACTTTGTACTAAAGCACATCTTATGTTCTCAGCTGCTGTTTGCTTAAGGCGTCTTCTATTAATTACTCTTTTAGATGTCTGTTTTTAAAACTAATTTGTTAACATTTGACATAAAAAAATATCTTCACGCAATTCCCAATACAGGGGTAGACAGAGGTCTAGTCTAGACCACTGTCTGATTAAGTCACTTCGACCCACCTTCCACCGAAGATATTTTCGGGACAACGTGACAGGTGGTGAATCCGTCGCCGTCTCTATGTCCAAGCCAACGATTTAATTCGTACATAGGTTTTAGAAAAACCCATTAGTACGAGCCCGCCACCTGGGGATCAAACTCGGGTCTATTAACTCGAAATTCCGACCACCCAACCACTCGGCTATCGTGACTTTTGACATCTAGTCCCAAATACGCTTCGATGTAAATTTGTTGGTCGAAAGGACTTCATTATCTAAGCCTCTGCTTAACCAAGTATTGCAAACTTGTAAGGATATAGAAGAAATTAATAAAACATTCGTTAACTTAAAAAATATCCTTTGTTTAATAATATAGATCTTATTGATTTCTGAATTACAATAAAGTTTTTCAATAGATGTAAATGATTGCTCAGTTACAAAAGAATATCTCAGTTACTGCAGAGTTAAATAATTATTCATGTTTGTCGTTCAAAGTGTGCCGCCACGAATCTGAAAATTATCTTCGGATCCAAATAACTGCAACCAAAGCCATTTGTTGACGTTGCAGTGTTTGCGAACCGAGCGCAGTCTACGAGTGATCTATAATAAATTTAAGTGAGTGTCTCAAAGTTTGAATGAGAGTGCCAATATTACTACATGTCTTTATATACTTATACTATAGCTTTATATACTTATCTAAGTTACTTATTCCAGAAAAAAAAATTTACTCATACTCTTCTTTTTCCACTACTTCTACTAAAATACTAAACGGTCTGTGATCCACTGGAGGACATAAACTTCTGCCTAAGCCTATGGAAGTTTTTTCTATAAACACCACGCTTGGCCAACTGACAAATCACAAAATGTTATGCTGTTTGTTTGAAGGTTATTTTTCATATATTTGACTAAATTTGCTAAGAATATACGTATTTACAGAGAGTTGGAATGCAAGATCTACATACAAAATAATGTTCAAATCATTAGAACAGTTCACGAGACACCAAACAAGACTCGTATTGTGTAATGAATTTAAGATCTCATATCAAGGGTACTTCGATAAGGGCCGGGGCGGCATCAGAGGCAGCTGAATCGGGTAAATGGCGTAAATATGAGTCTTTGAAAGGAGACTATATATTTGTTCCATTTGCCGTAGAGACAATCGGTCCGTGGGGTCCCCGCGCGATGCAGTTTCTAAAGGAATTGTATCCGCGACTTATCGTTGCCGCTGGTGACAAGAGGGCTGGTACTTTTCTCGCTAAACGGTTAAGTCTAGCCATTCAACGTGGAAATGCAGCCAGCGTTCTTGGTACCATGCCACGAGGAGTAGGGCTCTACGATTATAATAGTTTTTAGTTAATAAGTATTGTAAATATTAACATAATTTTTTCTGAAAATAAATATTTATGAATAGTATTGAAGATAGTAAAAAGACTTCATTATTAAAAACGACTTTAACGAAAAGACTTCATTCTTTACCTATTGTGCATGTATGACGACCCCGTGGTCGAATGTCGTACACGCCTCTTTTCAGGGTGTTGCGGGCTCGGGGCTCCGGTTTCGATTTGTAGAACTACATTGTAGAACTACTACTTTTTCCACATTGTCTCTGATCTGGGTGTCCGTGGTACTTTCGTTGTTTCCGATTCCATAGCACAAGTCCTTTAGCACTTGGAAGCAGAGCAATAAATGTGACGTTGACGAGATTTATCTATCTATTTATTTATGTATTAATATCTCGCAATGAACATCTCGAATTTTGGTCCAATAATTGCAATTTCCAGTCTCGGCTTTAATGACGGAAGTGATCCAAACTATTTCAGGCAGAGAGTCGGAATATCCGCAACGAACAACTGTAACTGAATTTAGTAGATACATTAGTCGATTGGTTTTGAACTGAGAGGTTGGAGAGGGAATTTAACTAGGGTTGAAATTAATGAATAAAAACATTCAATTACTATTTTATTCTGCGAAGTTGTATTTTCACGTATCTTTATGGCTTACTTCTCCATGATATTGAAGTGACTAAATCAAAAACGCAAGGCTTTTTTCAGTGAACTGTAGACATTTAATAGAAAATGGACGTGATATTTTTCTTGTACGTATGCATCTTTGTAGATATTGTAATGTTTTGATACTGGGGGTAAACGCAGAATAATTAGTGTGGGTCAACCGTGCATTAAAAGCGCGAAGCAACAAAATATACGTTGACTTCAAGTCATGATAATATTAGCCATGATAATATTTGCTTTATTTAAAACAAAATATCTTCATACCATTCCCAATACTAGGATTAAATCACCCACTTAGCTATCATGCTTTAAATTTGCTATAACTTTAAAATAAATACTAGGATTTCTATATGTCTGTCTGTATATATTTTTTGGAGCCAGTGTAAAACGTTTCCGTAACTGTCAACTTCATAGTAAACCAATTAAAACCCCAACCACTCAGCAATCGTGATAGCCGAGTAGTTATGTGATGCTCGGAATTCGAGTCAAGAGACCCGATTTCGACTCCCAGGTGATAGGCGCGTGTCAATCAGTTTTTAAACTTATGTACGATTTATATCGTTGGCTTGTAAATAAAGAAGTTGGCCTCATCTGTCACGTTTTCGCATAATATTTCTTTGTTGAAACATAGGTCAAAATAATAAATAAATAAATATCTTTACGAAATTCCCAATACAGGGGTAGATAGAGGTCTAGTCTAGACAATTAAGTCCCTTCGACCCACCTTCCACCGAAAATATTTTCGGGACAACGTGACAGGTGGTGAGCCCGTCGCCGCCTTTGTGTCCAAGCCAACGATATAATTCGTACATAAGTTTTTTTTGAAAAACTCATTGGTACGAGCCTGTCACTTGGGGATCGAACTCGGGTCTCTCGACTCGAAATTCGGACCACCCAACCACTCGGCTATCGTGACTTTTTTCATACATATACAACATAAGTCGAAAAGACAAAATTGTCACGACCCCGGTCTACCCCAGTATATTAAAATTACTTTGGCACTCCGTCGTTTCATTGTTCTGAATATCACAACAAGAAGAATAACACATAAGAACATAATACATATAACATATATATGCTTATGTACAGTACAAATTAAGCTTATATAAGTGACGTGTGGATGCAGCAAGCTCTCACAAGCAACACCTGTTGACGTGTGTCAGGTTGCTCTGACACCTCATTAAAGGGAAGTGTGCATCAAACACAAAGCCACCGCAAACAGATACCATACAACATCGTGCAGTTGCGGAAATATAGTTACAAGTTTTCCCACCACACTAAATATGTTTGTACATAAAAATAAAAAAAAATATGTTCACACTATTATAAGGGCCCTAGATAAGGGTATACAGAGGTATATAATTGAATCCTTTCGACCCACCTTACTTCATGCCTTTACTCCTCATGAACGACGAACGAATGACATACCTTACTCCTTATGAACGATTATAGAATATTTTAATTAGCAAACGAAGATAAATGAACGCATTTTTATATTACTGAAAGAATGCAGCATAAAATGCATGTTAAACGCATACATACATTATCAGAAACAACATTGCATACATTTCTCTGATCTGGTGTGTGTGTAAACCAACCAACCAAAAGTGGCAAAAGCTCTCGCTGTTTCTTTTAAATCTCCGAATAAAAATGATTACACATTTTCTTTTGCTTATAATAAAATAAATAAATAAATATCTTCACGCAATTCCCAATACAGGGGTAGACAGAGGTCTAGTCTAGAAAATTAAGTCCCTTCCACTGAAGATACTTTCGGGACAACGTGACAGGTGGTGAGCCCGTAGCCGTCTTTATGTCCAAGCTAACGATTTAATTCGTACATAAGTTTTTGAAAAATCCGTTGGTACGAGCCTGTCACCTAGGGATCGAACTTGGGTCTCTCCACTCGAAATTCCGCACACCTAACCTATCACTCGGCTATCAATCAACCTGAAAATCATAATCAAAATGATTACACATTTTGATAAAAAGAAAATATGTAATCATTTTGATTCGGTTGCCATAAATCATTAAGATTATATAAAATTTTAAAGTAAAATATCTCTGTGCTTACAAATACGGAGCTTAAAAAAAGCAATAAAAATGTTCACGTTAACCCGATCATACACGTAGTACACGCTTTTTAACGAGTTCCCCGTAACGAGTAATTAAGTAAGTTCCTACATCTTTTTCATTTTCACGTTTAATGAAACCCGATATCACTGTTACAATTGAAAATATTATGTTGTTGATAAATTATTTAACATGATGCATTCGCCCTCAAATAACAATTAGAATATCACATATAAACTATGGACATTTATTCTTAAAAAGCGGGTATACGGTTTACAATTTAAAATTCTTTAATTTAATTTTTTTTTGTAATTTTATATAAAGTATTTCTTTTATATAAATACAAGGATAGGGGCATCACATACATTTCTCTAATCACAAAGTAGCTATAGCACTTGTGTTATGGAATCAGAAACGACGATGGTACTATAAACACCAGGACCCGAGAAAATGTAGAAAAAAATAAAATTCCGTTGATTCATCCGGGAATTGTACCCGACACCTCAGAGAAACCTAGAGAAGACCAACGCTATTCATCCACGGAAGAAGTCGAATTTAAGTAAATTAATTGAAATAAATGTATACGGTGTGCTTTCATTAATATAAAAAATGCGTTCATTTATCCTAACGAATGGTATTGTCTGTATCAATACCACATGGTATTGATACAGACGACTCCTAGGCACAGAGAAAGTTTACTTTTAAGTTAAACTGGTATAGTCTCCTTTACGTCTATAAATAAATACTATTATACAATATTAATTCTAAAATTCCAAGTTTTAAATTCAATTTCAGTTTGGATTTATGTAGCGATAAACACTAAAACAAACACAAGAGATTCAGGGTTCACAGTATACAATTAAATCAAACAAATTAGATACAGCAGTAATCCATGACTCTATTTCATAGCAATATCTTATTTAATCTATAAAATAAAAAAAATCTTTCGAATCACGAATAATTAATCACGATAGCCTAGTGTCTCCCAGATGGCGCGTATGGATTGGTTAATAAACTTAAGTACGAATTATATCGCAGGTTTTGACATTAACACAGCGACGGGCTCACCACTAATCACGATGTCTCAAAAAATGTCTTCGGTGGAAGGTGGGTCGAAATGACTAAATTTTATATAACTTTACATTTTTTTTTTCGATGAATAGAGAAATTTTATTATAATTATGTATATAACATTTGACGACCTCCGTGGACGAGTGGCTTAAACACCGGTTTTCGATGTGACGCCATCTCGAGGTCCCGGATTCGATTCCCGGTCGGGTCAATGTAGAAAAAACACTTTTTCTACATTTTCTCGGATCTGGGTGTTTGAGGTGCCTACGTTGTTTCCGATTTCCATACCACAAATGATATAGCCACTTACTTTAACTATAATTTTTCTTTTCCGAGTACTCTTGACCTTCCCCTCTACAAGCAATTTGCTCACATGGTCTTCGAAAGTTAGTCTGGGTCTACCTCGACACCTTTTAATATTAATTTTCGCCCTATATATTTTCTTCACCATTCAATATTCACTCATTCGCTCAACGTGTCCAAACCACGTGTCTTATTTTCATTATTATTTATTTATAACGTAATTTTCAAGTACTTGAGCGAACAATTTGAAATCCATTCGCTTTTCACGAGTATCTAGGAAGGGGTATGAAGGAAGCATCTTAAAAATATAAGGACACTCAGCGTCATGGAAATAGGATCAAATCCGGTGATTAAGCTCGCCCTACGACGCAATCAATCTCGTGGAGAGGCCAAAAATCTGAATCATTCCTTTAAAATTCAACACACGGTTCCCTACATTTATATAAATACGTATAAAATATTGTTCTTTCATTTTCATCATAACGGTCCTTAAAAGTCCACTGTCGGACGTAGGACTTTCCTGTAAAGGAGGGTATGCCATAACTACTAAGCTCGGCAGGTGGATTGTCGATCGCTGTATCAGACACCTCGCACTTTAGAGGCTACTGCCCGTCACCAGTCTGCTGAATTTTTCTCTGGTATTTTTGGATGTTCCATGTAACATTATTATGCTTTATTATTGCATGTAACTTTATTTACTTTGCCTAACACCTTAATACACTACATTCTATTATACTTCCAACTATCAGTAGTTGATAGTATCTTCAAGGCTTTTCTCTTAGTCGCCTCATAATACACAATTAGTAGGGGTGGTTACATTCTTCTGTGGTAAATACACAGCATCTTTTCTTCTTTAGCTGCTTATAAATGTCTACGATAGGACGTAGGACTAAAACGACGTAAAACTCTAAAGTTGACATACATTCGTACATACAAGTTACATACTTACTACTTAGAATGGATTTAATATTCTTATAGTTATACAATAGGGCAGTGTGAATAATAATTTGTAATTGTATACGGACACCATTTAAATCTACGAAGTGTTCACATTTCTCTTAAAGCGAGTACAATTCGCGATGTGTCTGTGTTTGCGAATCGCTTTTCTTCGCTCTCCGTGAAGTGTTTGTTTCTTGTTATATCACATTTGAAAGCACGTTACTCGAAATAAAACGATTTACTTATGACCTTTTAAATTTATTTGAATATCTTAAAATTCACAAAGACATACACGCCATAGTAGGCCTGTTCACATAAGTAATTTATTGGTTATATTCATAGTTAAAAATATATAATTCATATTTGATGAATGAAGATGATGAATATAGGTGTATTGATAAGCTCTCAAGCCCAAGGTAGCCCAAGGTAGGTACCAAAGGTCTATTCACATTAGTCCTTTCACCAAAATTACACAAGGTTGAAATACCGCTCTTGCCTTAATTTTCATTTTGATCATTAAAATTTCTATTAAATCATATAAATTAATAAACATTGTTTTTAAGTAAGGTCCAATGGAATTACGTCTTGAAGATTTTAAAAATATATTTACTGGAATGCCACAAGATTGAATCCAATATAACTAATGCTGCCAAAGTGAATTCCGAAAGTGGAAATGTCGTTGTAGAAGGATTCCTACTGAATTCAGAGCACACATTACAAAATTAGTTTTGGGCGTGGTTTGATAATCAGTCAAATACGTTACGATGTACTACTCCTTTATACTGTATTGTGGGCTGGCCATGTTGTACGTATGAACAGTAATAGATGGAAAAAATCTACTAACTTGGAAAAGGCCATTAGGGAAGAGAAAAAGAAGAGAAATAATAAAAACAGCGGGAAATAACTGGATGGAAATTGCAATAGATCCTTAATAATAGTGATTGGTTATGCAAGTAATATTTAATATTAATTTTTCGTATTTTGTGAATTTATAATTCGAGTTGATTTTGATTAAATTAAAGAGAAAAATGTTTCACAATTTCAACTGACACGGGCGGGATTCCAACCCGCGACCTTCGCCGATTCGTGGCAACGCTCTTACCTCCGAGCCACCGTGTCAAAGTCCCATCAGTTGAAATTTTAATTCTGTATTCCCTTTTCTTTACATATGCCTTGTTTTTGGCGTCGGTGACATATATTATCCCTTTCAAAAGTGACAATTTGATATTCCTGACTTTTCAGTTAGGAATTATCAAGAAGATAACTAATTTTTTTTGTACGCAATTTTATTGATTTTTAAATCATATTTATACTGAACTATTATGTGATTAAATTAAAGAGAAAAATGTTTCAAAATTTCAACTGACACGGACGGGATTCGAACCTGCGACCTTCGCCGATCCGTGGCAACGCTCTTACCTCCGAGCCACCGTGTCTTACACGCATCAGTTGAAATTTTAAATCTGTATTTTCTTATCTTTACTTATGCCTTGTTTTTGGAATCGGCGATCATCGAGTTGATTTTATTGTTATTTAAAATTTAATCTATTTAAAGTTCTCGAATTGTTATAAATATAAAGATATAAGTCAAGATAGCCGAGTGATTGGGTGGACGGAATTTTGAGTCAAGAGACCCGAGTTCGATATTCAAGTGGCCGTACCAATGGGTTTTTCTAAAAACCTATGTACAAATTATATCGTTGGCTTGGACATAAAGCCGGCGACGGGCTCACCACTTGTCACATTGTCCTAAAAATATCTTCGGTGGAAGGTGAGTCGAAGGGACTTAAATGTCTAGACTAGATCTCTGTCTACCCCTGTATTGGGAATTGTCCGAAGATATTTTTTTTAATAAATATTAAATTATGTTATTTCTATCAAGAAATAAACAAGGCTTGTTATAATTATTAATATTATTGTTTATGTAAATAATACGTGTAACCTCCTGCCGTCTCTCTTGTTCTATTACATTGGACACAGGAGCACGTGATCTAGACAGTTTCTTAAAAAAAGATAGACATCCTCTTGAGTGCGCCACGTGTGCCTGTGTCGAATTCACTGGGCCATCAAAGATACCAGGGGGTTGCTTTTCGTTTTTAGGTACGTATCCCAATCACGTGCTTCCGTGTCGAATGCATTAGGACATGAAAGATTCCTTTAAAACGATAAGCATTCCCCTTCCATCACGCTTATTAGGATAAGCGTGATGGAAGGGGAATTGATTTACGTCAGAAAATATATATGCAAGCTCGTTTTTTAAATGTGAACAATCACATACATTGCTATGATCTTAACGTAAGTACCCCAAGCACTTATACAGGGGTGGAAAGAGGTCTTTGGGATAACTTGACAGGTGGTGAACCCCTCGCCGTCTTAATGTCCAAGCCAACGATATAATTCGTACAAAAGTTTTTAAAAAAACCCATTGTTACGAGCCTGCCTCTTCAGAACTAGCTTCGAAATCGTTATGCCACTCAATTAGTGAGATTGTCAAAATTTATAAGATGTATATTCCTAAATAATTAACAGTTATAAATATGCCTTGTGACAGTCAATTTAATTAATCATTCAGTTCGAGTTTGTGTTGTCATAAACAGGATAACAGAGGCAAGGGATCAAGTGACCCGGCCGTCTAGTCGACACTGCTAAAGCAACAAAGCCAATTTGAAACAACAATAAACAATAAATCAGATTAGATTTCACGAACCTTATATATTTCAATGATAACCAATAAGTTGCCTGAAGATTAATCAGAAACAATAACTTTATTTACAGTTAGCTGAACTGCTCTTTATTGTGGCTGAATTATCGAAGAAATATATAAAGATATATATACCCGCTTTCTTCTAGAAGGTGTTGGAAGAGACGACCAAGAGAATAGCATTGAACAAGCAATAGGCTACCAAGAGATAGTGGGATAACATCTTGAAAAATATCAATCGAAGATTCAGCAGATCGGTGATGGGGTAGCAACGTCTAAGGTGCGAGATACACGCTTGCTAAGTATGTCGATTATGGCAAAACCTCATTTACGGGAGAGGTCTATGTCCAATGGACGTTAACCGGAAATATATGTGTTTATACACAGAGACGATAAACATCACGTACGTCATCACATGTGTATAAAAGACGAGCCATGTAGATAACAGATATTTTTTTTAAACTTTGGCCTTTGTTCTCTGTATGAACATACACATTTTTATTTATTTATTTCACACAATCATTTTAATCATTTAAATAAAATATAAATATCTTTTCAGCCGAATTTCTAAACTCAATAAACCACCAAAATATATCGATCTTTATTTTCAAAAGATTTTAATAAACAAACTGAAATAGATACCCCGTTGATTTTATTATACGATAGAAAATATCTTTGTGAGACTCGAGTTACGTCTTTTTAATAATTTTTCTTTAATAAATCCCACTAGAAAGAGACTTAATTAGAAGAAATAAGAAAACCTTTAAGAGATTCATAATTAATTCACCGGCGGCCATCTCTGGACAAGGTGTTATCATTAGTTTTAGTATTGAAATAAAGTTTTCTGCAAATCTTTCCAATGGTCTCACTTGAAATATCAGTTATTAAATTAAGAAAGTTTACAACGCTCTGAAATAATAAAACGGTTTTATCTTAGAACTTAGTTTTATTTTGTTTTGTTTATTTGACATGCAACTGTTTTTGAATCGCGAACCCGAATTTTTCTACATTTTCTCGGGTGTTTAGTGGTAGCTTCGTAGTTTCTGATTCCGTATTACACGTGCTTAAGCTGCTTACTTTGCGATCAACGAAATCTATGTGATGTTTTCCCTATCTATGTATAGATTATTTATCTAATAGCGACCCCACACACGCCAAAAAATACTTCGATTTATTAACATACTGTGATCAGAAATCTACGTTACGTGAGATGTACGATTCAAATATACAGCAATGTATCAAGATTTAGTTGCAAATGTCTCTAAAAAGAATATGATATTGCGCCATTAATATGGCTTTGTCATGAAAATGCTGACTATATTATACCCACATTTTATTACTTCATTGATACTTCACGTATTTAGCGTGGTAACGGCGGAAGAATATTACCACTCCCTTTCTTCCCGTGGATTTCGTAAGAGGCGACTAAAGGAAACTGCCTTGAATATCGTAATGGTAACCGATAGATAGCGGGATGACCATCTCTAAAAAAATCTGACCAAAATTATCAGACCAAAGATGGGCAGCAGCGTCTGAGGTGCGAGTGGTCTGGCACTGCGATTGCCAATCCGCTTGCCCAGCGTGGCGATTATGGCAAATCCTCCCTATGGGAGAGGCCTAAGTCCTGCAGTGGAGTTTAACAGGCCGATATGTATGTATGTAACTTTTATTTCTTTTCTTTGTGGTATACAATAAAGCATATATAAATAAATAAATAAATATGTACGTCTGCATGTATGTAATATATTGAGACGACCTCCGTGGACGAGAGGCGTACACACCGGTTTTCAAGGTGTCGCCATGTCTGCGGTGTTTTATGTATTACTTAATAATACTCAGTCACCTGGGTCAGAACCACAATATTTAATCGTATTTCTTCTGCCAAATAGAGTAACAAATACTGTCTGCACTGTACTGCAATTTGAAGGGTGTAGAGAACCAGTGAACTAACGGGCTGAGATATTCCATTATTAAGGTCAAAACGAAAAAGAAAATACCAAAAGTGGGGTAATACCTATCCTAGACCTAGTGTAGTCTGGATTTAGCCCTTTCTGGGATAATTTTAATTTTTACTGACATCAACTATCACTACAAAGGCAAAGTAGATCACATACTTTTTCGTTCAGTACATAACCAACGCAGAGCTTCCCCGGAAAGAGGATTTGCCATAATCGCCTCGCTTGTAGTACCAGAAATCTCACACCTTTGACGCTACTGCCCGTTGCCCTACTCATGCTGATCTATTTGTTATTAAATTAAAGAGAAACTAAATATAAAACAGCACTGGCGGAATTAGAACCCGTGTCGTGTCGCTCTTACCTCTGAGCCACAGTCTTCTACACGCATTAATTACGTACTTAATTTAATTACATAATGAGGGAGCATTCTAGAGTATAAATACGCAACAATCCAGAGAGAGCAGTCGTTGTATCCTATTCTGCAAATCGCAATCTTTATGTACTTGTATGCTCTTTACGTTCGTACAATAAACACACACATCGACAATAACAATAGGTTTTTATTGACTACGCATTATATATGAAATAGCGCGAAAAATGCCTGAGCAAAATAAGAAATTACGTAGAGATGAATAAATGATGATCTCTTATCCAAACACTGGCTGGAAGTCAATGTTGTTAGAAACGCATTTAAAGTTATTTATTTATAATATTAACCCACGTATAGTGGTAAAGATAAATAAATAAATAAATATTTTCACGCAATTCCCAATACAGGGGTAGACAGAGGTCAAGTCTAGAAAATTAAGTCCCTTTGACCCACCTTCCACCGAAGATAGTTTCGGGATAACGTGACAGATGGTTAGCCCGTCGCCGTCTTTAAGTCCAAGCCAACGACGAAATTTGTACATAAGTTTTTGAAAAACTCATTGGTACTGCCACCTGGGGATCGAACTCGGGTCTCTCGACTCGAAATTCCGACCACCCAACAACTCGGCTATCGTGATTAAGTATTATAAATTCGACTAAAATACGAAATTAAAATGTAAATAAATAATTAAGTAATAATAATTAAGTAATAATAGTGACAACAATCGCAAGTATAAATTATATAATATGGTTAATTCTTATGGTAACGCTACACGGCAGTGTCCCTCAACAAGATACAGAAATCTTGAACACGATTATCTAATTTTCTAATAAAAAATTCTATTTCCACTATTAGAGAGATATATATCACTTAGATGGAATGCTATTTAATAGCTTTCATCTATCCTGAGTAACATTCTGATTAAGGTTTGTACGGGAAATTGGACGATCACGCAACAGACGCAACCTCACCGCAACTTTAACAGCTGTGTGATAACTGCGGCTTAATGTTAGTTTCTCTACTAACAGATAGATAAACTACAAGCTATCTTATCTGTATCAGCAGAATTACGGACCTCTTTATACCTATTTTGTAATTTTTATAAAATTTTAAAGCGTGTAAGTCACGATAGCCGAGTTGTTGGGTGGTCGGAAATTTCAAGTCGAGAGGCCCGAGTTCGGTCGCCAGGTGGCAGTACCAATGAGTTTTTCAAAAAACTTATGTACGAATTTCATCGTTGGCTTAGACATAAAGACGGCAACGGGCTCACCTCCTGTCACGTTGTCCCGAAAATATCTTCGGTGGAAGGTGGGTCAAGGGACTTAATTGTCTAGACCTGACCTCTGTCTACCCCTGTATTGGGAATTGCGTGAAGATATTTTTTATATCACGTTTATATTCATCACATAAATAGAAGTCACGATAGCCGAGTTGTTGGGTGGTCAGAATTTCGAGAGACCCGATTTCGATCCCCAGGCGGCAGGCTCGCACCAATGGGTTTTTCATAAACTTATGTACGTATTATATGGTTGGCTTAGACATAAACACGGCGACGGGCTCACGGTCCCGAAAATATCTTCGGAGGAAGGTGGTTCAAAGGACTTAATTGTCTAGAATTGACCTCTGTCTACCCGTGTATTGGGAATTGCGAGAAGATATTTATTTTATTTATAAATAGAAAAATAATTTAAATCACAATAATAATATTACTTTGAGAGTCTAAATTCGGAATCTGTAACAAAGTCTGTACTAATTAGAAGATGTAACATAATACTCATATACTTGGAATCCTTATAATATTTGAGTCACGTGTAATTAACTTCTCAATTGAGACCCGATAGCCTCGTTGGTAGCGACCTGCCTTCGAAGTTAAGCGTTGCTGGTTCGAATCCCGCTGGGGGCAAACATTTTGTGATGAATTGGAATGCTTATACGTGTACTTGAGTATAAATTCTTATTCATTATCGTAGTGGGTCACGGTAGCCGAGTGGTTGGATGATCGCGATTTGAGTTAAGAGACCCATGTTCGATACCCATTGGCACGAATGGGTTTTTCAAAAACTTATGTATGAATTATATTATTGGCTTGGACATAAAGACGGCGAAGGACTTACCACCAGTCACTTTGTCAACAAAAAATGGAGTCCCGAGAAAAGGATGGATGGAAGTTAGGTCAAAGGGTAAGGTAAGTAGTTACTAAATTGTCTCGTCCTCTGGCTGAATTTAAAAAGAAGATAAAATAAAATATAGACCTAACATCTCTAGGATTGTTCTAAAGGATACTGACCTCATTGCTAAACACAGATTTTAATATTCTTCTTTTGTTCGTTTTATTCCTGATAACGTTACAGGGAGTAGCCCGTCGAATTATGGCCAAGCTTTCGATAAAATCGTACGTAATTTTTGAGAAAACCCATTGCTACAAGCGTACTCCTGGGGTCAAACTAGAGTCTCTTCACTGAAATTCTCATAACAACCACTCGGCTATTGTAACATTTTACTTATTCAAGTTAGTATTTATTTGTTGCTTAAAAGACTAGAAATGTAATCACGATAGCCGGATTGGTGGTCGGAATTTCGAGTCAAGAGACCCGAGTTCGATCCCCAAGTGGCAGGCTCGTGCCAAAGGTTTATTTCAAAACCTATGTAAGATTCATATCGTTGGCATCAACATAAAGACAGCGACGGGCTCACCACCTGTCTCATTTATTTATTTATTTAACTTTATGAACCTTATAAAATATATAAGTACAAAAGGCGGACATAATGCTTAAAGCATTCTCTGCATGTTGTCATTGTCCTGCCACATTGTCCCGAAAATATCTTCGGTGGAAGGTGCGTCAAAGGGACTTAATTGTCTAGACTAGACCTCTGTCGACCCCTGTATTGGGGATTGCGTGAAGATATTTATATTTTTTTTATTTTTTAAAAAGAATACATTTGCCAAAGAATTATAACTAAACGCTACGTGTTTTTCTATTTACAGTCTTCGGCGCACGAAATTTGCTGAATGTAACATACCGTGGAATCGTTTAAAAATGTACACAGGATCGTCAGACCACTTTGTTTGTCGACGTTGCCTGATGTTTGTTTTCGATTTCACGTGTGACTTTGAACTAAAACGCGTCTGCGTTACAGGCGTATCGCACGTTTTATAACATTGTTTTTTAAATGTTGAAAATGTTTAGAAAGTTATTGATGAGTTAGATACAAAAATGGCGGCAGGCTCACCATCACACTGTCCTAAATGGCCCCCGTTCACCACCGTTCACCGAAGTCGTGAACGGTGGCTCGAAAGGACTTAATTGTCCAGACTTCGGGCTATGTCTGTATTGAGAAATGCGTGAAGATTGTATATAACCATCTAAATACGTATGTTACCATTTCATATCATTTTCATCACAAAAATGTGCCTGGCGAGGTTCGAACCCAACGCTTACCTTCGTAATTAGTATCACAACCAATTAGGCTGTCGAGTCGTCTTTTTATAGGCAAATATTTTGGGTGATGTATATGAATGTTTGTACTCGACTCATGGATATTTATATGTACATGAATATTTTTCAATGCATATACATATGTCTGTAATTATAAACGGTACATTGTACTTTAGATTTATAAACTAGGACGTTGATAGACTCACTACCTGTCGCGTTGTCCAAAATAGGGTTAGGTGAAAGGTGAGTCGAAAGGACTTAACTGTCTAGACCCCTGTCTACTCTGTTTTGGGAAAATATGTCAAGATATTTATTATCCTTATTTAAGAAAATAAATTTGAAGAATAGATGATTTCTTGCTTAAAATAACACTACGATGCGTCCGTATTGAACGTAGTGAATTTGTAACTAAAATTAAAGATATTCAGCACATATTATGTAAGGTTCTTGAGATTTGTTACATGGCTTTGCACTTTCGCGATCAAATATTCGCGTAAATTGTCCTTAAACAAATTCATTTGATCGGCATTGGTACTTACCACGTACTCACGTAACAAAGAAGTATGGCGAAATTTTATTTAAGAGAAAAAAAATATCTTCACGCCATTCTCAATACTGGGTTAGCCAGAGGTCTATACAATTAAGAACATGCATCCCACTTTTCGCCGAAGATATATTTTGAGACTATGTGGCTGGTAGTGAGCCTTTCGCAGTCTTTACTCCAAGCCAACGACACAAATCGTAAATATGTATTGAATAAAACCGTAGGTACGAGCCTTCAAACTGGGGATTGCACTCGGGTCTCTCGAATTCCGATCACCCAACCACTCAGCTATCTTGACTTGACTATTGGGAACATGACTATCTTCGACTTCTGGGAAACAAAGAAAATTGAACATTAAATATCACTTTTAGCATTACATAAAAAGGTATCTTTAGTCAGATACACTTTCATTAAATATCCATCACCTATATACGAACTACACGAAATACATTTCCGGGTACACGCCCTTCCGTGTCGCATTTTCTGGAAATACCCCGAGGTTGATGTCCATTACACTGCGATTTAGAGACGCTTACAGCTTATGTCCTATGTAACTACATGTATATATTGTACAGACCTGCCATTTAAAGGAGAACTTCTATGAATCGCATTATATCTTTATAAATTATTTTACTTAAAGCGAAGTAAAATGCGAACATCTATTGATTTGGTAAACTTTTAACGATCTTCGTAGACGAGTGGCGTGTAATCGGTTTTCGTGGTGTAGCTAGCTCTGATGTCCGGGTTCGATTCCGAAACGGGTCTTATAGAAAACCACTTCTGCATTGTCTCTGATCTAGGTGTTTCTGGTACCTGCATTGTTTCTGACTCCTTGATGCAATTGCTCTATATAATGTAGGATCAGAACAATGTATGATGTTGTATCTGTTTATGTTTGTATTGATTTATTTATTTAAAGTATTAAGTCTGTGTACACCAATTTATACATTGGTAATTCGGCCTCGGCCTCGGGGTTGAAACTGTCACTTTCTTCCTTTGATTTTCTTTTCATTTACGCCACAAGTCAATGAATAGCTGCCAACAGATGGCAGGAAAACTACTTCCAAAAAAATACCAGACCAAAATGAGGAGACCAGTGAAGGGCAGCAGCGTACATGGTGCAAGATGAGCCACTGAAAACCGCTGGCTAATCGTGGTGTTAAAAGCATATCCTCTCTACGGGAAAGGCCTATTATGGTTAACCTAACCTGGAGAAGGACATAAGCTAATATAACAAAGTCATTAATCTTCAAATGTCACGGAACAAAATCCACAAAGCAGGAGTCTAAATTGTCACCTAGTTTATAACAAAAGATGCAACTAATATTCATTTCTTATACAATGAACGATAAAAGGTATATCTTTTATCGTATTCAAAAAATATTTAAATTTGTTAACCTGTCATTCGGTCATCTGTTAACTATTATTGTTTGAAGAAAAATACAGTGCCAGTTGTCACCACGTTAGAATAGCAGATTCCCAAGGAAAATCAAGAAAATGTCTCAAATTTTACAAGCATTTTATATGCGTCTATCAGCCATAATTTCAGGATTCTGAGCTGATGATAAAAATAATAAATACATACATAGATGGGACAAACATCACATAAATTTCTCAGATCCCAATGTAAGTAGCTGAAGCACTTTTGTTATGGAACCAGAAACAACGAAGGTACCACGTACACCCGACCAAAGAAAATGTAGAAAAAGTGTTTTCTTTACTGACTCAACCGGAAATCGAACCCAGGACCTCAGAGTCGGTGACACTATGAATACCGGTGTGTGAGCCACTCGTCCACGAGAGTCGTCTACGAGTGATAGAAGAAGCCACTGCGCACTCCTTAACGGTTAAGAGGTAGGCAGTAATATATAAGACAGATATTGCCAATATTAGGTTGTAAAACTGTATTTTATGTAGTAAATGTTACATTTTACCTTAACCTTTCTTCCCGTGGATGTTATTTGAGGCGACTATTCGAAAAATATTAAAAATGATAATACCAATACAGGGGTAGACAAAGCTCTAGTCTAGACAATTAAGCACCTTCGACCCACCTTCCACCGAAGATATTTTTGGGACTACGTGGCAGGTAGTGAAGCCGTCGCAATCTTTGTGTCCAAGCCTCCGATAGGAATCGTATGAAGGTTTTTTTAAAAGAAACCTATTGGTACGAGCCGGCCACCTGGGGATCGAACTCGGGTCTCTCGACTCGAATTCCGATCACCCTACCACTCGGCTATCGTGACTTCTTTTATATTTATAAGCACTATAGTAATACACGATAACGAAGTTATGCTAAAATGTTATCTCTCATAATATTCAATATTCCGTTCGAGTATTTTAAAATATATTATTTATAAGAAACTTTAGAGTGCATCGCTCATAAAAATATCGTAATTTGATGCTTCAGGTCTGATATGAAAATGATCCGCAGCAATAGATATTTAAGTCCGGAGAGTTTTAAATTTATACTTTAGAATTATTGAAGTATATTCTACAACTTATATTTGCGGAGAAATTTCAATAATGTTTAGTTTATTTTCTATGAAACGGAAATAATACATCTCTCATAAAGTGTAGTGCATTAAAGTCACGATAGCCGAGTGGTTGGGTGATTGGAATTGGAATCTAGAGGCCCGGGTTTGATCCCCAGGAATTTTGTTCCTAAGAGTTTTATCAAAACTTATTTACGATTTATATCGTTGGCGTGGACATTACGACGGCGAAAGACTCACCACTGTCACGTTGTCCCAAAAAGCTCCTGTGAAATGTTGGTCGAAAGGCCTATTGTCTAGTCTATTCTATCATCTAGACCTCTAGCCTATTGTAAAATGCGTGAAGATATTTATTTATTTATTTATTTATTTATTTATTTATTTATTTATTTATTTATTTATTTATTTATTTATTTATTTATTTATTTATTTATTTATAAATAGAAAAATAATTTAAATCACAATAATAATATTACTTTGAGAGTCTAAATTCGGAATCTGTAACAAAGTCTGTACTAATTAGAAGATGTAACATAATTCTCATATACTTGGAATCCTTATAATATTTGAGTCACGTGTAATTAACTTCTCAATTGAGACCCGACAGCCTCGTTGGTAGCGACCTTGCCTTCGAAGTTAAGCGTTGCTGGTTCCAGATCACTGAGGGGCAAACATTTTGTGATGAATTGGAATGCTTATACGTGTACTTGAGTATAAATTCTTATTCATTATCGTAGTGAGTCACGATAGCCGAGTGGTTGGATGATCGCGATTTGAGTTAAGAGACCCATGTTCGATACCCATTGGCACGAATGGGTTTTTCAAAAACTTATGTATGAATTATATTATTGGCTTGGACATAAAGACGGCGAAGGACTTACCACCAGTCACTTTGTCCCAAAAAATGGAGTCCCGAGAAAAGGATGGATGGAAGTTAGGTTAAAGGGTAAGGTAAGTAGTTACTAAATTGTCTCGTCCTCTGGCTGAATTTAAAAAGAAGATAAAATAAAATATAGACCTAACATCTCTAGGATTGTTCTAAAGGATACTGACCTCATTGCTAAATACAGATTTTAATATTCTTCTTTTGTTCGTTTTATTCCTGATAACGTTACAGGGAGTAGCCCGTCGAATTATGGCCAAGCTATCGATAAAATCGTACGTAATTTTTGAGAAAACCCATTGCTACAAGCGTACTCCTGGGGTCAAACTAGAGTCTCTTCACTGAAATTCTCATAACAACCACTCGGCTATTGTAACACTTTACTTATTCAATTTAGTATTTATTTGTTGCTTAAAAGACTAGAAATGTAGTCACGATAGCCGGATTGGTGGTCGGAATTTCGAGTCAAGAGACCCGAGTTCGATCCCCAAGTGGCAGGCTCGTGCCAATGGTTTATTTCAAAACCTATGTAAGATTCATATCGTTGGCTTCAACATAAAGACAGCGACGGGCTCACCACCTGTCACATTTATTTATTTATTTAACTTTATGAACCTTATAAAATATATAAGTACAGAAGGCGGACATAATGCTTAAAGCATTCTCTGCATGTTGTCATTGTCCTGCCACATTGTCCCGAAAATATCTTCAGTGGAAGGTGCGTCAAAGGGACTTAATTGTCTAGACTAGACCTCTATCGACCCCTGTATTGGGAATTGCGTGAAGATATTTATATTTTTTTTATTTTTTATTTTTTAAAAAGAATACATTCGCCAAAGAATTATAACTAAACGCTACGTGTTTTTCTATTTACAGTCTTCGGCGAACGAAATTTGCTGAATGTAACATACCGTGGAATCGTTTAACAATGTACACAGGATCGTCAGACAACTTTGTTTGTCGACGTTGCCTGATGTTTGTTTTCGATTTCACGTGTGACTTTGAACTAAAACGCGTCTGCGTTACAGGCGTATCGCACGTTTTATAACATTGTTTTTTTAAATGTTGAAAATGTTTAGAAAGTTATTGATGAGTTAGATACAAAAATGGCGGCAGGCTCACCATCACACTGTCCTAAATGGCCACCGTTCACCACCGTTCACCGAAGTCGTGAACGGTGGCTCGAAAGGACTTAATTGTCCAGACTTCGGGCTATATCTGTATTGAGAAATGCGTGAAGATTGTATATAACCATCTAAATACGTATGTTACCATTTCATATCATTTTCATCACAAAAATGTGCCTGGCGAGGTTCGAACCCAACGCTTACCTTCGTAATTAGTATCACAACCAATTAGGCTGTCGAGTCGTTGTGTTTTTTATAGGCAAATATTTTGGGTGATGTATATGAATGTTTGTACTCGACTCATGGATATTTATATGTACATGAATATTTTTTAATGCATATACATATGTATGTAAGTATAAACAGTACATTCTACTTTAGATTTATAAACTAGGACGTTGATAGGCTCACCACCTGTCGCGTTGTCGAAAATAGGGTTAGGTGAAAGGTGAGTCGAAAGGACTTAACTGTCTAGACCCCTGTCTACTCTGTTTTGGGAAAATATGTGAAGATATTTATTATCTTTATTTAAGAAAATAAATTTGAAAAATCGATGATTTCTTGTTTAAAATATCACTGCGATGCGTCCGTATTGAACGTAGTGAATTTGTAACTAAATATTATGTAAGGTTCTTGAGATTTGTTACATGGCTTTGCACTTTCGCGATCAAATATTCGCGTAAATTGTCCTTAAACAAATTCATTTGATCGGCATTGGTACTTACCACGTACTCACGTAACAAAGAAGTATGGCGAAATTTTATTTAAGAGAAAAAAAATATCTTCACGCCATTCTCAATACTGGGTTAGCCAGAGGTCTATACAATTAAGAACATGCATCCCACTTTTCGCCGAAGATATATTTTGAGACTATGTGGCTGGTAGTGAGCCTTTCGCAGTCTTTACTCCAAGCCAACGACACAAATCGTAAATATGTATTGAATAAAACCGTAGGTACGAGCCTTCAAACTGGGGATTGCACTCGGGTCTCTCGAATTCCGATCACCCAACCACTCAGCTATCTTGACTTGACTATTGGGAACATGACTATCTTCGACTTCTGGGAAACAAAGAAAATTGAACATTAAATATCACTTTTTAGCATTACATAAAAAAGGTATCTTTAGTCAGATACACTTTCATTAAATATCCATCACCTATATACGAACTACACGAAATACATTTCCCGGGTACACGCCCCTTCCGTGTCGCATTTTCTGGAAATACCCCCGAGGTTGATGTCCATTACACTGCGATTTAGAGACGCTTACAGCTTATGTCCTATGTAACTACATGTATATATTGTACAGACCTGCCATTTAAAGGAGAACTTCTATGAATCGCATTATATCTTTATAAATTATTTTACTTAAAGCGAAGTAAAATGCGAACATCTATTGATTTGGTAAACTTTTAACGATCTTCGTAGACGAGTGGCGTGTAATCGGTTTTCGTGGTGTAGCTAGCTCTGATGTCCGGGTTCGATTCCGAAACGGGTCTTATAGAAAACCACTTCTGCATTGTCTCTGATCTAGGTGTTTCTGGTACCTGCATTGTTTCTGACTCCTTGATGCAATTGCTCTATATAATGTAGGATCAGAACAATGTATGATGTTGTATCTGTTTATGTTTGTATTGATTTATTTATTTAAAGTATTAAGTCTGTGTACACCAATTTATACATTGGTAATTCGGCCTCGGCCTCGGGGTTGAAACTGTCACTTTCTTCCTTTGATTTTCTTTTCATTTACGCCACAAGTCAATGAATAGCTGCCAACAGATGGCAGGAAAACTACTTCAAAAATACCAGACCAAAATGAGGAGACCAGTGAAGGGCAGCAGCGTACATGGTGCAAGATGAGCCACTGAAAACCGCTGGCTAATCGTGGTGTTAAAAGCATATCCTCTCTACGGGAAAGGCCTATTATGGTTAACCTAACCTGGAGAAGGACATAAGCTAATATAACATAGTCTTTAACCTTCAAATGTCACGGAACAAAATCCACAAAGCAGGAGTCTAAATTGTCACCTAGTTTATAACAAAAGATGCAACTAATATTCATTTCTTATACAATGAACGATAAAAGGTATATCTTTTATCGTATTCAAAAAATATTTAAATTTGTTAACCTGTCATTCGGTCATCTGTTAACTATTATTGTTTGAAGAAGAATACAGTGCCAGTTGTCACCACGTTAGAATAGCAGATTCCCAAGGAAAATCAAGAAAATGTCTCAAATTTTACAAGCATTTTATATGCGTCTATCAGCCATAATTTCAGGATTCTGAGC
Organism: Sericinus montela; assembly: GCA_029286605.1. Lineage (NCBI taxonomy): Eukaryota > Metazoa > Arthropoda > Insecta > Lepidoptera > Papilionidae > Sericinus > Sericinus montela. The sequence continues at coordinate 1,589,797 of JAGSMR010000057.1, forward strand.
TGATGATAAAAATAATAAATACATACATAGATGGGACAAACATCACATAAATTTCTCAGATCCCAATGTAAGTAGCTGAAGCACTTTTGTTATGGAACCAGAAACAACGAAGGTACCACAAACACCCGACCAGCGAAAATGTAGAAAAGGTGTTTTCTTTACTGACTCAACCGGAAATCGAACCCAGGACCTCAGAGTCGGTGACACTATGAATACCGGTGTGTGCGCCACTCGTCCACGAGAGTCGTCTACGAGTGATAGAAGAAGCCACTGCGCACTCCTTAACGGTTAAGAGGTAGGCAGTAATATATAAGACAGATATTGCCAATATTAGGTTGTAAAACTGTATTTTATGTAGTAAATGTTACATTTACCTTAACCTTTCTTCCGTGGATGTTATTTGAGGCGACTATTCGAAAAATATTAAAATGATAATACCAATACAGGGGTAGACAAAGCTCTAGTCTAGACAATCAAGTCCCTTCGACCCACCTTCCACCGAAGATATTTTGGGACTACGTGGCAGGTAGTGAAGCCGTCGCAATCTTTGTGTCCAAGCCTCCGATAGGAATCGTATGAAGGTTTTTAAAAAACCCATTGGTACGAACCTGCCACCTGGGGATCGAACTCGGGTCTCTCGACTCGAATTCCGATCACCCTACCACTCGGCTATCGTGACTTCTTTTATATTTATAAGCACTATAGTAATACACGATAACGAAGTTATGCTAAAATGTTATCTCTCATAATATTCAATATTCCGTTCGGGTATTTTAAAATATATTATTTATAAGAAACTTTAGAGTGCATCGCTCATAAAAATATCGTAATTTGATGCTTCAGGTCTGATATGAAAATGATCCGCAGCAATAGATATTTAAGTCCGGAGAGTTTTAAATTTATACTTTAGAATTATTGAAGTATATTCTACAACTTATATTTGCGGAGAAATTTCAATAATGTTTAGTTTATTTTCTATGAAACGGAAATAATACATCTCTCATAAACGCTTCTACAATGCTCAAAACGCTTCTACAATGACCCCCACTAAAAATATATAAAATAAATTATAGCTGATATTTTAAACTGTGAAATCATAATTTATAAGTTTTATCATCGCTAAAATTACCGACATGTCCCGAAGGACAGTTGAATCAAGGCCGATGACATAAACAGAGTATAAAACTCACGAGAGGATATTAAAAAAGATAACGGGAAATTTAATATGGTTTTTGTTTTAAACCGACTTCAAAAAAAAATTCAATTCTGTTGATGTTGTTGATAAAAATGTGCATATTTTTTTAAGTTTGTTAACCTATCATTCGGTCATCTGTTAACTATTTTTGTTTGAAGTATATTCTAAAACTTATATTTGCGGAAATGTTTAGTTTATTTTCTATGAAACAGAAATAATACATCTCTCATAAAGTGTAGTGCATTAAAGTCACGATAGCCGAGTGGTTGGGTGATTGGAATTGGAATCTAGAGGCCCGGGTTTGATCCCCAGGAATTTTGTTCCTAAGAGTTTTATCAAAACTTATTTACGATTTATATCGTTGGCGTGGACATTACGACGGCGAAAGACTCACCCACTGTCACGTTGTCCCAAAAAAAGCTCCTGTGAAATGTTGGTCGAAAGGCCTATTGTCTAGTCTATTCTATCATCTAGACCTCTAGCCTATTGTAAAATGCGTGAAGATATATAGCGTGTTGAAAAGTTTTGTCTGCTCTGTTCACGATTTTCTGCGAAATACTTCAGCTGTTCACTTCAGTGTTTCGGAAGCTAGGTAGGTACAAATCACCATGGCACATATAATGGTATAGGTACAAATCACCATGGCGACACAGAAACAAGGCAATGTTATAAATGGAAATAGCAATAACTACTGAAATATGGCGGGAGAACTACGTTATAAAATAAAAGACATTTAAGAATCCATCGCCAACCCGCTTGCCAAGGTTTTTGGCAAATCCTCCTTACAGGCGAGATCTAGCTTTTAAAGGTGCTGTCATCGTTCTACTCCAAATCTGATCTGATGCAAATTTTTGGAGATAGTTACCCCGCAAACTGTCGATAGCCAATTGCATTTACTCAGTCTTACCTTAGTCATACTTTAGTCGTCGTACAAACGGGGTTGGATATTCTAACATGGTATATCATATCTCTATAACGTCGCAACCGCACTAGAGCGGAGCTTTCGTTTGGCATCAACAATTTGTACTATAATAATTTTATAATAAATTGTTATTAGTTTTTTCAACACTTATTAACTAAAACATCAATTATCGTATTCAAAGAACGCTGGCTGCCTTTACACATTCAATGACTAGATTTAACCGCTGAACGAACCAGCCCTCTTGTCACCAGCCACTCTGTACAGTCGCGGATACTTATTAGTATTAGTAACTTATTAGTAATTTATAATCGGACTAGGGTCCCACGGACCGATCGTCTCTACGGCAATTGAACAAATTCCGACTACCCAACCACTCGGCTATCGTGGCTTATAATATATCCATCGAGTGTAACCATCACATTTAATCTACCGCCGTTTCTTAATGAGGTTTCTCTAAAGTAGAAGTTACGAGCGATAGAAATTCCGTAGGCATCTTCTTTTGCATTTTTTTTACTAGGACATAAATTTATGACAATAGAAACATTACTCCGCAAAATCGCATGACGAAGGTATTTATTTCCGCAACGAGCCTGCAATCCCCGGCATTCCATGGAGCGATACTGCCGCAAATGGAATGTAAAGTTCAATTTACATTCCGTCTATTTTTATTGCGTATAAATATTTAGCTTCCTGTGTCGCGATTTGTTTTCATATCCCACTCGTATAGTTCCTAGCGTCAGTTGCTGGCGGGGGAATTGTAAACGAAAACCACTACAGCATTTCTTTTGCTAAACAATATTTTAAATGTTTAACAACTTTCCTGAAAGTGTTTTTTTTAATATTTATTACAATTTATTAAAATAATAAAAGGGTTGATACAAAACTGCCAACTTACATTAAAGTAGTAGCCAACTTACGTTAAAGTAGCTTATTATATAATTGTACTCTGAAGGAGTACAATTATATAATAAGCTACTTTAACGTACATATTTTTAACATAATATATTTTTTGCCATATTAATTTTTTCTAGGTAGACGTACTATTAACTTGTTTTTATTTCTAAAATTGTATTTATGTGATTTTGTAGTAAATGTAATGTTTGTTTTAATAGTATTCGAAAGTTTTTTTTTTTAATAGTAAGCATGTATTGGAATTATATATTGGTTTTATATTGTGTAATTTAGTTTTCTTGTACAGTAGTTAGTTAGTAGTTGTATAGTAGTCTTGTGTAGAAGTCACGATAGCCGAGTGGTTCGGTGGTCGGAATTTCGAGTCGAGAGACCCGAGTTCGATCCCCAAGTGGTAGGCTCGTACCAATGAGTTTTTAAAAAAAACTAATGTACGAATTATATCGTTGGCTTGGACATTAAGGCGGCGACGGGCTCACCACCTGTCACGTTGTCCCGAAAATATCTTTGGTGGAAGGTGGGTCAAAGGAACTTAATTGTCTAGACTAGACCTCTGTTTACCCCTGTATTGGGAATTGCGTGAAGATATTTATTTATTTATTTATTGTATAGTAGTTCAGTAGAAGTAAAATTCTGGTAATGGTATAGTTGTAATGGTTTTGTTTTGTGTTCGCTGTAGTTGTTCTAGGTTAGTTTTAGTAGCTGATCCCCAAACCTCAATTAAATAATCTAAATGAAGGTTAACCAGAGAATTTTATATATATATATATATATATATATATATATATATATATATATATATATATATATATATATATATATATATATATATATATATATATATATATATATATATATATATATATATATATATATATATATATATATATATATAGCTTCCTGTGTCGCGATTTGTTTCATATCCCACTCGTATAGTTCCTAGCGTCAGTTGCTGGCGGGGAATTGTAAACGAAAACCACTACAGCATTTCTTTTGCTAAACAATATTTTAAATGTTTAACAACTTTCCTGAAAGTGTTTTTTTAATATTTATTACAATTTATTAAAATAATAAAGGGTTGATACAAAACTGCCAACTTACATTAAAGTAGTAGCCAACTTACGTTAAAGTAGCTTATTATATAATTGTACTCTGAAGGAGTACAATTATATAATAAGCTACTTTAACGTACATATTTTTAACATAATATATTTTTTGCCATATTAATTTTTTCTAGGTAGACGTACTATTAACTTGTTTTTATTTCTAAAATTGTATTTATGTGATTTTTTAGTAAATGTAATGTTTGTTTTAATAGTATTCGAAAGTTTTTTTTTTTTAATAGTAAGCATGTATTGGAATTATATATTGGTTTTATATTGTGTAATTTAGTTTTCTTGTACAGTAGTTAGTTAGTAGTTGTATAGTAGTCTTGTGTAGAAGTCACGATAGCCGAGTGGTTCGGTGGTCGGAATTTCGAGTCGAGAGACCCGAGTTCGATCCCCAAGTGGTAGGCTCGTACCAATGAGTTTTTAAAAAAACTAATGTACGAATTATATCGTTGGCTTGGACATTAAGGCGGCGACGGGCTCACCACCTGTCACGTTGTCCCGAAAATATCTTTGGTGGAAGGTGGGTCAAAGGAACTTAATTGTCTAGACTAGACCTCTGTTTACCCCTGTATTGGGAATTGCGTGAAGATATTTATTATTATTTATTGTATAGTAGTTCAGTAGAAGTAAAATTCTGGTAATGGTATAGTTGTAATGGTTTTGTTTTGTGTTCGCTGTAGTTGTTCTAGGTTAGTTTTAGTAGCTGATCCCCAAACCTCAATTAAATAATCTAAATGAAGGTTAACCAGAGAATTTTATATATATATATATATATATATATATATATATATATATATATATATATATATATATATATATATATATATATATATATATATATATATATATATATATATATATATATATATATATATATATATATATATAGTACTTCTTACTCTAAAAGGTATAGAATTTTCTATTTTGCGTATTACTCCATTTAATGACATTAGTTTTGATTTAACATGTTCCATGTGTATTTTCCATGATAATTTGTCATTTAATATTAGGCCTAAGTATTTTTCATGGTTTTTCACTTTTAAAAACCACTTTTCTAAATTGTCTCTCCAGGAAAGAGGATTTACCATAATCGCATCGCTTGTAGTAACAGAAATCTCGCACCTTTGACTGCCCGTTTTAAACGGGCAGTCGAAGGTGCATTGTGGTATTGAACGAAGTTTCCCTTTATTCGCCTTATACGAATACGCATGGAAACAGTTCTTACTCATATTTAAAAATTCTTACCGACGGATTTTTTATTGAATTTTTAACGAATGTAAGTCATGCTGAACTATTTGTTATCAAATTGAAGAATAGCTAAAAATAAAACAATTAACACTGGTGGGATTCGAACTCGCGACCTCTGCGGTGTCGAGACAAAGCTCTTACCTCTGAACCACCGTATTCTAGACGCATTAATTACGTACTTAATTTAATTACATAGTGGGGAAGCATTCGCTTCCCTTATTTCCAATCATAGAGTATAGATATACAACAATCCAGAAAGAGCAGTCGTTGTATCCGATTCTGCAAATCGCAATCTTCATGTACATGTATGCTCTTTACGTTCGTACAATAAACTCACACATCGACAATAACAATAGGTTTTTATTGACTACGTATTATACATGAAATAGCGCGAACAATGCCTGAGAAATATAAGAAATTACATAGAGATGAATAAATGATGATCTCTTATCCAAACACTGGCTGAAAGTAAATGTTGTTACGAACGCTTTTAATATTATTTATTTATAATTCTAACGCACATAGAGTAGTAAAGATAATATATACATTACTGAGTACCTAGGAATCATGTCAATAACCCCTTTATTGACATTTCTATTTACATCATAATTTTTCTACATAATGTTTAGTAGTACTTAGAATTGTATATACTTTGACGGCTCCATTGCCCCTTTTTTGTGCCACCGAAGCTGAGAGTTGCGAGTTCAATCCCTCTAGGAGTAATCTTTGGGGAAGGTCTATGTTCAGCAGTGGACTTCGGACAGGCTGATATGATGTTGATATTTATTTATTTATTTATTTATTTATTTATTTATTTATTTATTTATTTATTTATTTATTTATTTATTTATTTATTTATTTATTTATTTATTTATTTATTTATTTATTTATTTATTTATTTATTTATTTATTTATTTATTTATTTATTTATTTATTTATTTATTTATTTATTTATTTATTTATTTATTTATTTATTTATTTATTTATTTATTTATTTATTTATTTATTTATTTATTTATTTATTTATTTATTTATTTATTTATTTATTTATTTATTTATTTATTTATTTATTTATTTATTTATTTATTTATTTATTTATTTATTTATTTATTTATTTATTTATTTATTTATTTATTTATTTATTTATTTATTTATTTATTTATTTATTTATTTATTTATTTATTTATTTATTTATTTATTTATTTATTTATTTATTTATTTATTTATTTATTTATTTATTTATTTATTTATTTATTTATTTATTTATTTATTTATTTATTTATTTATTTATTTATTTATTTATTTATTTATTTATTTATTTATTTATTTATTTATTTATTTATTTATTTATTTATTTATTTATTTATTTATTTATTTATTTATTTATTTATTTATTTATTTATTTATTTATTTATTTATTTATTTATTTATTTATTTATTTATTTATTTATTTATTTATTTATTTATTTATTTATTTATTTATTTATTTATTTATTTATTTATTTATTTATTTATTTATTTATTTATTTATTTATTTATTTATTTATTTATTTATTTATTTATTTATTTATTTATTTATTTATTTATTTATTTATTTATTTATTTATTTATTTATTTATTTATTTATTTATTTATTTATTTATTTATTTATTTATTTATTTATTTATTTATTTATTTATTTATTTATTTATTTATTTATTTATTTATTTATTTATTTATTTATTTATTTATTTATTTATTTATTTATTTATTTATTTATTTATTTATTTATTTATTTATTTATTTATTTATTTATTTATTTATTTATTTATTTATTTATTTATTTATTTATTTATTTATTTATTTATTTATTTATTTATTTATTTATTTATTTATTTATTTATTTATTTATTTATTTATTTATTTATTTATTTATTTATTTATTTATTTATTTATTTATTTATTTATTTATTTATTTATTTATTTATTTATTTATTTATTTATTTATTTATTTATTTATTTATTTATTTATTTATTTATTTATTTATATAAGTATATATCTCGTACCTATACTGTTATATACGCACTTGATGTTGTCCCTATCTATTATTCTTGTATTTATTTATTTATATAAGTATATATCTCGTACCTATACTGTTATATACGCACTTGATGTTGTCCCTATCTATTATTCTTGTATTTATTTATTTATATAAGTATATATCTCGTACCTATACTGTTATATACGCACTTGATGTTGTCCCTATCTATTATTCTTGTATTTATTTATTTATTTATATAAGTATATATCTCGTACCTATACTGTTATATACGCACTTGATGTTGTCCCTATCTATTATTCTTGTATTTATTTATTTATATAAGTATATATCTCGTACCTATACTGTTATATACGCACTTGATGTTGTCCCTATCTATTATTCTTGTATTTATTTATTTATATAAGTATATATCTCGTACCTATACTGTTATATACGCACTTGATGTTGTCCCTATCTATTATTCTTGTATTTATTTATTTATATAAGTATATATCTCGTACCTATACTGTTATATACGCACTTGATGTTGTCCCTATCTATTATTCTTGTATTTATTTATTTATATAAGTATATATCTCGTACCTATACTGTTATATACGCACTTGATGTTGTCCCTATCTATTATTCTTGTATTTATTTATTTATATAAGTATATATCTCGTACCTATACTGTTATATACGCACTTGATGTTGTCCCTATCTATTATTCTTGTATTTATTTATTTATATAAGTATATATCTCGTACCTATACTGTTATATACGCACTTGATGTTGTCCCTATCTATTATTCTTGTATTTATTTATTTATATAAGTATATATCTCGTACCTATACTGTTATATACGCACTTGATGTTGTCCCTATCTATTATTCTTGTATTTATTTATTTATATAAGTATATATCTCGTACCTATACTGTTATATACGCACTTGATGTTGTCCCTATCTATTATTCTTGTATTTATTTATTTATATAAGTATATATCTCGTACCTATACTGTTATATACGCACTTGATGTTGTCCCTATCTATTATTCTTGTATTTATTTATTTATATAAGTATATATCTCGTACCTATACTGTTATATACGCACTTGATGTTGTCCCTATCTATTATTCTTGTATTTATTTATTTATATAAGTATATATCTCGTACCTATACTGTTATATACGCACTTGATGTTGTCCCTATCTATTATTCTTGTATTTATTTATTTATATAAGTATATATCTCGTACCTATACTGTTATATACGCACTTGATGTTGTCCCTATCTATTATTCTTGTATTTATTTATTTATATAAGTATATATCTCGTACCTATACTGTTATATACGCACTTGATGTTGTCCCTATCTATTATTCTTGTATTTATTTATTTAATAACAGATAGATAAACTTCAAGCTAACTCATCCTTACAGTATTGGCAGAAAAGATCACGATCCTCTTTATTCCTTTGGTTATAATTTTGATATAATTTAACAGCAGGTGATGTTGGACTTTTTTTTACTAAATTAATGAGAAAGTAAAAAAAATAATAATTGACGCATAATCCCCATTAATTATTAAATATGGTTCTTTCTTCTTCATCATAAAGGCCTTTAAAAGTCAATTGTGGGACGTAGGCCTTTCCTGTAAAGGAGGGTCTGTCATAAATACTAAGCACGCCAAGCGGATTGGCGATCGCTGCATCAGACACATCGTACTTTTGACGCTGCTTTGCACGTCATCTGTCTGCTGAATTGGATCTGTTATTTTTCGAGATGGTTATACTACCATCTATCGGTAGTAGATAGCATTTTCAAGGATTTCCCTATTTCGCCTCTATATGATTAAGACATTGGCGAGAAGAAAGGGTGTGGTTATATTCTTACGCGGCAACCACACGGCATCTAGTTCTTCCTTAGCTGCCTGTTAAAATCTACGACAGGACACAGAACTGTCTAAAGTCGACATACATACATACAAACAATTTACAGACTTACTAAACACTCATTTATGATGAAGACATTTTTTAGGATAACGTGACTGTCGTGATTTTTTTTGTTTTGTACTCTCATATTTTACATGACCACGCGATAGCCCAGTTGGTAGTAAACCTACCTTCGAAGCTAAGAATTGCTGGTTCGATTCCCGCCAGAAGCCCGTACCCGTCTTTATGTCCCAAGCCAACGATATTCGTACATAAGTTTTTGAAAAACCCATTGGTACGAACAAACACCAACTGGGGTTTATTGACTCGAAATTCCAACCACCGAACCACTCGGCTATCGTGACTTTTTTTTTCATTCAGTTAGCTTAAACATTAAGAGGAAAATAGACACACCAGCTGTCACATTGTTCCAAATAAGCATCGGTGAAAATCGGATGCAAAAGGACTTCATTTTCTAGACTTCGGCCTAACTCGATATGGGAAATTGCGTGAAGAAATAAAAATGTTCTAATGCCTTACGACATTACAGTGTGAATCATAATTTATATTTTAATACGGACACCATTTAAATCTGCGATGTGGTCACATTTCGTGTCTATGTTTGCGAATCGCTTTTCTTCACTCTCCGTGAAGTGTTTGTTTCTTGTTATATCACATTTAAGAGCACTTTATTCGAAATAAAACGATTTACTTACGACCCTTTAAATTTATTTGAATATTTTGTAATTATGAAAAATATAAAATAAACTCACAAAGACTATAATCTATGGTAGGGTAATATAAAAAATAATCGAAAATATGTCTTCATGCAACTCCCAATACAGGAGTAGGCAGAGTTCTAGTCTAGACAATCAAGTCCCTTCGACCCACATTTCACCGAAGATATTTTCGGGACAACGTGACAGGTAGTGAGCCCGTCGCCGTCTTTATGTCGAAGCCAACGATATAATTCCTCCATAAGTTTTTTGAAAAACCCATTGGTACGAACCTGCCACCTGGGGATCGAACTCGGATCTCTCGACTCTAAATTACGACCACCCAACCACACGGCGATCGTAAAATAAAATAAATAGCTTCACGCAATTCCCAATACAGGGGTAAACAGAGGTCTAGTCAAGACGATTAAGTCCCTTCGACCCACCTTCTACCGAAGATATTTTTGGGACAAAATGTCAGCTGATGAGCCCGTCGCCATCTTTATATCCAAGCCGGACATAAGTTTTTTTAAAAAACTCGGACATAATTCGGACATAAGTTTTTTTAAAAAACCCATTGGTTCGAGCCTGCCATCTGGGGATCGAACTCAGATCTCTCGACTCGAAATTCCGACCACCCAACCCCACGTCTATCGTGACTAATTTATTTATATGATTATTTGTATTCATATTTAAAATATTATTTATATTTGATGAATGATGGTGATGAATATAGGTGAACTTTTTTCTCTCGTTACCCCGTCAGGGGTTATAATTGAAATAATAATTTTAAAAAATTAAACAAGATAAGCTCTCAATCATAGATATGTTGACCAAAGGTCTATTCACATTAGTTCTTTCACCAAAATTACACCACGTTGAAATACCGCCCTTGCCAGCTGATCATTTCAATTTCTATTAAATTATATAAACAACAAGGTCCAATGGAATTACGTCTTGAAGGTTTTAAAAATATATTTACTGGAAAGCCACAAGATTGAATAACTAATGCTGCCAAAGTGAATTTCGAAAGTGGAAATATCGTTATAGAAGGATTCCAACTGAATTCAGCGCACACATTACAAAATTAGTTTTGGCCGAGGTTTGATCATCAGTCGAATACGTTACGATATACTACAAATTTATATTACTGCACTGTATTGTGGGCTGGCCATGTTGCACGTATGTACAGTGATATATAGACAATAATCCCACTAACTTGGAAAGGGATATCAGGGAAGAGAAAAAGAGGTAGACCAATTTAGAGATGGCTCGTCGCGGAAAATACCTGAAAATTGCAATAGATAGAGATGAGTGGAGAAAAATGGAGGAGGCCTTTACTCCGTAGAGAGGCAGGATCACTTGATCCGGATAGGTACCAAGAAAACGGTGAGCATCCTCCTGCCATCTTTCTTGTCCTAGTACATTCGACACAGAAGCACGTGATCAGGATAGATAACTAAAACGATAACCAAACCTCTGGTATCTTTGATATCCAAGTGCATTCAACACAGGCGCACGTGATCCGCATACATACCCACGAACCGATAAGCATTGTCCTGCTACCTTTCATGTCCTAGTGCATTCGACACAGGAGCACGTAATCTGGGTAAGTACCTACAAAACTCTGGTATCTTTGATGGCCTAGTGCATTCGACACAGGCGCCCGTGGTATGGATAGGTATCTACAAAACGATAAGATAACGATAACGCACTCCTGTGTCAAATGCACTCGGACATCGAAGATACTAAGGGGTTGCTTATCGTTTTTGGCTACCTATCCTGATCACGTGCTCCTGTGTCTAATGCACTAGAACATAAAAGGTACCGATAAAAATTTTCCCCTTCGTAAGCTTTCCCCTTCTATCTCACTTATCCTAGTACATTGGACATCCGTCCACTTCATCTAGGGAGATACCTATAAAACGATAAGCATCCTTCTCGTATCTTTCATGCCCTAGCACATTCGACAAAGGAGCACGCGATCTTCATTTTTGACTCAATTGATTTTGATTTATCTAGAAAACGATAGGCATCCTCCTGCCATCTCCTGTCCCAGTATTTTGGACACAGTGATCTGGATCATAGAAAACGAAAAACCCTTCTGCTATGTTTTTTTATTTTATCAGGAATGTCTCTTGTTTAAAATAAACTTCGAATGTAAAACAGTATCTAAATTCAAAATTTTAAATCAAATCCTTCGTGACTTTCCGGGAAACCAATCTAAATTAATTTACGTAAGAAAATTTATGTGCACACTCGTTTTTTAAATGTGAACAATCACATACATTGCTCTGATCTTAGCATAAGTACCCCAAGCGCTTATACAGGGCGGACAGAGGTCTTTGAGATAAGGTGACAGGTGGTAAACCCTCGCCGTCTTAATGTCCAAGCCAACGATAATATTCGTACATAAGTTTTTAAAAAAACCTATTGGTACGAGCCTGTCTCTTCAGAACTAGCTTCGTTATGCCACTTAATTAGTGAGATCAAAATTTATAAGATGTGTATTCCTAAAGAATTAACAGTTATAAATATGCCTTGCGATAGTCAATTTAATTAATCATTCAGTTCGAGTTTGTGTTGTCATAAACAGAGGGAAGGGATCAAGTGACCCGGCCGTCTAGTCGACACTGCTAAAGCAACAAAGCCAATTTGAAACAACAATAAACAATAAATCAGATTAGATTTCACGAACCTTATATATTTCAATGATAACCAATAAGTTGCCTGATCGCGTACGTCATCACATGTGTATAACAGACGAGCCATGAAGATAACAGATATATTTTTTTTTAAACTTTGCCTTTGTTCTCTGTATGAACATATACGTTTTTTTTTATTTCTTCACACAGTCATTTTAATCATTTAAATAAATATCTTTTCAGCCGAATTTCTGAGCACAACAAACCACCAAAATATATATCGATCTTTATTTTCAAAGACTTTCATAAACAAACTGAAATAGATACCCCGTTGATTTTATTATACGATCGAAAATATCTTTGTGACACTCAAGTTCCGTCTTTTTAATATTTTTTGCTTTAGTAAATCCCGATAGAAAGAAACTCAATTAGAAGAAATAAGAAAATCTTTAAGAAATTCATAATTAATACTCCGGCGGCCATCTCTGGACAAAGTGTTATCATTAGTTTCAGTATTGAAATAAAGTTTTCTACAAATCTTTATCAATCAAATATCAGATTAAGAAAGTTTTCAACGCTATGAAATAATAAAACGGTTTTATCTTAGAACATTTGCAAACTAACAAATGTAATGTTATCGTATTCAGTAACTTTATGTACCGTGATGAAATTAATAATTATTTTTCTATGAGAGATACACATGTACTCTTTTCTAATACGTGAAGCAAGAACTTTGTACTGAAATATTCGGCTCGGAGCTGTGTCGGATTTGATGAATGTATAAAATGGCGTGAAAATATTTATTATTTAATAATATATCAAAGGTCTAAACAATTAAGTCTTTCGAGCCACCTTTTACGGAAGACTTTTCTGCGATAACGGGACATCTTGGACATCTTGACTAGAATTTCGATCACGCAAACACTAGGCCTTCGTGACTTTCCGGGAAACCAATCTAAATTAATTTACGTAAGAAAATTTATGTGCACACTCGTTTTTTAAATGTGAACAATCACATACATTGCTCTGATCTTAACGTAAGTACAAGACAGAGGTCTTTGAGATAAGGTGACAGGTGGTAAACCCCTCGCCGTCTTAATGTCCAAGCCAACGATAATATTCGTACATAAGTTTTTAAAAAAACCTATTGGTACGAGCCTGTCTCTTCAGAACTAGCTTCGTTATGCCACTTAATTAGTGAGATCAAAATTTATAAGATGTGTATTCCTAAAGAATTAACAGTTATAAATATGCCTTGCGATAGTCAATTTAATTAATCATTCAGTTCGAGTTTGTGTTGTCATAAACAGGATAACAGAGGCAAGGGATCAAGTGACCCGGCCGTCTAGTCGACACTGCTAAAGCAACAAAGCCAATTTGAAACAACAATAAACAATAAATCAGATTAGATTTCACGAACCTTATATATTTCAATGATAACCAATAAGTTGCCTGATCGCGTACGTCATCACATGTGTATAACAGACGAGCCATGAAGATAACAGATATATTTTTTTTTAAACTTTGCCTTTGTTCTCTGTATGAACATATACGTTTTTTTTTATTTCTTCACACAGTCATTTTAATCATTTAAATAAATATCTTTTCAGCCGAATTTCTGAGCACAACAAACCACCAAAATATATATCGATCTTTATTTTCAAAAGACTTTCATAAACAAACTGAAATAGATACCCCGTTGATTTTATTATACGATAGAAAATATCTTTCTGACACTCAAGTTACGTCTTTTTAATAATTTTCCTTTAATAAATCCCGCTAGAAAGAAACTCAATTAGAAGAAATAAGAAAACCTTTAAGAAATTCATAATTAATACACCGGCGGCTATCTCTGGACAAGGTGTTATCATTAGTTTCAGTATTGAAATAAAGGTTTCTGCAAATCTTTATCAATCAAATATCAGATTAAGAAAGTTTTCAACGCTATGAAATAATAAAACGGTTTTATCTTAGAACATTTGCAAACTAACAAATGTAATGTTATCGAATTCAGTAACTTTATGTACCGTGATAAAATTAATAACCTAATAAAATAAAAATATAATTCTTTTTCTATTAGAGATACACATGTACTCTTTTCTAATACGTGAAGCAAGAACTTTGTACTGAAATATTCGGCTCGGAGCTGTGTCGGATTTGATAAATGTATAAAATGGCGTGAAAATATTTATTATTTATTAATATATCAAGGTCTAAACAATAAAGTCTTTCGACCCACCTTTTACGCAAGACTTTTCTGCGATAACGGGACATCTTGGACATCTTGACTCGAATTTCGATCACGCAAACACTAGGCCTTCGTGACTTATTTTTTTATAATACCATGGTCTAAAACAATACGACTTCAAGTAAAAAGAAGATCACTACAAATTGTATTGTATCAGTGGATATTACAAATGAACTGTTCTAAATGTATAGCATTGTTCCTAACTTTTTAGTGTTTTAAAACTATCTGCTAACTAAAGTTGTAATGTTGAAGCTAACATTTGCTTTAACCAACTTCATGAACCTCCGTGCTTACTTTGCGCTTGGAATACGGCGTTTACGTTGTAAAGAATTTAACTCCGCCGCATAGTTCTATTCGCTTTGGATAATTCTTTTACTGGCAACACTAATGGTCTTTATATAAATGAACTCGTCGTTGTGTTTTGTTTATTTGACATGCAACTGTTTTTCAACATTTTCTCGGGTGTTTGGTGGTAGCTTCGCTACTTTGGGATCAACGCAATGTATGCGATGTTTTCCCTATCCCTGTATATATTATTTATCTAATAGCGACCCCAAACGCCAAAAATACTTACACTTATTTATATACTGTGATCAGAAATCTACATTACATGAGATGTACGATTCAAATATTCAGCAATGTATCAAGATTTAGTTTTAGATGTCTCGAAAAAGAATATCATGTTGCGCCATTAATATGGCTTTATCATGAAAATGCTGGCTGTATTTTACCCATATTGTATTACTTTATTGAAACTTCACGTGTGTATTAATATTTGTGTTTATTGCAGATGTTCATGGGCGGCGGTAATCATTTACCATCACATGTGCCACCTGCTCGTTTGCCTTCCTCTTCTATAAAAAAAAATATTTAGCGTGGTAACGGCGTAAGAATAGTACCACTCCCTTTCTTCCCGTGAATTTCGTAAGAGGCGATTAAGGGAAACTGCCTTGAATATGCCTTGTTATGCTGCCTTGAATAGATAGATGGCGGGATGACTATCTCTAAAAAAAAATCTGACCAAAATTATTAGACCGAAAATGGGCAGCAGCGTCTGAGGTGCGAGTGGTCTGGTACTGCGATCGCCAATCCGCTTGCCCATCGTGGCGATTATGGCAAATCAGGGAGGATTTGCCATAATCGCCACGCCATGGTGGATTTGCCATGGGAGAGGCCTACGTCCTGCAGTGGACTTTAACAGACCGATATGTATGTATGTATGTAAGTAATATATTGAGACGACCTCCTTGGACTAGAGGTGTACACTCCGGTTTTCAAGGTGTCGCCATGTCTGCAGTGTTTTTTGTATTACTTAATAATACTCAGTCACCCAGAGGGAAACTAGTCCTGTCTTGGAATTTGGAGGATGTAGAGAACCTGTGAACGATATTTCATCATTAATGTTAAAAGAAAAAAGAAAATTCCAAAAGTGGGGTAATAAGAGACCTATCCTAGACATAGTGTAGTCTGGATTAAGCCCTTTCTGGGATAATTTGAATTTTTACTGACATCAACTACCACTACAAAGGCAAAGTAGATCACATAACACACGTACATACTTTTCGTCCAGTATATAACCAACGCAGAGCACAGGCTTCTCCCGGAAAGAGGATTAGCCACACATCGACAATAACAATAGGTTTTTATTGACTACGCATTATCAATGAAACAGCGCGAACAATACATGAGCAAAATAAGAAATTAAGTAGAAATGAATAAATGATGATCTCCAAACACTGGCTGAAAGTCAATGATGTTACGAACGCATTTAATGTTATATATTTATAATGCTAACGCGCGTAGAGTATTAAAGATAATATGTAAATAACTGAGTACCTTGGAATCATCTCAATAACCCCTTTATTGACATTTCTATTTGAATCATATTTTTATATAATGTTTAGTAAAACGTCCAAACAAGAGTTAGTTAGTTAGTTGCTAGATACTCTTTACTTACTGCTACAATCTAAGTAGTAGTACTACTTAGATATACCAAAGCTGAGAGTTGCGAGTTCAATCCCGCCAGGAGCAAACACTTGTGTGATGAATATAAATGTTTGTGCTCGTGATTTCTAATTAATGGGATTTTCAAAACCTATGTGCGATTCATATTGTTGCCTTGGATATAAAGATGGCGACGGGCTCATCAGCTGTCACTTCGCCCCAAAACATCGTCGGTGGAAGATGGGTCGATGGTACTTAATTGTCTAGAATTGACCTCTGTCTACCCGTGTATTGGGAATTGCGAGAAGATATTTATTTATTTATTTATTTATAAATAGAAAAATAATTTAAAGCACAATAATAATATTACTTTGAGAGTCTAAATTCGGAATCTGTAACAAAGTCTGTACTAATTAGAAGATGTAACATAATTCTCATATACTTGGAATCCTTATAATATTTGAGTCACGTGTAATTAACTTCTCAATTGAGACCCGACAGCCTCGTTGGTAGCGACCTTGCCTTCGAAGTTAAGCGTTGCTGGTTCGAATCCGCTGAGGCAAACATTGTGATGAATTGGAATGCTTATACGTGTACTTGAGTATAAATTCTTATTCATTATCGTAGTGAGTCACGATAGCCGAGTTGTTGGGTGGTCAAATTTCGAGAGACCCGAGTTCGATCCCCAGGTTGGCTTAGACATAAACACGGCGACGGGCTCATCAGCTGTCACTTCGCCCCAAAACATCGTCGGTGGAAGATGGGTCGATGGGACTTAATTGTCTAGAATTGACCTCTGTCTACCCGTGTATTGGGAATTGCGAGAAGATATTTATTTATTTATAAATAGAAAAATAATTTAAAGCACAATAATAATATTACTTTGAGAGTCTAAATTCGGAATCTGTAACAAAGTCTGTACTAATTAGAAGATGTAACATAATTCTCATATACTTGGAATCCTTATAATATTTGAGTCACGTGTAATTAACTTCTCAATTGAGACCCGACAGCCTCGTTGGTAGCGACCTTGCCTTCGAAGTTAAGCGTTGCTGGTTCGAATCCGCTGAGGCAAACATTGTGATGAATTGGAATGCTTATACGTGTACTTGAGTATAAATTCTTATTCATTATCGTAGTGAGTCACGATAGCCGAGTTGTTGGGTGGTCAGAATTTCGAGAGACCCGAGTTCGATCCCCAGGTTGGCTTAGACATAAACACGGCGACAGGCTCACGGTCCCAAAAATATCTTCACGCATATTCATAACACTGGAGTAGCAGAGGTCTAGACAATTAATCCCTTGCAACGCACCTTTCACTGAAAACCATTTGGAGCAACGTGATGGATGGTGAGCCTATTACCATCTCATTGTTCAAGACAACGGTGCAATTTCCTTACATGTATATTAACATAGATAAATATCCATTTTTACATATAAACATGCATGACTCGAGTACAAACGATTATATTCATCACATAAATAGAAGTCACGATAGCCGAGTTGTTGGGTGGTCAGAATTTCGAGAGACCCGAGTTCGATCCCCAGGTTGGCTTAGACATAAACACGGCGACAGGCTCACGGTCCCAAAAATATCTTCAGAGGAAGGTGGTTCAAAGGACTTAATTGTCTAGAATTGACCTCTGTCTACCCGTGTATTGGGAATTGCGAGAAGATATTTATTTTATTTATAAATAGAAAAATAATTTAAAGCACAATAATAATATTACTTTGAGAGTCTAAATTCGGAATCTGTAACAAAGTCTGTACTAATTAGAAGATGTAACATAATTCTCATATACTTGGAATCCTTATAATATTTGAGTCACGTGTAATTAACTTCTCAATTGAGACCCGACAGCCTCGTTGGTAGCGACCTTGCCTTCGAAGTTAAGCGTTGCTGGTTCGAATCCCGCTGGGGGCAAACATTGTGATGAATTGGAATGCTTATACGTGTACTTGAGTATAAATTCTTATTCATTATCGTAGTGAGTCACGATAGCCGAGTGGTTGGATGATCGCGATTTGAGTTAAGAGACCCATGTTCGATACCCATTGGCACGAATGGGTTTTTCAAAAACTTATGTATGAATTATATTATTGGCTTGGACATAAAGACGGCGAAGGACTTACCACCAGTCACTTTGTCCCAAAAAATGGAGTCCCGAGAAAAGGATGGATGGAAGTTAGGTTAAAGGGTAAGGTAAGTAGTTACTAAATTGTCTCGTCCTCTGGCTGAATTTAAAAAGAAGATAAAATAAAATATAGACCTAACATCTCTAGGATTGTTCTAAAGGATACTGACCTCATTGCTAAATACAGATTTTAATATTCTTCTTTTGTTCGTTTTATTCCTGATAACGATACAGAGAGTAGCCCGTCGATCGTACGTAATTTTTGAGAAAACCCATTGCTACAAGCGTACTCCTGGGGTCAAACTAGAGTCTCTTCACTGAAATTCTCATAACAACCACTCGGCTATTGTAACACTTTACTTATTCAATTTAGTATTTATTTGTTGCTTAAAAGACTAGAAATGTAGTCACGATAGCCGGATTGGTGGTCGGAATTTCGAGTCAAGAGATCCGAGTTCGATCCCCAAGTGGCAGGCTCGTGCCAATGGTTTATTTCAAAACCTATGTAAGATTCATATCGTTTGCTTCAACATAAAGACAGCGACGGGCTCAACACCTGTCAGATTTATTTATTTATTTATCTTTATGAACCTTATAAAATATATAAGTACAGAAGGCGGACATAATGCTTAAAGCATTCTCTGCATGTTGTCATTGTCCTGCCACATTGTCCCGAAAATATCTTCAGTGGAAGGTGCGTCAAAGGGACTTAATTGTCTAGACTAGACCTCTGTCGACCCCTGTATTGGGAATTGCGTGAAGATATTTATATTTTTTTTTATTTTTTAAAAAGAATACATTCGCCAAAGAATTATAACTAAACGCTACGTGTTTTTCTATTTAGAGTCTTCGGCGCACGAAATTTGCTGAATGTAACATACCGTGGAATCGTTTAACAATGTACACAGGATCGTCAGACAACTTTGTTTGTCGACGTTGCCTGATGTTTGTTTTCGATTTCACGTGTGACTTTGAACTAAAACGCGTCTGCGTTACAGGCGTATCGCACGTTTTATAACATTTGTTTAAAACATGTTGTTACCTTCGTAAGTAGTATCACAACCAATTAGGCTGTCGAGTCGGTTTTTTATAGGCAAATATTTTGGGTGATGTATATGAATGTTTGTACTCGACTCATGGATATTTATATGTACATGAATATTTTTCAATGCATATACATATGTCTGTAAGTATAAACGGTACATTGTACTTTAGATTTATAAACTAGGACGTTGATAGACTCACTACCTTTCGCGTTGTCCAAAATAGGGTTAGGTGAAAGGTGAGTCGAAAGGACTTAATTGTCTAGACCCCTGTCTACTCTGTTTTGGGAAAATATGTCAAGATATTTATTATCCTTATTTAAGAAAATAAATTTGAAGAATAGATGATTTCTTGCTTAAAATAACACTACGATGCGTCCGTATTGAACGTAGTGAATTTGTAACTAAAATTAAAGATATTCAGCACATATTATGTAAGGTTCTTAAGATTTGTTACATGGCTTTGCACTTTCGCGATCAAATATTCGCGTAAATTGTCCTTAAACAAATTCATTTGATCGGCATTGGTACTTACCACGTACTCACGTAACAAAGAAGTATGGCGAAATTTTATTTAAGAAAAAAAAAATATCTTCACGCCATTCTCAATACTGGGTTAGCCAGAGGTCTATACAATTAAGAACATGCATCCCACTTTTCGCCGAAGATATATTTTGAGACTATGTGGCTGGTAGGGAGCCTTTCGCAGTCTTTACTCCAAGCCAACGACACAAATCGTAAATATGTATTGAATAAAACCTTAGGTACGAGCCTTCAAACTGGGGATTGCACTCGGGTCTCTCGAATTCCGATCACCCAACCACTCAGCTATCTTGACTTGACTATTGGGAACATGACTATCTTCGACTTCTGGGAAACAAAGAAAATTGAACATTAAATATCACTTTTTAGCATTACATAAAAAAGGTATCTTTAGTCAGATACACTTTCATTAAATATCCATCACCTATATACGAACTACACGAAATACATTTCCCGGGTACACGCCCCTTCCGTGTCGCATTTTCTGGAAATACCCCGAGGTTGATGTCCATTACACTGCGATTTAGAGACGCTTACAGCTTATGTCCTATGTAACTACATGTATATATTGTACAGACCTGCCATTTAAAGGAGAACTTCTATGAATCGCATTATATCTTTATAAATTATTTTACTTAAAGCGAAGTAAAATGCGAACATCTATTGATTTGGTAAACTTTTAACGATCTTCGTAGACGAGTGGCGTGTAATCGGTTTTCGTGGTGTAGCTAGCTCTGATGTCCGGGTTCGATTCCGAAACGGGTCTTATAGAAAACCACTTCTGCATTGTCTCTGATCTAGGTGTTTCTGGTACCTGCATTGTTTCTGACTCCTTGATGCAATTGCTCTATATAATGTAGGATCAGAACAATGTATGATGTTGTATCTGTTTATGTTTGTATTGATTTATTTATTTAAAGTATTAAGTCTGTGTACACCAATTTATACATTGGTAATTCGGCCTCGGCCTCGGGGTTGAAACTGTCACTTTCTTCCTTTGATTTTCTTTTCATTTACGCCACAAGTCAATCAATAGCTGCCAACAGATGGCAGGAGAACTACTTCGAAAAAATACCAGACCAAAATGAGGAGACCAGTGAAGGGCAGCAGCGTACAAGGTGCAAGATGTGCCACTGAAAACCGCTGGCTAATCGTGGCGTTAAAAGCATATCCTCTCTACGGGAGATACCTATTATGGGTTACCTAACTTGAAGAAGAAAATAGGCTAATATAACATAGTCTTTAACCTTCAAATGTCACGGAACAATATCCACAAGTGAGGAGTCTAAATTGTCACCTTGTTTATAATTTGTTATAAACAAGGTGACAATTTAGACTCCTAGATGCAACTCATATTCATTTCTTATACAATGAACCATAAAAGGTATATCTTTTATCGTATACAAAAAATATGCGGCAACATCTTCGCTACCTCACCTTTCTTTAAATTAAAAAAGAGTGAGAAATAACAATGTCTTCTTGGTGCAGTTAACAATGATCAAGTTTCACCCGTGCAATATTCTTATCACAAAAATCTACTAAAAATATATAAAATAAATTATAGCTGATATTTTAAACATTGAAATTATCATAATTTATATATTTTATCATCGCTAAAATTACCGACATGTCCCGAAGGACAGTTGAAACAAGGCCGATGACATAAACAGAGTATAAAACCCACAAGAGGATATTAAAAAAGATAACGGGAAATTTAATATCGTTTTTGTTTTAAACCGACTTCAAAAAAAAATTCAATTCTGTTGATGTTGTTGATGAAAATGTGCATGTTTTTAAAGTTTGTTAACCTATCATTCGGTCATCTGTTAACTATTTTTGTTTGAAGAAGAATACAGTGCCAGTTGTCACCACGTTAGAATAGTAGATTCCCAAGGACAATCAAGAAAATGTCTCAAATTTTACAAGCATTTTATATGCGTCTATCAGCCATCATTTCAGGATTCTGAGCTGATGATAATTAGATAAATACATACACAGATGGGACAAACATCACACAAATTTCTCAGATCCCGATGTAAGTAGCTGAAGCACTTTTGTTATGGAACCAGAAACAATGAAGGTACCACAAACACCCGACCAGCGAAAATGTAGAAAAGGTGTTTTCTTTACTGACTCAACCGGAAATCGAACCCAGGACCTCAGAGTCGGTGACACTACGGATACCGGTGTGTGCGCCACTCGTCCACGAGGGTCGTCTACGAGTGATAGAAGAAGCCACTGCGCACTCCTTAACGGTTAAGAGGTAGGCAGTAATATATAATTAATAGAAAGATATTGCCCATATTAGGTTGTAAAACTGTATTTTATGTAGTAAATGTTACATTTTACCTCAACCTTTCTTCCCGTGGATGATATTTGAGGCGACTATACGAAAAATATTAAAAATGACAATACCAATACAGAGGTAGACAAAGGTCTAGTCTACACAATTAAGTACCTTCGACCCACCTACCACCGATGATTTTTTGGGACTACGTGGCTGGTGGTGAAGCCGTGGCGATCTTTATGTCCAAGCCTACGATAGGAATCGTATGAAGGTTTTTTAAAAAAAACCTATTGGTACGAGCCGGTCACCTGGGGATCGAACTCGGGTCTCTCGACTCGAATTCCGATCACCCTACCACTCGGCTATCGTGACTTCTTTTATATTTATAAGCACTATAGTAATACACGATAACGAAGTTATGCTAAAATGTTATCTCTCATAATATTCAATATTCCGTTCGAGTATTTTAAAATTTATTATTTATAAGAAACTTTAGAGTGCATCGCTCATAAAAATATCGTAATTTGAAGCTTCAGGTCTGATATGAAAATGATCCGCAGCAATAGATATTTAAGTCTGGAGAGTTTTAAATTTATACTTTAGAATTATTGAAGTATATTCTAAAACTTATATTTGCGGAGAAATTTCAATAATGTTTAGTTTATTTTCTATGAAACAGAAATAATACATCTCTCATAAAGTGTAGTGCATTAAAGTCACGATAGCCGAGTGGTTGGGTGATTGGAATTGGAATCTAGAGGCCCGGGTTTGATCCCCAGGAATTTTGTTCCTATGAGTTTTATCAAAACTTATTTACAATTTATATCGTTGGCGTGGACATTACGACGGCGAAAGACTCACCCACTGCCACGTTGTCCCAAAATAAGCTCCTGTGAAATGTTGGTCGAAAGGCCTATTGTCTAGTCTATTCTATCATCTAGACCTCTAGCCTATTGTAAAATGCGTGAAGATATATAGTGTGCTGAAAAGTTTCGTCTGCTCTGTTCACGATTTTCTGCGAAATACTTCAGCTGTTCACTTCAGTGTTTCGGAAGCTAGGTAGGTAAAAATCACCATGGCACTTATAATGGTATAGGTACAAATCACCATGGCGACACAGGAACAGGCAATGTTATAAATGGAAATAGCAATAACTACTGAAATATGGCGGGAGAACTACGTTATAAAATAAAAGACATTTAAGAATCCATCGCCAACCCGCTTGCCATGGTTTTTGGCAAATCCTCCTTACAGGAGAGATCTAGCTTTTAAAGGTGCTGTCATCGTTCTACTCCAAATCTGATCTGATGCAAATTTTTGGAGATAGTTACCCCGCAAACTGTCGATAGCCAATTGCATTTACTCAGTCTTACCTTAGTCATACTTTAGTCGTCGTACAAACGGGGTTGGATATTCTAACATGGTATATCATATCTCTATAACGTCGCAACCGCACTAGAGCGGAGCTTTCGTTTGGCATCAACAATTTGTACTATAATAATTTTATAATAAATTGTTATTATTTTTTTCAATACTTATTAACTAAAACATCAATTATCGTATTCAAAGAGCGCTGGCTGCCTTTACACATTCAATGGCTAGATTTGACCGCTGAATGAACCAGCCCTCTTGTCACCAGACACTCTGTACAGTCGCGGATACTTATTAGTATTAGTAACTTATTAGTAATTTATAATCGGACTAGGGTCCCACGGACCGATCGTCTCTACGGCAAATTGAACAAATTCCGACTACCCAACCACTCGGCTATCGTGGCTTATAATATATCCATCGAGTGTAACCATCACATTTAATCTACCGCCGTTTCATCTTCTTTTGCATTTTTTTTACCAGGACATAAATTTATGACAATAGAAACATTACTCCGCAAAATCGCATGACGAAGGTATTTATTTCCGCAACGAGCCTGCAATCCCCGGCATTCCATGGAGCGATCCTGCAGCAAATGGAATGTAAAGTTCAATTTACATTCCGTCTATTTTCCTTGCGTATAAATATTTAGCTTCCTGTGTCGCGATTTGTTTTCATATCCCACTCGTATAGTTCCTAGCGTCAGTTGCTGGCGGGGGAATTGTAAACGAAAACCACTACAGCATTTCTTTTGCTAAACAATATTTTAAATGTTTAACAACTTCCCTGAAAGTGTTTTTTCTTTAAATATTTATTACAATTTAATAAAATAATAAAAGGGTTGATACAAAACTGCCAACTTACATTAAAGTAGTAGCCAACTTACGTTAAAGTAGCTTATTATATAATTGTACTCCTTCAAACATAATATATTTTTTGCCATATTTATTTGTTCTAGGTAGACGTACCATTAACTTGTTTTTATTTCTAAAATTGTATTTATGTGATTTTGTAGTAAATGTAATGTAGCCGAATGGTTCAGTGGTCGGAATTTCGAGTCGAGATACCCGAGTTTGATCCCCAAGTGGCAGGCTCCAATGAGTTTTTCAAAAAAAACTAATGTACGAATTATATCGTTGGCTTGGACATAAAGGCGGCGACGGGCTCACCACCTGTCACGTTGTCTCGAAAATATCTTTGGTGGAAGGTGGGTCAAAGGGACTTAATTGTCTAGACTAGACCTCTGTCTACCCCTGTATTGGGAATTGCGTGAAGATATTTATTTATTTATTTATTGTATAGTAGTTAGTAGAAGTAAAATTCTGGTAATGGTATAGTTGTAATGGTTTTGTTTTGTGTTCGCTGTAGTTGTTCTAGGTTAGTTTTAGTAGCTGATCCCCAAACCTCAATTAAATAATCTAAATGAAGGTTAACCAGAGAATTATATACAGTTCTTCTTACTCTAAAAGGTATAGAATTTTCTATTTTGCGTATTTCTCCATTGAATGACGTTGGTTTTGATCTTACATGTTCTATGTGTATTTTCCATGATAATTTGTCATTTAATATGTGGCCTAAGTATTTTTCATGGTATTTCACTTTTAAAAACCACTTTTCTAAATTGTCTCTCCAGGAAAGAGGATTTACCATAATCGCATCGCTTGTAGTACCAGAAATCTCGCACCTTTGATTGCCAACTTTGTGCATTGTGTTATTCAACGAAGTTTCCCTTTATTCGCCTTTATACGAATACGCATGGAAACAGTTCTTACTCATATTTAAAAATACTTACCGAAGGATATTTTATTGAATTTTTAACGAATGTAAGTCATGCTGAACTATTTGTTATCAAATTGAAGAGAAACTAAAAATAAAACAATTAACACTGGTGGGATTCGAACCCGCGACCTCTGCGGTGTCGAGACAAAGCTCTTACTTCTGAACCACCGTATTCTAGACGCATTAATTACGTACTTAATTTAATTACATAGTGGGGAAGCATTCGCTTCCCTTATTTCCAATCATAGAGTATAGATATACAACAATCCAGAAAGAGCAGTCGTTGTATCCGATTCTGCAAATCGCAATCTTCATGTACATGTATGCTCTTTACGTTCGTACAATAAACTCACACATCGACAATAACAATAGGTTTTTATTGACTACGTATTATACATGAAATAGCGCGAACAATGCCTGAGAAAAATAAGAAATTACATAGAGATGAATAAATGATGATCTCTTATCCAAACACTGGCTGAAAGTTAATATTGTTAGGAACGCTCTTAATGTTATTTATTTATAATTCTAACGTACGTAGAGTAGTAAAGACAATATATACATTACTGAGTACCTTGGAATCATGTCAATAACCCCTTTATTGACATTTCTATTTATATCATAATTTTTTTACATAATGTTTAGTAGTACTTAGACCTGTATATACTTTGACGGGTCTATTGCCCCTTTTTCGTGCCTCCGAAGCTGAGTGTTGCGAGTTCTATCCCTCTAGGAGCAATCTTTGAGGGAAGGCCTATGTTCAGCAGTGGACTTCGGACAGGCTGATGTGATGATGATATTTATTTATATAAGTATATATCTCGTACCTATACAGTTATATACGCACGTGATGTTGTCCCTGTCTATTATTTATGTGTTTATTTATTTATATTGACGACATGCATAATATGGCCGACATGTTGGCTCGGAGGCGTTCTTTCTGAAAATCTTTGGATTTTGGAGGCCTATGATACTGATAGGGTTCTGAGCTGATGATAAATTCATTCATAGATAGGGACAACATCACATACATTGCTCAAATCCCAAAGTAAGTTACTAAAGCACGTGTTTTATGGAATCTGTAACAACAAAGATACCACAAACACTCATACTCGAGACAATGTAGAAAAATATTTTTCTATATTGCCCCGTCCGGGAATCGAACCCGAGAGATCAGATACCATGAAACCCCCTGTGAACGCCACGCGGCTGCCTAATTTGGGGGATGTGCTTTTGCGACATCTTTTTGTTTTCATTGCCACTACCCAGGTTTTTTCTTTAGTGGCCTATTACGAAATCCACGGTAGGAAACCCCCTTTTGCTCCGTGTATTATGGTTAATTCTTATGGTAACGCCACAAGGCAATGTCATTCACAAGATGCACAAATCTCAAACACGATTATCTAATTTTCTAATTAAAAATTCAATTTACACTGTTAGAGAAATATATATTACATAGATTGGATGCTACTAAATAGCTTTCATCCTTCCTAAGTAACATTCTGATTAAGGTTTGTACGGGAAATTGGACGAATCACACAACAGACGCAACCTCACCGCAACTTTAACAGTTGTGTGATAACTGCAGCTTAATGTAAGTTTCTCTAATAACAGATAGATAAACTTCAAGCTAACTTATCCGTACGGTAGTGGCAGAAAAGATTACGATCCTCTTTATTCCTTTGGTTATCATTTTTATATAATTTTACAGCAGGTGATGTTGGGTTTTTTGTTACTAAATTAATGAGAAAATAAAAAATTAATAATTGACGCATAATCCCCATCAGTTATAAAATATGGTTCTTTCATTTTCATCATAAAGGCCTTTAAAAGTCAATTGTGGGACGTAGGCCTTTCCTGTAAAGGAGGGTCTGCCATAAATACTAAGCACGCCAAGCGGATTGGCGATCGCTGCATCAGACACATCGCACTTTTGACGCTGCTTTGCACGTCATCTGTCTGCTGAATTGGATCTGTTATTTTTCGAGATGGTTATACTACCATCTATCGGTAGTAGACAGCATTTTCAAGGATTTCCCTATTTCGCCTCTATATGATTATGACACTGGCGAGAAGAAAGGGTGTGGTTATATTCTTACGCGGCAACCACACGGCATCTAGTTCTTCCTTAGCTGCCTGTAAAAGTCTACGACAGGACACAGAAGTGTCTAAAGTCGACATACATACGTACTTTACATACTAACACAATTTAAACACTTACTAAACCCTCATTTATGACGAAGACATTTTTAGGACAACGTGACTGGTCTTGAGTCGTGTTTTTTTTTGTTTTGTACTCTCATATTTTACAGAACCACGCGATAGCCCAGTTGGTAGTAAACCTACCTTCGAAGCTAAGAATTGCAGGTTCAATTCCCGCCAGAAGCAAACATTTTTGAAATAAATATGAATTATTTTTGTATTTAATTCATGGATATTTAGTGTATCATTCAGTTAGCTTAAACTTTAAGAGGAAAATAGATACACCAGCTGTCACATTGTTCCAAATAAGCATCGGTGAAAATCGGATGCAAAAGGACTTCAAGACTTCGGCCTACCTCGATATGGGAAATTGCTTAAAGATATAAAAAGAAGTTTATGTTTCTTATTATACCACATTTTAGAGCACGTTACTCGAAATAAAATTACTTACGACCCTTTCAATTTATTTGGATATTTTGTAATTATGAAAAATATAAAACAAACTTCCAAAGACTTATAAGCTATGGAAGGGTAATCGAAAATCTGTTCACGCAAGTAATATAAATAAAAATAAATAAATATACCTTCATGCAATTCCCAATACAGGGTGTAGCAGAGTTCTAGTCTAGACAATCAAGTCCCTTCGACCCACCTTCGACCGAAGGTATTTTCGGGACAACGTGACAGCTGGTGAGCCCGTCGCTTCTTTATGTCCAAGCCAACGATATAATTCGTACATAAGTTTTTTGAAAATCCCATTGGTACGAACCTGCCTCCTGGGGATCGAACTCGGATCTCTCGACTCGAAATTACGACCACCCAACCACACGGCTATCGTGACTAATTTATTTATATGATTATTTATATTCATATTTAAAATATTATTTATATTTGATGAATGATGGTGATGAATATAGGTGAACTTTTTCTCTCGTTACCCCGTCAGGGGCTATGAATGAAGATATAATTTATAAAAATGAAACAAGATAAGCTCTCAACCCCTGAATATGTTGACCAAAGGTTTATTCACATTAGTCCTTTCACCAAAATTACACCAGGTTGAAATACCGCCCTTGCCAGCTGATCATTTCAATTTCTATTAAATTATATAAACTAATAAACAACAAGGTCCAATGGAATTACCTCTTGAAGGTTTAAAAATATATTTACTGGAAAGCCACAAGATTGAATCCAATTTAACTAATGCTGCCAAAGTGAATTCCGAAAGTGGAAATGTCGTTATAGAAGGATTCCAACTGAATTCAGCGCACACATTACAAAATTAGTTTTGGTCGTGGTTTGATGATCAGTCGAATACGTTACGATGTACTACAAATTTATATTATTGTACTGTATTGTGGGCTGGCCATGTTGCACGTATGAACAGTGATATATGAACAAAAATCATACTAACGAAATTAGAGATGGCACGACGGAATAATAAAAACAGCGGGAAATAACTGGATGGAAATTGCAATAGATAGAGATAAGTGGAGAAAAATGAAGGAGGCCTTAACTCCGTAGAGGTCCTTAATAATAGTGATTGGTTATGCATGTAATATTTAATAATATTTTTTGTATTTTGTAAATTTATAATTCGAGTTGATTTTGATTTAATTAAATGTATTCCCTTTTCTTTACTTATGCCTTATTTTTGGCGTCGGCGACATATATTATCCCTTTTACATGTGACAATTTGATATTCCTGACTTTTCAGTTAGGAATTATCAATAAGATAACGCCAACTAATTGTTTTTAGTACGCAATTTTATTGATTTTTAAAGCATATTTATGCTGAACTTTTATGTGATTAAATTGAAGAGAAAAATGTTTCAAAATTTCAACTGACACGGACGGGATTCGAACCCGCGACATTTGCCGATCCGTGGCAACGCTCTTACCTCCGAGCCACCGTGTCTTACACGCATCAGTTGAAATTTTAATTCTGTATTCTCTTATCTTTACTTATGCCTTGTTTTTGGAATCGGCGATCATCGATTTGATTTTATTGTTATTTAAAATTTAATCTATTTCAAATTATCGAATTGTAATAAATATAAATTATATAATTTCTATCAAGGAATAAACAAGGCATATTATTATTAATATTATTGTTTATGTAAATAATAAGTGTAACCGCCTGCCGTCTGTCTTGTTCTATTACATTGGACACAGGAGCAGGTGATCTAGATAGTTTCTTAGAAAACGATAAGCATCCTCTTGCGTGCGCCACGTGTGCCTGTGTCGAATTAACTGGGCCATCAAAGATACCAGGGGGTTGCTTTTCGTTTTTAGGTACCTATACTATACACGTGCTCCTGTGTCAAATGCACTAGGACATGAAAGATACCTTTAAAACGATAAGCATTCCCCTTCCATCACGCTTATCCTAGTACATAGGAACACGTGACCTGGAGAGATACCTAGAAAACGATAAGTATCCTCCTCGTATCTTTCATGTGCTAGTACATTCAACACTGGAGCACGTGATTTTGATTTTTTGCTTTTAATTTACCTAGAAAACGATAAGTATCCTCCTCGTATCTTTCATGTGCTAGTACATTCAACACTGGAGCACGTGATTTTGATTTTTTGCTTTTAATTTACCTAGAAAACGAAAAATCGTCCTGCAATGTTTTTTTTTTTATTTTTCTGAAATATATCAGTATTTATATATCAGAATATCAGTTATTTAAATATCAGAATATCAGTTATTAAATTAAGAAAGTTTTCAACGCTATAAAATAACAAAACGGTTTTATCTTTTGCAAACTAAAATTATAATGTTATCGTATTCAGTAACTTTATGTACCGTGTCAAAATTAATAATTCCTTTTGTATTAGAGATACACATGTACTCTTTTCTAAAAAGTGAAGCGAGAACTTTGTATCCACAGAAATATTCGGCACGGCAGCTGTGTCGGATTTGATACATGTATAAAATTGCGTGAATATTTATTATTTATTAATATTACAAAGGTCTAAACAATTAAGCCACCTTTTACGGAAGACTTTTCTGCGATAACGGGATATCTTGGACATCTTGACTTGAAATTCAATCACGCAAACACTAGGCCTTCGTGACTTATTTTTTATAATGCCATAGTCTAAAACAATACAACTTAAAGTAAAAAAAATCACAACAAATTGTATTATATCAGTGGATATTACAAATGAACTAGATGTATGGCATTGTTCCTAACTTTTAGTGTTTTAAAACTATCTGCTAACTAAAGTTGTAATGTTGAAGCTAACATTTGCTTTAACCAACTTTGTGAACCTCCGCGCTAACTTTGCGCTTGGTATACGGCATTTACGTTGTAAAGAATTTAACTCCGTCGCAAACTATTCGCTTTGGATAATTCTTTTACTTGCAACACTAATGGTCTTTATATAAATAAACACGTCGTCATCGTTGACATGCAACTGTTTTTGAATCGCGAATGCGAATTTTTCTACATTTTCGGGTGTTTGGTAGTAGTTTCGTTGTTTCTGATTCCATAATTCAAGTGCTTAAGCTGCTTACATTGCGATCAACGTAATCTATGTGATGTTTCCCCTATCTATGCATAAATTATTTATCTAATAGTGACCCCACACGCCAAAAAATACTTACACTTATTACTATATTATATACTGTGATCAGAAATCTACGTTACGTGAGATGTACGATTCAAATATTCAGCAATATGTCAAGATTTAGTTGTAGATGTCTCGAAAAAGAATATCATATTGCGCCATTAATATGGCTTTGTCATGAAAATGCTGACTGTATTATACCCACATTTTATTACTTCATTGATACTTCACTTGTGTATTAATATTTGTATAATATATTTAGCGTGGTAACGGCGGAAGAATATTACCACTCCCTTTCTTCCCGTGGATTTCATAAGAGGCGACTAAAGGAAACTGCCTTGAATATCGTTATGGTAACCGATAGACGGCGCGATGACCATCTCTAAAAAAATCTGACCAAAATTATCAGACCCAAGATGGGCAGCAGCGTCTGAGGTGCGAGTGGTCTGGCACTGCGATCGCCAATCCGCTTGCCCAGCGTGGCGATTATGGCAAATCCTCCCTATGGGAGAGGCCTAAGTCCTGCAGTGGACTTTAACAGGCCGATATGTATGTATGAATGTATGTATGTATGCATGTGTGTAATATATTGAGACGACCTCCGTAGACGAGAGGCGTACACACCGGTTTTCAAGGTGTCGCCATTCCTGCAGTGGCTTTTGTATAACTTAATAATACTCAGTCACCTGGGTCAGTACCACAATATTTAATCGTATTTCTTCTGCCAAATAGAGTAACAAATACTGTCTGTACTGTACTGCAATTTGAAGGGTGTAGAGAACCAGTGAACTAACGGGCTCAGATATTCCATTATTAAGGTTAAAACGAAAAAGAAAATACCAAAAGTGGGGTAATACCTATCCTAGACCTAGTGTAGTCTGGATTTAGCCCTTTCTGGGATAATTTTAATTTTACTGACATCAACTACCACTACAAAGGCAAAGTAGATCACATAACATACGTAAATACTTTTTCGTTCAGTACATAACCAACGCAGAGCTTCCCCGGAAAGAGGATTTGCCATAATCGCCTCGCTCGTAGTACCAGAAATCTCACACCTTTGACGCTACTGCCCGTTGCCGCCTACCGAAGGGTTTTTTTTATTAAATTTTTAAAGCTACTCATGCTGATCTATTTGTTATTAAATTAAAGAGAAACTAAATATAAAACAACACTGGCGGAATTAGAACCCGTGTCGTGTCAAAGCTCTTACCTCTGAGCCACAGTCTTCTACACGCATTAATTACGTACTTAATTAAATTACATAATGAGGGTGCATTCTAGAGTACAGATACGCAACAATCCAGAGAGAGCAGTCGTTGTATCCTATTCTGCAAATCGCAATCTTCATGTACATGTATGCTCTTTACGTTCGTACAATAAACACACACATCGACAATGACAATAGGTTTTTATTGCCTACGCATTATACATGAAATAGCGCGTACAATTCCTGAGCAAAATAAGAAATTACGTAGAGAAGAATAAATGATGATCTCTTATCCAAACACCGGCTGGAAGTCAATGTTGTTACGAACGCATTTAAAGTTATTTATTTATAATATTAACGCACGTATAGTGGTAAAGATAAATAAATAAATAAATATCTTCACGCAATTCCCAATACAGGGGTAGACAGAGGTCAAGTCTAGAAAATTAAGTCCCTTTGACCCATCTTCCACCGAAGATATTTTCGGGACAACGTGACAGGTGGTTAGCCCGTCGCCGTCATTATGTCCAAGCCAACGACGAAATTTGTACATAAGTTTTTGAAAAACTCATTGGTACTGCCACCTGGGGATCGAACTCGGGTCTCTCGACTCGAAATTCCGACCACCCAACAACTCGGCTATCGTGATTAAGTATTATATTCTAAAACTTATATTTGCGGAGAAATTTCAATAATGTTTAGTTTATTTTCTATGAAACAGAAATAATACATCTCTCATAAAGTGTAGTGCATTAAAGTCACGATAGCCGAGTGGTTGGGTGATTGGAATTGGAATCTAGAGGCCCGGGTTTGATCCCCAGGAATTTTGTTCCTATGAGTTTTATCAAAACTTATTTACGATTTATATCGTTGGCGTGGACATTACGACGGCGAAAGACTCACCCACTGTCACGTTGTCCCAAAATAAGCTCCTGTGAAATGTTGGTCGAAAGGCCTATTGTCTAGTCTATTCTATCATCTAGACCTATTGTAAAATGCGTGAAGATATATAGCGTGTTGAAAAGTTTCGTCTGCTCTGTTCACGATTTTCTGCGAAATACTTCAGCTGTTCACTTCAGTGTTTCGGAAGCTAGGTAGGTACAAATCACCATGGCACATATAATGGTATAGGTACAAATCACCATGGCGACACAGGAACAAGGCAATGTTATAAATGTAAATAGCAATAACTACTGAAATATGGCGGGAGAACTACGTTATAAAATAAAAGACATTTAAGAATCCATCGCCAACCCGCTTGCCAAGGTTTTTGGCAAATCCTCCTTACAGGAGAGATCTAGCTTTTAAAGGTGCTGTCATCGTTCTACTCCAAATCTGATCTGATGCAAATTTTTGGAGATAGTTACCCCGCAAACTGTCGATAGCCAATTGCATTTACTCAGTCTTACCTTAGTCATACTTTAGTCGTCGTACAAACGGGGTTGGATATTCTAACATGGTATATCATATCTCTATAACGTCGCAACCGCACTAGAGCGGAGCTATCGTTTGGCATCAACAATTTGTACTATAATAATTTTATAATAAATTGTTATTATTTTTTTGAATACTTATTAACTAAAACATCAATTATCGTATTCAAAGAACGCTGGCTGCCTTTACATATTCAATGGCTAGATTTAACCGCTGAACGAACCAGCCCTCTTGTCACCAGCCACTCTGTACAGTCGCGGATACTTATTAGTATTAGTAACTTATTAGTAATTTATAATCGGACTAGGGTCCCACGGACCGATCGTCTCTACGGCAAATTGAACAAATTCCGACTACCCAACCACTCGGCTATCGTGGCTTATAATATATCCATCGAGTGTAACCATCACATTTAATCTACCGCCGTTTCTTAATGAGGTTTCTCTAAAGTAGAAGTTACGAGGGAAAGAAATTCCGTAGGCATCTTCTTTTGCATTTTTTTTACCAGGACATAAATTTATGACAATAGAAACATTACTCCGCAAAATCGCATGACAAAGGTATTTATTTCCGCAACGAGCCTGCAATCCCCGGCATTCCATGGAGCGATCCTGCCGCAAATGGAATGTAAAGTTCAATTTACATTCCGTCTATTTTCCTTGCGTATAAATATTTAGCTTCCTGTGTCGCGATTTGTTTTCATATCCCACTCGTATAGTTCCTAGCGTCAGTTGCTGGCGGGGGAATTGTAAACGAAAACCACTACAGCATTCCTTTTGCTAAACAATATTTTAAATGTTTAACAACTTTCCTGAAAGTGTTTTTTTAAATATTTATTACAATCTATTAAAATAATAAAAGGGTTGATACAAAACTGCCAACTTACATTAAAGTAGTAGCCAACTTACTTTAAAGTAGCTTATTATATAATTGTACTCCTTCAAACATAATATATTTTTTGCCATATTTATTTGTTCTAGGTAGACGTACCATTAACTTGTTTTTATTTCTAAAATTGTATTTATGTGATTTTGTAGTAAATGTAATGTTCGTTTTAATAGTATTCGAAAGTGTTTTTTTAATAGTAAGCATGTATTGGAATTATATATTGGTTTTATATTGTGTAATTTAGTTTTCTTGTATAGTAGTTAGTTAGTAGTTGTATAGTAGTCTTGTGTAGAAGTCACGATAGCCGAGTGGTTCAATGGTCGGAATTTCGAGTCGAGAGACCCGAGTTCGATCCCCAAGTGGCAGGCTCGAACCAATGAGTTTTTCAAAAAAAACTAATGTACGAATTATATCGTTGGCTTGGACATAAAGGCGGCGACGGGCTCACCACCTGTCACGTTGTCCCGAAAATATCTTTGGTGGAAGGTGGGTCAAAGGGACTTAATTGTCTAGACTAGACCTCTGTCTACCCCTGTATTGGGAATTGCGTGAAGATATTTATTTATTTATTTATTGTATAGTAGTTCAGTAGAAGTAAAATTCTGGTAATGGTATAGTTGTAATGGTTTTGTTTTGTGTTCGCTGTAGTTGTTCTAGGTTAGTTTTAGTAGCTGATCCCCAAACCTCAATTAAATAATCTAAAGAAGGTTACGTACTTCTTTTATAAGTACTTTTTACTCTAAAAGGTATAGAATTTTCTATTTTGCGTATTACTCCATTGAATGACATTAGTTTTGATCTTACATGTTCTATGTGTATTTTCCATGATAATTTGTCATTATTAGGCCTAAGTGTTTTTCATGGTTTTTCACTTTTAAATACCACTTTTCTAAATTTTCTCTCCAGGAAAGAGGATTTACCATAATCGCATCGCTTGTAGTACCAGAAATCTCGCACTTTTGATTGCCAACTTTGTGCATTGTGGTATTCACCGAAGTTTCCCTTTATTCGCCTTATTCGAATACGCATGGAAACAGTTCTTACTCATATTTAAAAATACTTACCGAAGGATTTTTTATTGAATTTTTAACGAATGTAAGTCATGCTGAACTATTTGTTATCAAATTGAAGAGAAACTAAAAATAAAACAATTAACACTGGTGGGATTCGAACCCGCGACCTCTGCGGTGTCGAGACAAAGCTCTTACCTCTGAACCACCGTATTGTAGACGCATTAATTACGTACTTAATTTAATTACATAGTGGGGAAGCATTCGCTTCCCTTATTTCCAATCATAGAGTATAGATATACAACAATCCAGAAAGAGCAGTCGTTGTATCCGATTCTGCAAATCGCAATCTTCATGTACATGTATGCTCTTTACGTTCGTACAATAAACTCACACATCGACAATAACAATAGGTTTTTATTGACTACGTATT
The DNA here is from genome assembly GCA_029286605.1 of Sericinus montela. Lineage (NCBI taxonomy): Eukaryota > Metazoa > Arthropoda > Insecta > Lepidoptera > Papilionidae > Sericinus > Sericinus montela. The sequence continues at coordinate 1,626,605 of JAGSMR010000057.1, forward strand.
ATACATGAAATTGCGCGAACAATGCCTGAGAAAAATAAGAAATTACATAGAGATGAATAAATGATGATCTCTTATCCAAACACTGGCTGAAAGTTAATGTTGTTGCGAACGCTTTTAATGTTATTTATTTATAATTCTAACGCACGTAGAGTAGTAAAGATAATATATACATTACTGAATACCTTGGAATCATGTCAGTAACCCCTTTACTGACATTTCTATTAATATCATAATTTTTTTACATAATGTTTAGTAGTACTTAGACCTGTATATACTTTGACGGCTCCATTGCCCCTTTTTTGTGCCACCGAAGCTGAGAGTTGCGAGTTCAATCCCTCTAGGAGCAATCTTTAGGGAAGGTCTATGTTCAGCAGTGGACTTCGGACAGGCTGATATGATGATGATATTTATTTATATAAGTATATATCTCGTACCTATACAGTTATATACGCACGTGATGTTGTCCCTATCTATTATTCTTGTATTTATTTATTTATATTGACGACCACCGACGTTTATAATATTGCCGACATGTTGGCTCGGAGGCGTTCTTTCTGAAAATCTTTGGATTTTGGAGGCCTATGATACTGATAGGGTTCTGAGCTGATGATAAATTCATTCATAGATAGGGACAACATCACATACATTGCTCAAATCCCAAAGTAAATTACTAAAGCACGTGTTTTATGGAATCTGTAACAACAAAGATACCACAAACACTCATACTCGAGACAATATAGAAAAATATTTTTCTGTATTGCCCCGTCCGGGAATCGAACCCGAGAGATCAGATACCATGAAACCCCCTGTGAACGCCACGCGGCTGCCTAATTTGTGGGATGTGCTTTTGCGACATCTTTTTGTTTTCATTGCCACTACCCAGGTTTTTTCTGTAGTGGCCTATTACGAAATCCACGGGTAGACATCCCCTTTCTTTCCGTGTGTTATGGTTAATTCTAATGGTAACGCCACAAGGCAGTGTCATTCACAAGATGCACAAATCTCAAACACGATTATCTAATTTTCTAATTAAAAATTCAATTTAGACTGTTAGAGAGATATATATTACATAGACTGGATGCTACTAAATAGCTTTCATACTTCTTAAGTAACATTCTGATTAAGGTTTGTACAGGAAATTGGACGAATCACACAACAGACGCAACCTCACCGCAACTTTAAAATTTGTGTGATAACTGCAGCTTAATGAAAGTTTCTCTAATAACAGATAGATAAACTTCAAGCTAACTCATCCTTACGGTATTGGCAGAAAAGATCACGATCCTCTTTATTCCTTTGGTTATAATTTTGATATAATTTAACAGCAGGTGATGTTGGACTTTTTTTTACTAAATTAATGAGAAAGTAAAAAAAATAATAATTGACGCATAATCCCCATTAATTATTAAATATGGTTCTTTCTTCTTCATCATAAAGGCCTTTAAAAGTCAATTGTGGGACGTAGGCCTTTCCTGTAAAGGAGGGTCTGTCATAAATACTAAGCACGCCAAGCGGATTGGCGATCGCTGCATCAGACACATCGCACTTTTGACGCTGCTTTGCACGTCATCTGTCTGCTGAATTGGATCTGTTATTTTTCGAGATGGTTATACTACCATCTATCGGTAGTAGATAGCATTTTCAAGGATTTCCCTATTTCGCCTCTATATGATTATGACACTGGCGAGAAGAAAGGGTGTGGTTATATTCTTACGCGGCAACCACACGGCATCTAGTTCTTCCTTAGCTGCCTGTAAAAGTCTACGACAGGACACAGAAGTGTCTAAAGTCGACATACATACGTACTTTACACACTAACACAATTTACACACTTACTAAACCCTCATTTATGACGAAGACATTTTTAGGACAACGTGACTGGTCTTGAGTCGTATTTTTTTTTGTTTTGTACTCTCATATTTTACAGGACGACGCGATAGCCCAGTTGGTAGTAAACCTACCTTCGAAGCTAAGAATTGCAGGTTCAATTCCCGCCAGAAGCAAACATTTTTGAAATAAATTAAGTGTAACCGCCTGCCGTCTGTCTTGTTCTATTACATTGGACACAGGAGCAGGTGATCTAGATAGTTTCTTAGAAAACGATAAGCATCCTCTTGAGTGCGCCACGTGTGCCTGTGTCGAATTCACTGGGCCATCAAAGATACCAGGGGGTTGCTTTTCGTTTTTAGGTACGTATCCCAATCACGTGCTTCCGTGTCGAATGCATTAGGACATGAAAGATACCTTTAAAACGATAAGCATTCCCCTTCCATCACGCTTATTAGGATAAGCGTGATGGAAGGGGAATTGATTTACGTCAGAAAATATATATGCAAGCTCGTTTTTTAAATGTGAACAATCACATACATTGCTATGATCTTAACGTAAGTACCCCAAGCACTTATACAGGGGTGGAAAGAGGTCTTTGGGATAACTTGACAGGTGGTGAACCCCTCGCCGTCTTAATGTCCAAGCCAACGATAATATTCGTACATAAGTTTTTAAAAAAACCTATTGGTACGAGCCTGTCTCTTCAGAACTAGCTTCGTTATGCCACTCAATTAGTGAGATCAAAATTTATAAGATGTGTATTCCTAAAGAATTAACAGTTATAAATATGCCTTGCGATAGTCAATTTAATTAATCATTCAGTTCGAGTTTGTGTTGTCATAAACAGGATAACAGAGGCAAGGGATCAAGTGACCCGGCCGTCTAGTCGACACTACTAAAGCAACAAAGCCAATTTGAAACAACAATAAACAATAAATCAGATTAGATTTCACGAACCTTATATATTTCAATGATAACCAATAAGTTGCCTGATGATTAATCAGAGACAATAACTTTATTTACAATTAGCTGAACTGCTCCTTGTTGTGGCTGAATTATCGAAGAAATATATAAAGTATATATACCCGATTTCTTCTAGAAGGTGTTGGAAGAGACTACTAAGAGAAAAGCATTGAACAAGCAAAAGGCTACCGAGAGACAATGGGATAACATCTTAAAAAAATAGCAAACGAAGATTCAGCAGATCGGTGATAGGGTAGCAACGTCTAAGGTGCGAGATACACGCTTGCTAAGCATGGCGATTATGGCAAAACCTCATTTACGGGAGAGGTCTATGTCCAATGGACGTTAACCGGAAATGTAAGTGTTTATACACACAGAATATAAACATCGCGTACGTCATCACATGTGTATAACAGACGAGCCATGAATATAACAGATATATTTTTTTTCAAAACTTTGCCTTTGTTCTCGGTATGAACATATACGTTTTTTTTTTATTTCTTCACACAGTCATTTTAATCATTTAAATAAATATCTTTTCAGCCGAATTTCTGAGCACAATAAACCACCAAAATATATATCGATCTTTATTTTCAAAAGACTTTCATAAACAAACTGAAATAGATACCCCGTTGATTTTATTATACGATAGAAAATATCTTTGTGACACTCAAGTTACGTCTTTTTAATAATTTTTCTTTAATAAATCCCGCTAGAAAGAAACTCAATTAGAAGAAATAAGAAAACCTTTAAGAAATTCATAATTAATACACCGGCGGCTATCTCTGGACAAGGTGTTATCATTAGTTTCAGTATTGAAATAAAGGTTACTGCAAATCTTTATCAATCAAATATCAGTTATTAAATTAAGAAAGTTTTCAACGCTATGAAATAATAAAACGGTTTTATCTTAGAACATTTGCAAAGTAAAAAATGTTATGTTATCGAATTCAGTAACTTTATTTACCGTGATAAAATTAATAACCTAATAAAATAAAAATACAATTCTTTTTCTATTAGAGATACACATGTACTCTTTTCTAATAGGTGAAGCAAGAACTTTGTACTGAAATATTCGGCTCGGAGCTGTGTCGGATTTGATAAATGTATAAAATGGCGTGAAAATATTTATTATTTATTAATATATCAAGGTCTAAACAATTAAGTCTTTCGACCCACCTTTTACGGAAGACTTTTCTGCGATAACGGGACATCTTGGACATCTTGACTCGAATTTCGATCACGCAAACACTAGGCCTTCGTGACTTATTTTTTTATAATACCATGGTCTAAAACAATACGACTTCAAGTAAAAAGAAGATCACTACAAATTGTATTGTATCAGTGGATATTACTAATGAACTGTTCTAAATGTATAGCATTGTTCCTAACTTTTAGTGTTTTAAAACTATCTGCTAACTAAAGTTGTAATGTTAAAGCTAACATTTGCTTTAACCAACTTCGTGAACCACCGCGCTAACTTTGCGCTTGGTATACGGCGTTTACGTTATAAAGAATTTAACTCCGCCGCATAGTTCTTTTACTGGCAACACTAATGGTCTTTATATAAATGAACTCGTCGTTGTGTTTTGTTTATTTGACACGCAACTATTTTTCTACATTTTCTCGGGTGTTTGGTGGTAGGTTCGCTATTTCTGATTCCATATTACAAATGCTTAAGCTGCTTACTTTGGGATCAACGCAATGTATGTGATGATGTCTCTATCTGTGTATGTATTATTTATCTTATAGCGACCCCACACGCCAAAAATTACTTACACTTATTTATATACTGTGATCCGAAATCTATGTTACATGAGACGTACGATTCATATATTCAGCAATGTATCAAGATTTAGTTGTAGATGTCTCGAAAAAGAATATCATATTGCGCCATTGATATTTATCATGAAAATTGCTTTATCATGAAAATGCTGTCAATATTTTTACCCAAATTGTAGTACTTTTATTGACACTTCACGTGTGTATAATAATATTTGTAATATTAAGACGACCCCGTGGACGAGTGGCGTACACACCGGTTTTCAAGGTCGTTATCTCTGCGGTCTCGGAATCGATTCCCGGATGGGTCAATTTAGAAAAACCACTTTTCTGCATGTTCTCGTGTCTTTGTGGTGCTGTCGTTGTTTCCGATTTCATGACACACGTGCTTTAGCTGCTTACTTTGGGATCAGAATAATGTGTGCGTAATGCTGTCCTTATCTATTTATTTAAATGTTTTTTTTCTTTGCGCTGTCATGAAGGTTAGCATTGTGGGTTCGAATTCCGCTAGTGTGAAATATTTTTGTGAAAAATGTAAATGTCATGTAAATAGCAAATCATGGGTGTTTATATTACTATTTAAATACTCGTATATAAATGTATTTATTTGTGAGTATACTGTGCCGTTAAAATAAAACTGCACTCTGAAGTTTGTGTTCAATTTTATTTATAATAATAATTATATTGACCACCGTTTGTAGTTTTTAGGTTTCGGAAATTGTAATAATCAATTCTATAAGCCTATGTACAATAAAGAATTATTTATCTCTCTATCCATCTATGTATATTAATAATGATAATAATTATTATATTTATTAATAATAATATTTATAATAATATTACTGGGGTAAAAAGAGGCCTTGTCTAGTCAAGATTTAGTCCTTTCTAGGATAATTGGTTTTTTTTACACACAACCACTACCACTACCAAGACACGGTAGACCACATAACATACATTCATACTTTTTCGTCCTGTATAACCACCGCTGAATACAGCAATAGTCATACTGAACCATTTGTTATAATGTATGTTATAAATAAATTAAAGAGAAATTAAAAATAAAACAACTAACACGGGCGATTTTGAACCCGCGACATCTGCCGTGTCGTGGCAAAGCTCTTACCTCTGAGCCACCGAATTCTACATTAATTACGTACTTAATATTAATTACATAATGGGGGACCATTCGCTTCTTTTATTTCCAATCATAGAGTATAGATACGCAACAATCCAGAGAGAGCAGTCGTTGTATCCGATTCTGCAAATCTCAATCTTTATGTACATGTATGCTCTTTACGTTCGTACAATAAACTCACACATCGACAATAACAATAATTTTTTATTGACTACGCATTATACATGAAATAGCGCGAACAATGCCTGAGAAAAATAAGAAATTACGTAGAGATGAATAAATGATGATCTCTGATCCAAACACTGGCTGAAAGTCAATTTTGTTAGGAACGCATTTAATGTTATTTATTTATAATTCTAACGTACGTAGCGTAGTAAAGATAATACATATATAACTGAGAGTACCTTTGAATCATCTCAGTAACCCCTTTATTGACATTTCTATTTGTATAATAAATAAATATCTTCACGGAATTCCCAATACAGTGGTAGACAGAGGTCCAAGCCAACAGTACAATTTGTACATAAGTTTACTTAGAAAAACCCATTGGTACGAGTCTGCGACCTGAGGATCGAACTCGGGTCTCTTGACTCGAAATTTCGACCCCTCCAACCACTAGGCTATTGTGACTTTTATGCATACATTTTTGTTTTTGTGAATTACTTTGGAGACTATTGAGAGCATTCTTTGCGTACAGAAAATAAGGGGACGGCAATTAACTATATATATAAAATTAAATTTTGTTTATATATACAATATCTACAAAATCTTCACACAATTATTCGATATAATTCGTACCTGAGTTTTTGAAAAACCCTTTGATACGAGGCTTCCACCTGGGGATCAAACTCGGGTCTCTTGACTCGAAATTCCGACCACGACACTCGGCTATCGTGACTCTATCATATTTTTGTATCATAATTTTTATTAGAACGTCCAAACAACTAAGTTGCTAGATACACTTTGAAGGCTCCATTGCCCCTTTTTGTGCCTCCGAAGCTGAGAGTTGCGAGTTCAATACCTCTAGGAAGAAACACTTGTGTGATGAATAATAAATGTAAGTGCCCGTGTCTTCGAACTTATTTGAATATACTTATATTTATTTATATAAGTGTATATCTCGTACTTATACAGTTATATACATATGTGATGTTGTCCCTATCTCTGTATGGATTTTTTTTTATTTATATTGGTACCGTGTGGTAACGGTGTTAGAATATTGCATCCCTCTTTCTTCCCGTGGGTGTCGTAAAAGGCGAATAAAGGAATATGGCAACTGATAGATGGCGAGATAACCATCTCTAAAAATACCAGATCAAAATAATCAAACCGAAGATGAACAGCAGCGTCTGAGGTGCGTGTGGTCTGCTACTGTGATCGCCAATCCGCTTGCTATGCGTGGCAATTATGGCAAATCCTGCCTCTCTCCTATGGGAGAGGCCAATGTCCTGCAGTGGCCTTTAATAGGCCGTTATGTATGTATGTATTTAAATTGTCGATCTGCACAATATTGCGGCAGTCGATGGACGTGGATGGCTCGGAGGCGTTCTTTTTGAAAATCTTTGGTTTTGGGAGGCTTATGACACTGATAGAATTCTGAGCTGATGATAAATTCATTCATAGATAGGGATAACATCACATACATTGCACACCATGAAACCCTGTGTGTACGTCCACGGAGGTCGTCAAATAATTCTATAAACCTTATACGCTGCCGCCTGTAAATTATGGGTGGTGTTGTTAAGACATCTTTTGGTTTTCATTGCCACTCCGCAGGCTTTTCCTTTAGTAGACTATTAAGACATCTACGGAAAGAACCCCCCTTTCGTCCTGTAAAATAAAAATTACGGTTAATTCTTATGATAATACCACACTACAGTGTCATTCACACGATGCACAAATCTTGAACACGATTGTTTAATTTTCTAATTAAAAATTCAATTTACCCTATTAAAGAGATATATATTACTTAGATGGGATGGGATGATTCTCTAATCGTGACTATATTTTCCAATTTTCTTTTCCTGAAAATCAAAATCAAAATGTTTACACATTTTCAGGAAAAGAAAATGTGTAATTATTTTGATTCGGTTCCCATAAAGCATTAAGATTATATAAAATTTTAAAGTAAAATATCTCTGTGCTTACAAATACGGAGCTTTTAATAAAAATGTTCAAGTTAATCCGATCATAAACTTTGTACACGCTTTTTAACGAGTTCCCCGTAACGAGTAATTAATTAAGTTCCTACATCTTTTTCATTTTCACGTTTAATGAAACCCGATATCACTGTTACAACTGAAAATATTATATTGTTGATAAATAATTTAACATGATGCCTTCGCCCTCAAATAACAATTAGAATATCACATATAAACTATGAACATTTATTCTTAAAAAGCGGGTGTAAAACTCGATTTTCAATTTAAAAATTTTTTATTTAAATTTTTTTCTTGTAATTTTATATAAAGTATTTCTTTTATATAAATACAAGGATAGGGGCATCACATACATTTCTCTAATCACAAAGTAGCTATAGCACTTTTGTCATGGAATCAGAAACGACGATGGTACTATAAACACCAGGACCCGAGAAAATGGAGAAAAAAATTAAATTCCGTTGTTTCATCCGGGAATCGTACCCGACAACTCAGAGAAACCTAGAGAAGACCTACGCTATTCATCCACGGAAGAAGTCAAATTTAAGTAAATTAATTGAACTAAATGTATACGGTGATACGACTCCTAGGCACAGAGGAAGTCTACTTTTAAGTTAAACTAGTATAGTCTCCTTTACATCTATAAATAAATAATATTATACAATATTAATTCCAAAATTCCAAGTTTTAAATTCAATTTCAGTTTGGATTTGTGTAGCAATAAACACTAAAACAAACACAAGAGATTCAGGGTCCACAGTACACAATTAAATCAAATTAGATACAGCAGTAATCCATGACTCTATTTCATAGCAATATCTTATTTAATCTATAAAATAAAAAAAATCTTTCGAATCACGAATAATTAATCACGATAGCCTAGTGTCTCCCAAATGGCGCGTCCCAATGGATTAGTTAATAAACTTAAGTACGAATTATATCGCAGGTTTTGACATTAACACAGCGACGGGCTCACCACTAATCACGATGTCTCAAAAAATGTCTTCGGTGGAAGGTGGGTCGAAATGACTAAATTTTATATAACTTTACATTTTTTTTTTCGATGAATAGAAATTTTATTATAATTATGTATATAACATTTGACGACCTCCGTGGACGAGTGGCTTAAACACCGGTTTTCGATGTGTCGCCATCTCGAGGTCCCGGATTCGATTCCCGGTCAGGTCAATGTAGAAAAACACTTTTTCTGCATTTTCTCAGTTCTGGGTGTTTGTGGTGCCTTCGTTGTTTCCGATTTCCATACCATAAATGATATAGCCACTTACTTTAACTATAATTTTTCTTTTCCGAGTACTCTTGACCCTCCCTCTACAAGCAATTTGCTTACATGGTCTTCGAAAGTTAGTCTGGGTCTACCTCGACAACTTTTAATATTAACTTTCGCGCTATATATTTTCTTCACCATTCGATATTCACTCATTCGCTCAACGTGTCCAAACCACGTTTCCATACATATGTATTGATTTATTATTTGTTTATTATTATTTATTTATAACGTAACTTTCAAGCACAAGTTCTTGACCGAACAATTTGAAATCCATTCGCTTTAGTATCTAGGAAGAGGTATGAAGGAAGCATCTTAAAAATATAAGGACACTCAGCGTCATGGAAATAGGATCAAATCCGGTGATTAAACTCGCCCTACGACGCAATCAATCTCGTGGAGAGGCCAAAAATCTGAATCATTCCTTTAAAATTCAACACACGGTTCCCTACATTTATATAAATATGTATAAAATATTGTTCTTTCATTTTCATCATAACGGTCCTTAAAGTCCACTGTCGGACGTAGGACTTTCCTGTAAAGGAGGGTATGCCATAACTACTAAGCTCGGCAGGTGGATTGTCGATCGCTGTATCAGACACCTCGCACTTTAGAGGCTACTGCCCGTCACCAGTCTGCTGAATTTTGCTCTGGTATTTTGGATGTTCCATGTAACATTATTATGCTTTATTATTGCATGTAACTTTATTTACTTTGCCTAACACCTTAATACACTACATTCTATTATACTTCCAACTATCAGTAGTCGATAGTATCTTCAAGGCTTTTCTCTTAGTCGCCTCATAATACACAATTAGTAGGGGTGGTTACATTCTTCTGTGGTAAATACACAGCATCTTTTCTTCTTTAGCTGCTTATAAAAGTCGTAGGACTAAAACGACGTAAAACTCTAAAGTTGACATACATTCGTACATACAAGTTACATACTTACTACTTAGAATGGATTTAATATTCTTATAGTTATACAATAGGGCAGTGTGAATAATAATTTGTATTTGTATACGGACACCATTTAAATCTACGAAGTGTAACTTTATTTACTTTGCCTAACACCTTAATACACTACATTCTATTATACTTCCAACTATCAGTAGTCGATAGTATCTTCAAGGCTTTTCTCTTAGTCGCCTCATAATACACAATTAGTAGGGGTGGTTACATTCTTCTGTGGTAAATACACAGCATCTTTTCTTCTTTAGCTGCTTATAAAAGTCGTAGGACTAAAACGACGTAAAACTCTAAAGTTGACATACATTCGTACATACAAGTTACATACTTACTACTTAGAATGGATTTAATATTCTTATAGTTATACAATAGGGCAGTGTGAATAATAATTTGTAATTGTATACGGACACCATTTAAATCTACGAAGTGTTCACATTTCTCTTAAAGCGAGTACAATTCGCGATGTGTCTGTGTTTGCGAATCGCTTTTCTTCGCTCTCCGTGAAGTGTTTGTTTCTTGTTATATCACATTTGAAAGCACGTTACTCGAAATAAAACGATTTACTTATGACCCTTTAAATTTATTTGAATACCTTAAAATTCACAAAGACATACACGCCATAGTAGGCCTGTTCACATAAGTAATTTATTGGTTATATTCATTGTTAAAAATATATAATTCATATTTGATGAATGAAGATGATGAATATAGGTGAATTGATAAGCTCTCAAGCCCAAGGTAGCCCAAGGTAGGTACCAAAGGTCTATTCACATTAGTCCTTTCACCAAAATTACACCAGGTTGAAATACTGCTCTTGCCTTGATTTTCATCTTGATCATTAAAATTTCTATTAAATCATATAAATTAATAAACATTGTTTTTAAGTAAGGTCCAATGGAATTACGGCTTGGAGGTTTGATGATCAATCAAATACGTTACGATGTACTACTCCGTTATACTGTATTGTGTGCTGGCCATGTTGCACGTATGAACAGTAATAGATGGAAAAAATCTACTAACTTGGAAAAGGCCATTAGGGAAGAGAAAAAGAAGAGAAATAATAAAAACAGCGGGAAATAACTGGATGGAAATTGCAATAGATAGAGATAAGTGGAGAAAAATAAAGGAAGCCTTTACTCCGTAGAGAGATCCTTAATAATAGTGATTTTTAATAGTGGTTATGCATGTAATATTTAATAATAACTTTTTGTATTTTGTAAATTTACAATTCGAGTTGATTTTGATTAAATTAAATGTATTCCCTTTCCTTTACTTACGCCTTGTTTTTGGCGTATGTTTCAAAATTTCAACTGACACGGGAGGGGTTCGAACCCGCGACCTTCGCCGATCCGTGGCAACGCTCTTACCTCCGAGCCACCCTGTCAAAGTCCCATCAGTTGAAATTTTAAATCTGTATTCCCGTTTCTTTACTTATGCCTTGTTTTTGTCAAGATAGCCGAGTGATTGGGTGGACGAAATTTTGAGCCAAGAGACCCGAGTTCGATCCTCAAGTAGCCGTACCAATGGGTTTTTTTAAAAACCTATGCACAAATTATATCGTTGGCTTGGACATAAAGGCGGCGACGGGCTCACCACCTGTCACGTTGTCCCGAAAATATCTTCGGTGGAAGGTGGGTCAAAGCGACTTAACTGTCTACCCCTTGACCTCTGTCTACCTTGACCTTGACTTAACTTGACCTCTGTCTACCCCTGTATTGGCAATTGCGTGAAGATATTATTATTATTATTATAAACTTTCTTAATTTAATAACTGATATTCTGATATATAAATACTGATATATTACAGAAAAATAAAAAAAACATAGCAGGAGGATTCATATATATATTTAGCTATAAGAAAGTTTTCAACGTTATAAAATAATAAAACGGTTTTTTGCATGAATATATTTATTATTCATTAATATTACAAAGGTCTAAACAATTAAGTCTTTCGAGCCACCTTTTACGGAAGACTTTTCTGCGATAACGGGACATCTTGGACATCTTGACTTGAAATTCAATCACGCAAACACTAGGCCTTCGTGACTTATTTTTTATAATACCATAGTCTAAAACAATACAACTTAAAGTAAAAAAAATCACAACAAAATGTATTATATCAGTGGATAGTACAAATGAACTAAATGTATGGCATTGTTCCTAACTTTTAGTGTTTTAAAACTATCTGCTAACTAAAGTTGTAATGTTGAAGCTAACATTTGCTTTAACCAACTTCGTGAACCTCCGCGCTAACTTTGCGCTTGGTATACGGTATTTACGTTGTAAAGAATTTAACTCCGTCGCAAAGTTCTATTCGCTTTGGATAATTCTTTTACTGGCAACACTAATGGTCTTTATATAAATGAACTCGTCGTCGTGTTTTGTTTATTTGACATGCAACTGTTTTTGAATCGCGAACGCGAATTTTTCTAAATTTTTCGGGTGTTTGGTGCTATTTTCGTTGTTTCTGATTCCATAATTCAAGTGCTTAAGCTGCTTACATTGCGATCAACGTAATCTATGTGATGTTTTCCCTATCTATGCATAAATTATTTATCTAATAGTGACCCCACACGCCAAAAAATACTTACACTTATTATTATATTATATACTGTGATCAGAAATCTACATTACGTGAGATGTACGATTCAAATATTCAGCAATATGTCAAGATTTAGTTGTAGATGTCTCGAAAAAGAATATCATATTGCGCCATTAATATGGCTTTATCATGAAAATGCTGACTATATTGTACCCACATTGTATTACTTTATTGATACTTCACGTGTGTATTAATATTTGTATAATATATTTAGCGTGGTAACGGCGGAAGAATATTACCACTCCCTTTCTTCCCGTGGATTTCGTAAAAGGCGACTAAAGGAAACTGCCTTGAATATCGTTATGGTAACCGATAGATGGCGGGATAACCATCTCTAAAAAAATCTGACTAAAATTATCAGACCAAAGATGGGCAGCAGCGTCTGAGGTGCGAGTGGTCTGGCACTGCGATTGCCAATCCGCTTGCCCAGCGTGGCGATTATGGCAAATCCTCCCTATGGGAGAGGCCTAAGTCCTGCAGTGGAGTTTAACAGGCCGATATGTATGTATGTACGTCTGCATGTATGTAACATATTGAGACGACCTCCGTGGACGAGAGGCGTACACACCGGTTCTCAAGGTGTCGCCATGTCTGCGGTGTTTTATGTATTACTTAATAATACTCAGTCACCTGGGCCGGTACCACAATATTTAATCAAATTTCTTCTGCCAAATAGAGTAACAAATACTGTCTGCACTGTACTGCAATTTGAAGGGTGTAGAGAACCAGTGAACTAACGGGCTGAGATATTCCATTATTAAGGTCAAAACGAAAAAGAAAATACCAAAGGTGGGGTAATACCTATCCTAGACCTAGTGTAGTCTGGATTTAGCCCTTTCTGGGATAATTTTAATTTTTACTGACATCAACTACCACTACAAAGGCAAAGTAGATCACATAACATACGTATATACTTTTTCGTTCAGTACATAACCAACGCAGAGCTTCCCCGGAAAGAGGATTTGCCATAATCGCCTCGCTCGTAGTACCAGAAATCTCACACCTTTGACGCTATTGCCCGTTGCCCTACTCATGCTGATCTATTTGTTATTAAATTAAAGAGAAACTAAATATAAAACAGCACTGGCGGAATTAGAACCCGTGTCGTGTCAAAGCTCAGAGAGAGCAGTCGTTGTATCCTATTCTGCAAATCGTAATCTTTATGTACTTGTATGCTCTTTACGTTCGTACAATAAACACACACATCGACAATAACAATAGGTTTTTATTGACTACGCATTATACATGAAATAGCGCGTACAATGCCTGAGCAAAATAAGAAATTACATAGAGATGAATAAATGATGATCTCTTATCCAAACACTGGCTGGAAGTCAATGTTGTTACGAACGCTTTTAAAGTTATTTATTTATAATATTAACCCACGTATAGTGGTAAAGATAAATAAATAAATAAATATCTTCACGCAATTCCCAATACAGGGGTAGACAGAGGTCAAGTCTAGAAAATTAAGTCCCTTTGACCCACCTTCCACCGAAGATAGTTTCGGGACAACGTGACAGATGGTTAGGCCGTCGCCGTCTTTAAGTCTAAGCCAACGACAAAATTTGTACATAAGTTTTTGAAAAACTCATTGGTACTGCCACCTGGGGATCGAACTCGGGTCTCTCGACTCGAAATTCCGACCACCCAGCAACTCGGCTATCGTGATTAAGTATTATAAATTCGACTAAAATACGAAATTAAAATGTGAATAAATAATTAAGTAATAATAATTAAGTAATAATAGTGACAACAATCGCAAGTATAAATTATATAATATGGTTAATTCTTATGGTAACGCTACACGGCAGTGTCCCTCAACAAGACACAGAAATCTTGAACACGATTATCTAATTTTCTAATAAAAAATTCTATTTCCACTATTAGACAGATATATCACTTAGATGGGATGCTATTTAATAGCTTTCATCTATCCTGAGTAACATTCTGATTAATTCATCTATCCTGAGTAACATTCTGAATAATTCATCTATCCTGAGTAACATTCTGATTAATTCATCTATCCTGAGTAACATTCTGATTAATTCATCTATCCTGAGTAACATTCTGAATAATTCATCTATCCTGAGTAACATTCTGAATAATTCATCTATCCTGAGTAACATTCTGAATAATTCATCTATCCTGAGTAACATTCTGATTAATTCATCTATCCTGAGTAACATTCTGATTAATTCATCTATCCTGAGTAACATTCTGATTAATTCATCTATCCTGAGTAACATTCTGATTAATTCATCTATCCTGAGTAACATTCTGAATAATTCATCTATCCTGAGTAACATTCTGAATAATTCATCTATCCTGAGTAACATTCTGATTAATTCATCTATCCTGAGTAACATTCTGAATAATTCATCTATCCTGAGTAACATTCTGAATAATTCATCTATCCTGAGTAACATTCTGAATAATTCATCTATCCTGAGTAACATTCTGAATAATTCATCTATCCTGAGTAACATTCTGATTAATTCATCTATCCTGAGTAACATTCTGATTAATTCATCTATCCTGAGTAACATTCTGATTAATTCATCTATCCTGAGTAACATTCTGATTAATTCATCTATCCTGAGTAACATTCTGATTAATTCATCTATCCTGAGTAACATTCTGATTAATTCATCTATCCTGAGTAACATTCTGATTAATTCATCTATCCTGAGTAACATTCTGAATAATTCATCTATCCTGAGTAACATTCTGATTAATTCATCTATCCTGAGTAACATTCTGATTAATTCATCTATCCTGAGTAACGCTCGTGCTTTATCCTGAGAGAGCTTCTAATGGATCTATAATCACATAAACAACTCACGTCTGAGGTCCTTCTTAGCTTAAATACATGTGTTAATACCTCTGCCAACTGGTTGAGGTAATATTTATTGACATTTAGATTTAATAAAAAATATATAAATAAATATACGTATATCAAAATAAATAAAGAAATATCTTCACGCATATTCACAACACTGGAGTAGCAGAGGTCTAGACAATTAATCCCTTGCAACGCACCTTTCACTGAAGACCATTTGGAGCAACGTGATGGGTGGTGAGCCTATTACCATCTCATTGTTCAAGACAACGGTGCAATTTACTTACATGTATATTAACATAGATAAATATCCATTTTTACATATAAACATGCAGGCCTCGAGTACAAACGTTTATATTCATCACATAAGTAGAAGTCACGATAGCCGAGTTGTTAGGTAGTCGGAATTTCGAGAGACCCGAGTTCGATCCCCAGGTGGCAGGCTTGTACCAATGGGTTTTTCAAAAACTTTTGTACGTATTATATGGTTGGCTTAGACATAAACACGGCGAAGGGCTCACGGACCCGAAAATATCTTCGGTGGAATGTGGGTCGAAGGAACTTAATTATCTAGACTGGACTTCTGTCTACCCCTATATTGGGAATTGCGAGAAGATATTTATTTTATTTATAAATAGAAAAATAATTTAAAGCACAATAATAATATTTATTTGAGAGTCTAAATTCGGAATCTGTAACAAAGTCTGTACTAATTAGTATATAAAAAGTCACGATAGCCGAGTTGTTGGGTGGTCGGAATTTCGAGAGACCCGAGTTCGATCCCCAGGTGGCAGGCTTGTACCAATGGGTTTTTCAAAAACTTTTGTACGTATTATATGGTTGGCTTAGACATAAACACGGCGAAGGGCTCACGGACCCGAAAATATCTTCGGTGGAATGTGGGTCGAAGGAACTTAATTATCTAGACTGGACTTCTGTCTACCCCTATATTGGGAATTGCGAGAAGATATTTATTTTATTTATAAATAGAAAAATAATTTAAAGCACAATAATAATATTTATTTGAGAGTCTAAATTCGGAATCTGTAACAAAGTCTGTACTAATTAGTATATAAAAAGTCACGATAGCCGGATTGGTGGTCGGAATTTCGAGAGACCCGAGTTCGATCCCCAGGTGGCAGGCTTGTACCAATGGGTTTTCAAAAACTTTTGTACGTATTATATGGTTGGCTTAGACATAAACACGGCGAAGGGCTCACGGACCCGAAAATATCTTCGGTGGAATGTGGGTCGAAGGAACTTAATTATCTAGACTAGACCTCTGTCGACCCCTGTATTGGGAATTGCGTGAAGATATTTATATTTTTTTTAATTTTTTAAAAAGAATACATTCGCCAAAGAATTATAACTAAACGCTACGTTTTCTATTTACAATCTTTGGCGCACGAAATTTGCTGAATGTAACATACCGTGGAATCGTTTAACAATGTACACAGGATTGTCAGACCACTTTGTTTGTCGACGTTGCCTGATGTTTGTTTTCGATTTCACGTGTGACTTTGAACTAAAACGCGTCTGCGTTACAGACGTATCGCACGTTTTATAACATTTGTTTTTTGAATGTTGAAAATGTTTAGAAAGTTATTGATGAGTTAGATACAAAAATGGCGGCAGGCTCACCATCACACTGTCCTAAATGGCCACCGTTCACCACCGTTCACCGAAGTCGTGAACGGTGGCTCGAAAGGACTTAATTGTCCAGAATTCGGGCTATATCTGTATTGAGAAATGCCTGAAGATTGTATATAACCATCTAAATACGTATGTTACCATTTCATATCATTTTCATCACAAAAATGTGCCTGGCGAGGTTCGAACCCAACGCTTACCTTCGTAATTAGTATCACAACCAATTAGGCTGTCGAGTCGGTGTCGACTCATGGATATTTATATGTACATGAATATTTTTAATGCATATACATATGTATGTAAGTATAAACAGTACATTCTACTTTAGATTTATAAACTAGGACGTTGATAGGCTCACCACCTGTCACTTTGTCCCGAAAATATCTTCGGTGGAAGGTGCGTCAAAGGGACTTAATTGTCTAGACTAGACCTCTGTCGACCCCTGTATTGGGAATTGCGTGAAGATATTTATTTTATTTATAAATAGAAAAATAATTTAAAGCACAATAATAATATTTATTTGTTGCTTAAAAGACTAGAAATGTAGTCACGATAGCCGGATTGGTGGTCGGAATTTCGAGAGACCCGAGTTCGATCCCCAGGTGGCAGGCTTGTACCAATGGGTTTTCAAAACCTATGTAAGATTCATATCGTTGGCTTCAACATAAAGACGGCGACGGGCTCACCACCTGTCACTTTGTCCCGAAAATATCTTCGGTGGAAGGTGCGTCAAAGGGACTTAATTGTCTAGACTAGACCTCTGTCGACCCCTGTATTGGGAATTGCGTGAAGATATTTATTTTATTTATAAATAGAAAAATAATTTAAAGCACAATAATAATATTTATTTGTTGCTTAAAAGACTAGAAATGTAGTCACGATAGCCGGATTGGTGGTCGGAATTTCGAGTCAAGAGACCCGAGTTCGATCCCCAAGCGGCCGGCAGGTATTTTTTTTCAAAACCTATGTAAGATTCATATCGTTGGCTTCAACATAAAGACGGCGACGGGCTCACCACCTGTCACTTTGTCCCGAAAATATCTTCGGTGGAAGGTGCGTCAAAGGGACTTAATTGTCTAGACTAGACCTCTGTCGACCCCTGTATTGGGAATTGCGTGAAGATATTTATTTTATTTATAAATAGAAAAATAATTTAAAGCACAATAATAATATTTATTTGTTGCTTAAAAGACTAGAAATGTAGTCACGATAGCCGGATTGGTGGTCGGAATTTCGAGAGACCCGAGTTCGATCCCCAGGTGGCAGGCTTGTACCAATGGGTTTTCAAAACCTATGTAAGATTCATATCGTTGGCTTCAACATAAAGACGGCGACGGGCTCACCACCTGTCACTTTGTCCCGAAAATATCTTCGGTGGAAGGTGCGTCAAAGGGACTTAATTGTCTAGACTAGACCTCTGTCGACCCCTGTATTGGGAATTGCGTGAAGATATTTATTTTATTTATAAATAGAAAAATAATTTAAAGCACAATAATAATATTTATTTGTTGCTTAAAAGACTAGAAATGTAGTCACGATAGCCGGATTGGTGGTCGGAATTTCGAGAGACCCGAGTTCGATCCCCAGGTGGCAGGCTTGTACCAATGGGTTTTCAAAACCTATGTAAGATTCATATCGTTGGCTTCAACATAAAGACGGCGACGGGCTCACCACCTGTCACTTTGTCCCGAAAATATCTTCGGTGGAAGGTGCGTCAAAGGGACTTAATTGTCTAGACTAGACCTCTGTCGACCCCTGTATTGGGAATTGCGTGAAGATATTTATTTTATTTATAAATAGAAAAATAATTTAAAGCACAATAATAATATTTATTTGTTGCTTAAAAGACTAGAAATGTAGTCACGATAGCCGGATTGGTGGTCGGAATTTCGAGTCAAGAGACCCGAGTTCGATCCCCAGGTGGCAGGCTTGTACCAATGGGTTTTCAAAACCTATGTAAGATTCATATCGTTGGCTTCAACATAAAGACGGCGACGGGCTCACCACCTGTCACTTTGTCCCGAAAATATCTTCGGTGGAAGGTGCGTCAAAGGGACTTAATTGTCTAGACTAGACCTCTGTCGACCCCTGTATTGGGAATTGCGTAACAAAGAAGTATGGCGTAATTTTATTTAAGAAAATAAATTTGAAAAATCGATGATTTCTTGTTTAAAATATCACTGCGATGCGTCCGTATTGAACGTAGTGAATTTGTAACTAAATATTATGTAAGGTTCTTGAGATTTGTTACATGGCTTTGCACTTTCGCGATCAAATGTTCGCGTAAATCGTCCTTAAACATATTCATTTGATCGGTATTGGTAAGTACATAACAAAGTATGGCGTAATTTTATTTAAGAAAATAAATTTGAAAAATCGATGATTTCTTGTTTAAAATATCACTGCGATGCGTCCGTATTGAACGTAGTGAATTTGTAACTAAATATTATGTAAGGTTCTTGAGATTTGTTACATGGCTTTGCACTTTCGCGATCAAATGTTCGCGTAAATCGTCCTTAAACATATTCATTTGATCGGTATTGGTAAGTACATAACAAAGAAGTATGGCGTAATTTTATTTAAGAAAATAAATTTGAAAAATCGATGATTTCTTGTTTAAAATATCACTGCGATGCGTCCGTATTGAACGTAGTGAATTTGTAACTAAATATTATGTAAGGTTCTTGAGATTTGTTACATGGCTTTGCACTTTCGCGATCAAATGTTCGCGTAAATCGTCCTTAAACATATTCATTTGATCGGTATTGGTAAGTACATAACAAAGTATGGCGTAATTTTATTTAAGAAAATAAATTTGAAAAATCGATGATTTCTTGTTTAAAATATCACTGCGATGCGTCCGTATTGAACGTAGTGAATTTGTAACTAAATATTATGTAAGGTTCTTGAGATTTGTTACATGGCTTTGCACTTTCGCGATCAAATGTTCGCGTAAATCGTCCTTAAACATATTCATTTGATCGGTATTGGTAAGTACATAACAAAGTATGGCGTAATTTTATTTAAGAAAATAAATTTGAAAAATCGATGATTTCTTGTTTAAAATATCACTGCGATGCGTCCGTATTGAACGTAGTGAATTTGTAACTAAATATTATGTAAGGTTCTTGAGATTTGTTACATGGCTTTGCACTTTCGCGATCAAATGTTCGCGTAAATCGTCCTTAAACATATTCATTTGATCGGTATTGGTAAGTACATAACAAAGAAGTATGGCGTAATTTTATTTAAGAAAATAAATTTGAAAAATCGATGATTTCTTGTTTAAAATATCACTGCGATGCGTCCGTATTGAACGTAGTGAATTTGTAACTAAATATTATGTAAGGTTCTTGAGATTTGTTACATGGCTTTGCACTTTCGCGATCAAATGTTCGCGTAAATCGTCCTTAAACATATTCATTTGATCGGTATTGGTAAGTACATAACAAAGAAGTATGGCGTAATTTTATTTAAGAGAAAACAAAATATCTTCACGCCCTTCTCAATACTGGGTTAGCCAGAGGTCTATACAATTAAGAACATGCATCCCACTTTTCGCCGAAGATATATTTTGAGACTAAGTGGCTGGTAGTGAGCCTTTCGCAGTCTTTACTCCAAGCCAACGACACAAATCGTAAATATGTATTGAATAAAACCTTAGGTACGAGCCTTCAAACTGGGGATTGCACTCGGGTCTCTCGAATTCCGATCACCCAACCACTCAGCTATCTTGACTTGACTATTGGGAACATGACTATCTTCGACTTCTGGGAAACAAAGAAAATTGAACATTAAATATCACTTTTAGCATTACATAAAAAAGGTATCTTTAGTCAAATACACTTTCATTAAATATCCATCACCTATATACGAACTACACGAATTACATTTCCCGGGTACACGCCCCTTCCGTGTCGAATTTTCTGGAAATACCCCGAGGTTGATGTCCATTACACTGCGATTTAGAGACGCTTACAGCTTATGTCCTATGTAACTACATGTATATATTGTACTGACCTGCCATTTAAAGGAGAACTTCTATGAATCGCATTATATCTTTATAAATTATTTTACTTAAAGCGAAGTAAAATGCGAACATCTATTGATTTGGTAAACTTTTAACGATCTTCGTAGACGAGTGGCGTGTAATCGGTTTTCGTGGTGTAGCTAGCTCTGATGTCCGGGTTCGATTCCGAAACGGGTCTTATAGAAAACCACTTCTGCATTGTCTCTGATCTAGGTGTTTCTGGTACCTTCATTGTTTCTGATTCCATGATACACTTGCTATATATTATGTAGGATCAGAACAATGTATGATGTTGTATCTATTTATGTATTGATTTATTTATTGAAAGTATTAAGTGTGTGTACACCAATTTATAAATTGGTAATTCGGCCTCGACCTCGGGGTTGAAACTGTCCCTTTCTTCCTTTGATTTTCTTTTCATTTACGCCACAAGTCAATCCTCCTGCCAATCTCCTGCCAACAGATGGCAGGAGAACTACTTCGAAAAAATACCAGACCAAAATGAGGAGACCAGTGAAGGGCAGCAGCGTACAAGGTGCAAGATGCCACTGAAAATCGCTGGCTAATCGTGGCGTTAAAAGCATATCCTCTCTACGAGAGATACCTATTATGGGTAACCTAACTTGAAGAAGAAAATAAGCTAATATAACATAGTCTTTAACCTTCAAATGTCACGGAACAATATCCACAAGGGAGGAGTCTAAATTGTCACCTTGTTTATAACAAAAGATGTAACTCATATTCATTTCTTGTACAATGAACGATAAAAGGTATATATTTTATAGTATACAAAAAATATTCGGCAACATCTTCGCTACCTCACCTTTCTTTAAATTAAAAAAGAGTGAGAAATAGCAATGTCTTCTTGGTGCAGTTAACAATGATCAAGTTTCACCCGTGCAATATTCTTATCACAAAAATCTACTAAAAATATATAAAATAAATTATAGCTGATATTTTAAACTGTGAAACTATCATAATTTATATGTTTTATCATCGCTAAAATTACCGACATGTCCCGGAGGACAGTTGAAACAAGGCCGATGACATAAACAGAGTATAAAACCCACAAGAGGATATTAAAAAAGATAACGGGAAATTTAATATCGTTTTTGTTTTAAACCGACTTCAAAAAAATTTCAATTCTGTTGATGTTGTTGATGAATATGTGCATGTTTTTAAAGTTTGTTAACCTATCATTCGGTCATCTGTTAACTATTTTTGTTTGAAGAAGAATACAGTGCCAGTTGTCACCACGTTAGAATAGTAGATTCCCAAGGAAAATCAAGAAAATGTCTCAAATTTTACAAGCATTTTATATGCGTCTATCAGCCATCATTTCAGGATTCTGAGCTGATGATAATTAGATAAATACATACACAGATGGGACAAACATCACACAAATTTCTCAGATCCCGATGTAAGTAGCTGAAGCACTTTTGTTATGGAACCAGAAACAATGAAGGTACCACAAACACCCGACCAGCGAAAATGTAGAAAAGGTGTTTTCTTTACTGACTCAACCGGAAATCGAACCCAGGACCTCAGAGTCGGTGACACTACGGATACCGGTGTGTGCGCCACTCGTCCACGAGGGTCGTCTACGAGTGATAGAAGAAGCCACTGCGCACTCCTTAACGGTTAAGAGGTAGGCAGTAATATATAAGACAGATATTGCCAATATTAGGTTGTAAAACTGTATTTTATGTAGTAAATGTTACATTTTACCTTAACCTTTCTTCCCGTGGATGTTATTTGAGGCGACTATACGAAAAATATTAAAAATGATAATACCAATACAGGGGTAGACAAAGGTCTAGTCTAGACAATTAAGTACCTTCGACACACCTACCACCGATGATATTTTTGGGACTACGTGGCAGGTGGTGAAGCCGTCGCGATCTTTATGTCCAAGCCGAACGATAGGAATCGTATGAAGGTTTTTTAAAAAAACCTATTGGTACGAGCCGGCCACCTGGGGACCTGTCTCTCGACTCGAATTCCGATCACCCTACCGCTCGGCTATCGTGACTTCTTTAATATTTATAAGTACTAATATAGTTATACACGATAACGAAGTATGCTAAAATGTTATCTCTCGTAATATATTCAATATACAGTTCGAGTATTTTAAAATATATTATTTATAAGTTTTATCATCGCTAAAATCACCGACATGTCCCGGAGGACAGTTGAAACAAGGCCGATGACATAAACAGAGTATAAAACCCACAAGAGGATATTAAAAAGATAACGGGAAATTTAATATCGTTTTGTTTTAAACCGACTTCAAAAATTTCAATTCTGTTGATGTTGTTGATGAAAATGTGCATGTTTTTAAAGTTTGTTAACCTATCATTCGGTCATCTGTTAAATATTTTTGTTTGAAGAAGAATACAGTGCCAGTTGTCACCACGTTAGAATAGTAGATTCCCAAGGAAAATCAAGAAAATGTCTCAAATTTTACAAGAATTTTATATGCGTCTACCAGCCATCATTTCAGGATTCTGAGCTGATGATAATTAGATAAATACATACACATATGGGACAAACATCACATAAATTTCTCAGATCCCAATGTAAGTAGCTGAAGCACTTTTGTTATGGAACCAGAAACAATGAAGGTACCACAAACACCCGACCAGCGAAAATGTAGAAAAGGTGTTTTCTTTACTGACTCAACCGGAAATCGAACCCAGGACCTCAGAGTCGGTGACACTACGGATACCGGTGTGTGCGCCACTCGTCCACGAGGGTCGTCTACGAGTGATAGAAGAAGCCACTGCGCACTCCTTAACGGTTAAGAGGTAGGCAGTAATATATAAGACAGATATTGCCAATATTAGGTTGTAAAACTGTATTTTATGTAGTAAATGTTACATTTTACCTTAACCTTTCTTCCCGTGGATGTTATTTGAGGCGACTATACGAAAAATATTAAAAATGATAATACCAATACAGGGGTAGACAAAGGTCTAGTCTAGACAATTAAGTACCTTCGACACACCTACCACCGATGATATTTTTGGGACTACGTGGCAGGTGGTGAAGCCGTCGCGATCTTTATGTCCAAGCCGAACGATAGGAATCGTATGAAGGTTTTTTAAAAAAACCTATTGGTACGAGCCGGCCACCTGGGGACCTGTCTCTCGACTCGAATTCCGATCACCCTACCGCTCGGCTATCGTGACTTCTTTAATATTTATAAGTACTAATATAGTTATACACGATAACGAAGTATGCTAAAATGTTATCTCTCGTAATATATTCAATATACAGTTCGAGTATTTTAAAATATATTATTTATAAGAAACTTTAGTGTGCATCGCTCATAAAAATATCGTAATTTGAAGCTTCAGGTCTGATATCAAAATGATCCGCTGCAATTGATATTTAAGTCTGGAGAATTTATACTTTAGAATTATTGAAGTATATTCTAAAACTTCAATAATGTTTAGTTTCTTTTCTATGAAACAGTAATGATACATCTCTCATATAGTGTAGTGTATTAAAGTCACGATTGCCGAGTGGGGTGATCGGAATTGGAATCTAGAGGCCCGAGTTTGATCCCCAGGAATTTTGTTCCTATGGGTTTTATCAAAACTTATTTACAATTTATATCGTTGGCGTGGACATTACGACGGCAAAGACTCACCAACTGTCACGTTGTCTCAAAATAAGCTCCTGTGAAATGTTGGTCGAAAGGCCTATTGTCTAGTCTTTTCTATCATCTAGACCTCTAGCCTATTGGGAAATGCGTGAAGATATATAGTGTAGTGAAAAGAGTTTCGTCTGTTCTATTCACAATTTTATGCGAAATACTTCAGCTGTACTGCACTTCAGTGCTTCAGAAGCTAGGTAGGTACAAATCGCCATGGCACATATAATTGCTATGGCGGCACAGAAACAAGGCAATGTTATAAATGGAAATAGCAATAGCTACTGAAATATGGCGGGAGAACTAAGTTAAAAAATAATAGACATTTAAGAATCCATCGCCAACCCGCTTGCCAAGGTTTTTGGCAAATCCTCCTTACAGGAGTGATCTAGTTTTTAAAGGTGCCGTCATCGTTCTACTGAATTTTGATCCAAATTTTTGGAGATAGTTACCCCGCAAACTGTCGATAGCCAATTCCATTTACTCAGTCTTACCTTAGTCTTACCTAAGTCTTACCTTAGTCGCCGTACAAAGGTGTTGGATATTCTAACACGGTACATCGTATCTCTATAACGTTCAGTCTACGTCCAGTCGCGGATACAATTCCTTTAGAAACTGCGTCGCGCTTACGTATTAACTTATTAGTAATCTGTGATGGCGCTGAAATCCCACGGAACGATTGTCTCTACGGCAAATTGAACAAATATGTAGTTTCCCTTCAAAGTCTGAAATTTGCACCACTTACTCGATCCAACTGCCCTGATGCCGCCCCGACCATTTTGAAAGTACCAACAAACTATTTACATTGAATTTATTTTAGGTGCCACATCAAATCAAATGAAATCATTTATTTATTGATATAAGTAATATACATACATTACATCCATCAATCGTCATTTTTGAACTACTACCGTTTACATACTTTTTGCATTTGACAGCAGGTGACATAAAAATGTATGAAAAAAGAAACATTACTCCGCAAAATCGCATGACGAAGATTTTTATTTCCGCAACGAGCCTACAATCCTCGGCATTCCGTGGAGCGATCCTGCCGCAAATGGAATGTAAAGTTCAATTTACATTCCGTCTATTTTCCTTGCGTATAAATATTTAGCTTCCTGTGTCGCGATTTGTTTTCATATCCCACTCGTATAGTTCCTAGCGTCAGTTGCTGGCGGGGGAATTGTAAACGAAAACCACTACAGCATTTCTTTTGCTAAACAATATTTAAAATGTTTAACAACTTCCATGAAAGTTTTTTTTTAAATATTTATTACAATTTATTAAAATAATAAGATTTGATACAAAACTTACATTAAAATAGTCGCGATAGGCGAGTGGTTGGGTGACCGGAATCCGAGTCAAGAGATTCGAATTCAAACCCCGGGTGGTATGTACATATGAGTTTTCTCCAAACTTATGTGCGATTTATATCGTTTGGCTTAGACAAAAAGACGGCGACAGGCTACCTCATGTCACGTTGTTTTATCAATGATGTCTTCGGCGAAATGTGAATCGAAAGGAATTAATGAATGAATGAAAATACTTTTATTGTACACCACGAAATCAAAAAACATAAAATTAAAAACTAAAAAATCTGTACAATTTGGCGGCCTTATCGCTGCATAGCGATCTCTTCCAGGCAAACAAAGGCGTTAAGAAGCTGCGTTACAGATACCTGGCAGGTGGTACAATAATAGGATTAAATAAATAAATGAAAAGGATTTACTTGTCTAGATCTCTGTCTACCCCAGTATGACGTAAATATATTTTCAATAAACATTAATTATTATCTGCATGATCTTCGTTCTTGGCTCAAAGGTCATAATGCTAGCTAGAAGTGAATACGATCATAGAAGGGTGACTAGATACCTGTTGGCTCATATTAAAGAAACTAACTTATTTATTATCTTATGAATGTATGTATTTGTTGGTTTCTTTTTGGTTAAATGCTTTCATTAATGTCGACATTCAATACACACAAGAGAACTTATGAAATCTTTAAAAATCAAACCATATCGCGTAGCAATCTACTGGTAGTGCCATCTATCGTTCGCAGGTGAAATGAAATATATATATATATATATATATATATATATATATATATATATATATATATATATATATATATATATATATATATATATATATATATATGAATTGTGAACAGCCGTTGAACCAGAAACCGTCAAGAACCAGGATCACTTATTTCTATTTAAATATAACTGTCATCGAATCATCGAAACCTCCTACAAAATTATCATCCTATCAGTAGTGTAATTCTGATCATATAGGTCTCTCTAACAGATTTCGAACATTTTGCAGGTCTTCGCTCCATCTTGTGGTTAGTCGATCTACACTGCTTTTGCCTGTACGAGGCTGCCAATCAAGAACCTTTCTTCCCCAACCGTTGTCTGCTATAATAGATATTTGGCCGGTGTCAGCACACTAAAGTGGTTTTCACTTCAGCACTTCACGACAGGCAAGTCAGCGTGCTGATGCTGGCTAGGTTGGCTACCCCTTATTCTGCCTATTCTGTTGCGGATATCTTCTTTATGGATTTCATCACACAGAGAAGCACAGGTGAGCCTGTCGCCGTCTTTATGTCCAACTATATGAATCGTACATAAGTTTTGAAAAATAGTCTATACGAGCATACCACCTATGATTGAAACTCGGCCTTTTGACTCGAATTCCGATCATCCACCACTCGGCTGTCGTGACTATTAATCGTGCGTGCATATTAACTTTTTGTTTAATGCAACAATCGACTCATCGTCGAACAATTATTCAACAATCACAAGTAATTTGGAGCACATTGTGTCTGGTCATTACTCATTGTCCCATAGTGACAGCATGATAATTTTCATGATTTATTATATTCATTGACGTTAATTGATATATTTTTGTTTATTCATTTTTTTTTAACCTCACGCAATTTCCCATACTGAGGTTGGCAATTAAGTCACTTTTGACCGAAGCTTATTTGAGACAAGGTAGCAGGTGGTAACGCCGTCTTAGTTACCAAGATTTCAAGTGAACAATACAATATAATTACGATTAAAACTTTCATATCCTACAAACGTATAAAACATAAAAAATTAAGTTCTTTCCCCTTAACCTTTTTTTTTATAGAAAAGGGAGGCAAACGAGCAGGTGGCTCACGTGATGGTAAGTGATTACCGCCTCCCATGAACACCCGCAATACCAGAGGCATAGCAGATGCGTTGCCTCCCTTAGGGTGCCCCCTGGGGGAGGGGCACCCTAAGGGGGGTGTGTGGGCCACCGGTTACCTGCACTCACCAGACGAAACGCAGAAGTTTGTTAGACTTCTACTTCACGCCGGTATTCTGTGAGATCGTGGTACTTCCCCGGTCGAGCCGGCCCATTCATGCAACAACAGAAGCTGATGCGTGGCTCTAGCACTGTAAAAGGTACCTATTATCTGTGTATACTGCTAACAGAATATATATTTTCCATATAAGTTTATATATGTTTTAGTTATATAGAATATATGTTTTAATCTTTTCTATATTGCTTCCCTTGTTACATATTTTAATATGAACTGTTATTATATTTTTTTGTTTTTCTTATATATACCTGTTCCGTTTTCTTTATAAGAATCCTTTTCTTTAAGGTTGCCTATAAATAATGCTGTTATAGGCCGCCTGATATACTCATGTCATTTTAATTATAATTACTCTATCTCTAATGAAGAATATTTCACTTTACTTTTAAATAATAAAAATATTAAAATATGTCATATACATTGATAGATTGTTCAAGACGATTCGTTCCTATAGGTCACCAATAATCACGTTGACACAAATAAGCCGCGAAGAAAAGTGGCTCGTAAGGTCATTGTCCAGACCTCTGTCTACCCTTGTATGGGAAATTGTTTAAATATAAAAAATAGCAAGGCGTCAGTGTGTGTGAAAACTAATGATTCGCTAGTAATCTGTACATATAAATAAAATTGGAGTGTCCGTTTGTAATATTGAAACAACCGTTTTTTTTACTACATGTATATGTATGTAAAGTCACGATAGCCGAGTGGTTGGGAGGACGGAATTCCGAGTCAAATGACCCGAGTTCGATCCCCAGGTGGCAGGCTCGTACCAATGAGTTTTTCATAAACTTATGTACGACATAAAGACGGTGACGGGCTCACCACCTGTCACGTTGTCCCGAAAATATATTCGGTGGAAGGAGGGTCAAAGGGACTTAATTGTCTAGACTAGACCTCTGTCTACCCCTGTATTGGGAATTGCGTGAAGATATATTTATATTTTACATGTATATGAATATATACGGTACAAACACCAAAATAACAATTTTCTACAATTTTTGTCTGTCAGTCTGTTTGCTCCGGCTAATCTCTGAAACGGCTGGACCGAATTTAACAGGACTTTCACTGACAGATAGCTAAATTTATAAGGATTAAAATAGGATACATTTACTTAAGAAACATAATTTGGGTTCCGCGTTAAGTGCGCCGGGCAAAGCCACGGGGGGCAGCTAGTTATATTATTAGAAACGGTTTCTGTTACAAAGTTTTAGTTATTAAATAAATATAAAAATACTTACATTTCTGTCTGAACAAACCACTTGTTATATTAATCGGTGGCTTATTAAACGAAAATGTATATGTTAATTTCAAATAAGTTCAATTCTAAACAACGTTCTCCTGAAAATGATTACTGGAACAGGGTTACTTGCTCTTGTTTCAGGGAAGCTCGTTAAAGGCTTACAGCGGTAAAGTTTCACCAAAATACAAGTTCGGTTGAGCTCAACTGTACAGGCAGACGAGCTTGAAAAGTTATGTGTTCAAATCAAATCATTTATTCATCGATATAATCATACTTTACATCCATACGATCCGGTAGCCGAGTTGGTAGTGCCCTTACTTTCGAAACTGTGGGTTGGTACAACATTTGTGTGATCAATACGGCGGACTACTGATAGTGAATGCCTTTACGCTTCTTCTGGCATACCGAGATTTCGATGCCACATAACACAGTCGGCCAGCACTGCGTTATGTATCACAAGGTGTGCATTTTTCACCACGCGTTACCTTTGTACTAACGCAGTTAGGGTACCGTTGACCTTGTTTCCGGCAGCGACACGCCTGTGCACATCTATTTCATATCTTCCACCCCGGCTAAACGTACTGCCCAAGTATACAATCTCATTCACCTGTTCACAAGAGTTATTAAATAAATAATAAATGTCTTCCTATCAAAAATTAAAGGTGTAAAACACCGCACAATGGCAACCCTGAAGGCAACAGTCAATTCACTAAGGCGTCATTTAACAATGCATACGTAATCATCAGACCGCATCGCTCCGTGCCGCCGGCGGTTGTTTGTTTTCGATCACATATGCGTCTTTGTACTCTAACCAATCTGTACACGCGCCGTGTTAGTTGTAGATCCGTTTCATCTATTGTGGCGCATCTGTCTTATTGCTTGAAACTAGTTAATCTTTGTAAATATCCAAGGATCGTACTAATGTATACTGATATTGTGAAAGAGGAAATATTTTGGTAATTATTTTATCTATCATTCCGATACAAAATATAAAACGAATGACACACAATGACAGCGGGATATTGAAGACCTCAGTCCCCCCGTGACCACGGATGCTATAAAGTATCCGAACACGTCGGAAAGTAAAAAGAATAGATTGTAAAAAAAAAACTAAATAAAACACGCGAAAAAAGCCGAAAATTATTTTAATTTGGATGTGTAGTGTTCGTGTAAATACAAGAAGTCATTGTATCATTCCGATTTCAAATATGTTTTTACATTAAATAGAGTATGTATCTGGAAGAAACATAGGAAAGTATGATTAAGTAAAACATGTTTAGATAGGGACAACAGCACATACATTGCTCCGATCTCAATGTAACATGCTAAAGCACTTGTGGTATGGGAATTGGAAACACCGAAGGCACCACAAACACCCAGACCCGAAAAAATGCCGACCCATGACAATTAAGCCCTTACGATCCACCTTTCCCCGACGACATTTTTTGGAACTTATACAACATTATAGATTTGTAATTAATTACGCCGATACTGTACGGCAAAAGTTTCATCACCAGTAAGTACTTAAATAATTTAGAAATAGTTAAAGGCTTACCACGATAAAGTTTAACGAAATTACAAGTTTCATTGGTTAGCCACTGCGAGCGGTCCAAGCGCAAAAACTTTTACTTACTCCACAACGGTACAGTTTCACAACGGATTAATTTACAAGCGGTAAATGAAAGACTTCCTTTATGTTATTTCTCAGAACAAAAAAAACTTCACCAAAGTTTTATTTAATTATAACTTTATAAATTTAACACTTGTAACACTTTAATCGTACGAATGTTTCGAAAAAGTTCATTGATCCAAGCCCTCCTCCTAGAGATCGAACTCGGGTATCTTGCCTCGAATTCTAATTACCCAACCACTCGGCTATCGAGGCTATTCGTATATCGTGTTTTCATCAAAGATCACTATTTTCTCTAAATTTTAATCAAAGACTGCCCCTGCGAAGCATGGCCGGTTTGCTATTAAGTAAATGTGAGCTTAAAAACCAACTGAAACAGACGGGATCGGAACCCGCTGCCTGCGCCGTATCGTGACGATGTACTTCGAGCCACCGTATCTCATCCACATCAGTTGAAATTTTAAATTTCATTTTCGTACACGCTTTAAAGGCGTTGGCGATATTTACCTGAAGTGTTTACAACTTCTAACTCAACACTCACATCAAACTTAAATTCTTTCTTATTTTTGTTTACATTGTGTTTTGATTTATTATGGCGCATATGTATATATATATATATATATATATATATATATATATATATATATATATATATATATATATATATATATATATATATATATATATATATATATATATATATATATATATATATATATATATATATATATATATATATATATATATATATATATATATATATATATATATATATATATATATATATATATATATATATATATATATATATATATATATATATATATATATATATATATATATATATATATATATATATATATATATATATATATATATATATATATATATATATATATATATATATATATATATATATATATATATATATATATATATATATATATATACCCAAGTATACAATCTCATTCACCTGTTCACAAGAGTTATTAAATAAATAATAAATGTCTTCCTATCAAAAATTAAAGGTGTAAAACACCGCACAATGGCAACCCTGAAGGCAACAGTCAATTCACTAAGGCGTCATTTAACAATGCATACGTAATCATCAGACCGCATCGCTCCGTGCCGCCGGCGGTTGTTTGTTTTCGATCACATATGCGTCTTTGTACTCTAACCAATCTGTACACGCGCCGTGTTAGTTGTAGATCCGTTTCATCTATTGTGGCGCATCTGTCTTATTGCTTGAAACTAGTTAATCTTTGTAAATATCCAAGGATCGTACTAATGTATACTGATATTGTGAAAGAGGAAATATTTTGGTAATTATTTTATCTATCATTCCGATACAAAATATAAAACGAATGACACACAATGACAGCGGGATATTGAAGACCTCAGTCCCCCCGTGACCACGGATGCTATAAAGTATCCGAACACGTCGGAAAGTAAAAAGAATAGATTGTAAAAAAAAAACTAAATAAAACACGCGAAAAAAGCCGAAAATTATTTTAATTTGGATGTGTAGTGTTCGTGTAAATACAAGAAGTCATTGTATCATTCCGATTTCAAATATGTTTTTACATTAAATAGAGTATGTATCTGGAAGAAACATAGGAAAGTATGATTAAGTAAAACATGTTTAGATAGGGACAACAGCACATACATTGCTCCGATCTCAATGTAACATGCTAAAGCACTTGTGGTATGGGAATTGGAAACACCGAAGGCACCACAAACACCCAGACCCGAAAAAATGCCGACCCATGACAATTAAGCCCTTACGATCCACCTTTCCCCGACGACATTTTTTGGAACTTATACAACATTATAGATTTGTAATTAATTACGCCGATACTGTACGGCAAAAGTTTCATCACCAGTAAGTACTTAAATAATTTAGAAATAGTTAAAGGCTTACCACGATAAAGTTTAACGAAATTACAAGTTTCATTGGTTAGCCACTGCGAGCGGTCCAAGCGCAAAAACTTTTACTTACTCCACAACGGTACAGTTTCACAACGGATTAATTTACAAGCGGTAAATGAAAGACTTCCTTTATGTTATTTCTCAGAACAAAAAAAACTTCACCAAAGTTTTATTTAATTATAACTTTATAAATTTAACACTTGTAACACTTTAATCGTACGAATGTTTCGAAAAAGTTCATTGATCCAAGCCCTCCTCCTAGAGATCGAACTCGGGTATCTTGCCTCGAATTCTAATTACCCAACCACTCGGCTATCGAGGCTATTCGTATATCGTGTTTTCATCAAAGATCACTATTTTCTCTAAATTTTAATCAAAGACTGCCCCTGCGAAGCATGGCCGGTTTGCTATTAAGTAAATGTGAGCTTAAAAACCAACTGAAACAGACGGGATCGGAACCCGCTGCCTGCGCCGTATCGTGACGATGTACTTCGAGCCACCGTATCTCATCCACATCAGTTGAAATTTTAAATTTCATTTTCGTACACGCTTTAAAGGCGTTGGCGATATTTACCTGAAGTGTTTACAACTTCTAACTCAACACTCACATCAAACTTAAATTCTCTCTTTTCCTAAATTCTTAAAACTTAAATTCTTTCTTATTTTTGTTTACATTGTGTTTTGATTTATTATGGCGCATATGTATATATATATATATATATATATATATATATATATATATATATATATATATATATATATATATATATATATATATATATATATATATATATATATATATATACATATATATATATACATATATATATATACATATATATATATACATATATATATATATATATATACATATATATATATATATACATATATATATATACATATATATATATATATACATATATATATATACATATATATATATACATATATATATATACATATATATATATACATATATATATATATATATATACATATATATATATATACATATATATATATACATATATATATATACATATATATATATATACATATATATATATATATACATATATATATATACATATATATATATATATATATATACATATATATATATATACATATATATATATATACATATATATATATATATATACATATATATATATATATATATATATATATATATACATATATATATATATACATATATATATATACATATATATATATATACATATATATATATATGTATATATATATATATACATATATATATATATATATATACATATATATATATATACATATATATATATACATATATATATATATATATATACATATATATATATATATATATATACATATATATATATATACATATATATATATATACATATATATATATACATATATATATATACATATATATATATACATATATATATATACATATATATATATATACATATATATATATATATATACATATATATATATATACATATATATATATACATATATATATATACATATATATATATACATATATATATATACATATATATATATACATATATATATATACATATATATATATACATATATATATATACATATATATATATATACATATATATATATATATATATATATACATATATATATATATATATATATACATATATATATATATATATATACATATATATATATATATATACATATATATATATATATATATATATACATATATATATATATATACACAACAGCCTGTTAGAATAAACATAGTTAGAATAGACATAGGCCTCTCCCAAGAGGGGGATTTGCCATAATCGATTTGCCATAATTCGGTCTGATTATTTTGAACTGACATTTTTAAAAAAGGTTATCTCGCCATCTAAGGGAGTGGCAATATTCTTACATACGACGATTGTTGTTACGATACGACAAGGTAAGAGATGTATAATATGAACAGTAATTTCTTTCCCTTTAACTGTCATAGTGCACTATTTTGTTTATTTTAATTTTATTATGATTACGATGTGACGTGACGTATCGAATAAAACGCCTATTTGGTGGTGACCCTGCCTTCGAAGGTAAGGGTTGCGAGTTCAAATCCCCCCAGGCATAAACATTTGTGTGATGAACATGAGTTTGTACTCGAGTCTCAATGATGAGAGTCGATGAGATATAAATATGTATGAAAGTAAGCATGTTGCAAGCATACCCTTACCTTGGACTTCAACACTGCGATAGACTCATCACCTGTCAGGTTGTTTCAAATACACACTGATGGAAAGTGGGTACAAATGGATTTCACGATCTGAACCCCCGCCCACCCCAATATGGGAGTTTGCGTAAAGATAAAAAAAACTGTATTTAAGATAAAATATGCATAATTAAAAAAAAACTACAATTTCCACAACAATACCGTCCTCAGCTGGATTCGATATGAACCTCTAACTAACCGACCAACCTTAAGGTAAACTTGAGTGCTGTTAGCCGGTACTCAACCCGAAAGGGGTCGCGCCCATCTGGAGATTTACCCTAAGAGCCCTCGGTCACGGAGAGAGCCCTTTTATAATTACCCGATGTTTTATGTCCACTCAATGTCAGACACGACCTTTAAAAAACAACTATACAATGTTATTTTCACCTTTTTAAAAAAATAGAATATCACAAAGAATAAAGCAATTAAAAAAACAACTATATTCACAATTTTTAAAAACAGAATGTCGCAAAGACTAAGGCACTTTTACGAAATAAGCACTTATAAATATGCTTTATTTTAAAATGCATTTCTAAGTCTTCGTAGACCTTATTAAGATGGTTTATATTTAAATAATGAATATGAGTACACAATGAGTTCAATAACAGAACATGTATTAATACAAATGATGAAAAGGAATGTGAATAAATTTTTTTTCTATATTCTCTAGAAAACGAAGGTATTCGATATTTAATAATAAGCGTGTGTTTATTCAAAGTGTGTGTTTATTTGTGTATGTATGTATAGTATTTACTTTACGAAAATGTAATTTCTCCGTGTCCGTGTGGTTACGGCGTAATAATGTTTCTTCCCGTGGATGTCGTAAGAGGCGTCTAAAAAAAGCCTTCAAGGTACTTACTACTTGACTGTCAGATGACGGAATAACCATTTCGAAATGTAACAGACCAAAATTCGGCACAGCAATAACGGTCAGCAGCATCAAAGGTGTAAGGTGTTCTCTGGTACTGCGATTGCCAATCCGCTTGCCAAGCGTGTCGACTATAAAACAACTTAAAAAAATCTTCACGTCATTATAAATATTGGGATAGACTGAGGTCTTGACAATTAAGTCCTTTCGACCCACCTTCCGTCGAAGACATTGTTTTTGGGAAAACATAACAGATTGCGAGCTTGTCACCGACTTTTTGTCCAAGCCAAGCATATAAATTGAACAAGAGTTTTTTTTAAACCATTCGAATTCGGGTCTCTTGACTCGAATTCCGATCACCCAATCACTCAGCTAATGTGACTTCTTCTTATTTAATTTATTTATCATACATACATAACGTAAAAGTGTGACATAAAATTACTACAACGTCTTATACAAAGTTAAACTTTATAATAAAAGTATAAATATTTTATAGAAGATATCGGAGGCATTGTATACAAACTGAGCCTATTATAACTTTTCCACAATAACGATGTATGCAATTATTATACGCAGATCCAAATACACGATTACAAAGCGGCTTCTTGGTTTGAAGTTTTGAATATATTTTCTCGATACGCTAAAGCACGTTCAACAAATCTATTTCTGTAATTTTTCTGTTTATATTATGCTAGTAGTATGTTCAAGAATTACATTACAAGAATAGAGAATAAATAAATAAAAATAAATAAATATCTTCACGCCATTCCCAATACAGGGGTAGACAGAGGTCTAGTCGAGACAATTAAGTCCCTTTGAGCCACCTTCCACCGAAGATATTTTCGGAACAACGTGACAGGTGGTGAGCCCATCGCCGTCTTTATGCTTAAACCAACGATGTAAGTTTTTGAAAAACCCATTGGTACGAGCCTGCCACGTAAGTCGAAGTCAAGGTAAAAATCTTTAAACAATTTTTTAATCTCTCTAAAATTCCCGTTAAAACCGGTCATGCCGTTTCAGAGATAAGCCGGAACAGACAGACAGACAGAAGGACTGACAACCAGAAATAAATTAATAATTTATTTTATGTATGTACCATATATACTTCATCAGGGATATATAATTTGGAATAGCAGGCAGAAATTCAATTTTATTTATATGTATACCAAAAATGTTTTCGTTGGAATTGTCTAGTCCTCTATCTACCCCTGTATTGGGAATTGCGTGAAGATATTTATTTATTTATTTATTTATTTATTTATTTATTTATTTATTTATTTATTTATTTATTTATTTATTTATTTATTTATTTATTTATTTATTTATTTATTTATTTATTTATTTATTTATTTATTTATTTATTTATTTATTTATTTATTTATTTATTTATTTATTTATTTATTTATTTATTTATTTATTTATTTATTTATTTATTTATTTATTTATTTATTTATTTATTTATTTATTTATTTATTTATTTATTTATTTATTTATTTATTTATTTATTTATTTATTTATTTATTTATTTATTTATTTATTTATTTATTTATTTATTTATTTATTTATTTATTTATTTATTTATTTATTTATTTATTTATTTATTTATTTATTTATTTATTTATTTATTTATTTATTTATTTATTTATTTATTTATTTATTTATTTATTTATTTATTTATTTATTTATTTATTTATTTATTTATTTATTTATTTATTTATTTATTTATTTATTTATTTATTTATTTATTTATTTATTTATTTATTTATTTGACTGTCAGATGACGGAATAACCATTTCGAAATGTAACAGACCAAAATTCGGCACAGCAATAACGGTCAGCAGCATCAAAGGTGTAAGGTGTTCTCTGGTACTGCGATTGCCAATCCGCTTGCCAAGCGTGTCGACTATAAAACAACTTAAAAAAATCTTCACGTCATTATAAATATTGGGATAGACTGAGGTCTTGACAATTAAGTCCTTTCGACCCACCTTCCGTCGAAGACATTGTTTTTGGGAAAACATAACAGATTGCGAGCTTGTCACCGACTTTTTGTCCAAGCCAAGCATATAAATTGAACAAGAGTTTTTTTTAAACCATTCGAATTCGGGTCTCTTGACTCGAATTCCGATCACCCAATCACTCAGCTAATGTGACTTCTTCTTATTTAATTTATTTATCATACATACATAACGTAAAAGTGTGACATAAAATTACTACAACGTCTTATACAAAGTTAAACTTTATAATAAAAGTATAAATATTTTATAGAAGATATCGGAGGCATTGTATACAAACTGAGCCTATTATAACTTTTCCACAATAACGATGTATGCAATTATTATACGCAGATCCAAATACACGATTACAAAGCGGCTTCTTGGTTTGAAGTTTTGAATATATTTTCTCGATACGCTAAAGCACGTTCAACAAATCTATTTCTGTAATTTTTCTGTTTATATTATGCTAGTAGTATGTTCAAGAATTACATTACAAGAATAGAGAATAAATAAATAAAAATAAATAAATATCTTCACGCCATTCCCAATACAGGGGTAGACAGAGGTCTAGTCGAGACAATTAAGTCCCTTTGAGCCACCTTCCACCGAAGATATTTTCGGAACAACGTGACAGGTGGTGAGCCCATCGCCGTCTTTATGCTTAAACCAACGATGTAAGTTTTTGAAAAACCCATTGGTACGAGCCTGCCACATGGGGATCGAAGTCAGGTAAAAATCTTTAAACAATTTTTTTAATCTCTCTAAAATTCCCGTTAAAACCGGTCATGCCGTTTCAGAGATAAGCCGGAACAGACAGACAGACAGAAGGACTGACAACCAGAAATAAATTAATAATTTATTTTTATGTATGTACCATATATACTTCATCAGGGATATATAATTTGGAATAGCAGGCAGAAATTCAATTTTATTTATATGTATACCAAAAAATGTTTTCGTTGGAATTGTCTAGTCCTCTATCTACCCCTGTACTGCTAATGGCTACAAGATATTTTTATTTATGTGTATTGATATGTATATTTAATAACTAAGGGCTTAACTGCTTTCCGTAAACTGACGATTTTTTATCAGAGATGTTACTTATCTAAACTTGAAAAAGAAACGCATAATATTTTATACATACATACATACATACCGGTACATACACATAACACGCAAAAGTCTACAGTAGGATATAGGTCATCGCAGTACTAGATACATTGCACTTTATATGTCGCTGTCCACCACCGGTCTGCTTCATTTATATCTTGTATTTATTTAGATAGTTATCCCGCCATCTGTCGGTAGCCAATTGTATTTTCAAGGCTTGTTACGACACCCACTGGAAGAAAGAGGGTGATATATTCTTATATTGAAATCACATGGTGCTAAAGCTAAAGATAAGAAATAAACCTAAAAAGTCACGATAGCTGAGTGGTTCGGTGGTCGGAATTGGAAGTCAAGAGGCTCGAGTTCGATCCGTAGGAGGCAGGCTCGCTCATCAATGGGTTTTTAAAATACTTATGTACGAATTATATCGTTGGTTTGGATATAAAGACAACGAAAGGCTCACCACCTGTCACGTTGTCCCGAAAATATCTTCGGTATAAGGTGGGTCAAAGGGACTTAAATGTCTAGACTAGACCTCGATCTACCCTTTTCATGGGAATAGCGTGGAGATATTTATTTATTTACATAGCGCTAGAGATAATGCTTATTATTAATGCTTAAGATATTTACATACTATATTTTTGATAGTCAAGATGATATTTTAATACCGTGGAGATATTTATTTATTTATTTACATAGCGCTAGAGATAATGCTTATTATTAATGCTTAAGATATTTACATACTATATTTTTGATAGTCAAGATGATATTTTAATACCGTGGAATATTTATTTATTTACATAGCGCTAGAGATAATGCTTATTATTAATGCTTAAGATATTTACATACTATATTTTGATACTCAAGATGATATTTTAATACCGTGGAATATTTATTTATTTATTTATTTACATAGCGCTAGAGATAATGCTTATTATTAATGCTTAAGATATTTACATACTATATTTTGATACTCAAGCTGATATTTTAATACCGTGAGATATTTATTTATTTACATAGCGCTAGAGATAATGCTTATTATTAATGCTTAAGATATTTACATACTATATTTTGATACTCAAGATGATATTTTAATACCGTGGAGATATTTATTTATTTACATAGCGCTAGAGATAATGCTTATTATTAATGCTTAAGATATTTACATACTATATTTTGATACTCAAGATGATATTTTAATACCGTGGAATATTTATTTATTTATTTATTTACATAGCGCTAGAGATAATGCTTATTATTAATGCTTAAGATATTTACATACTATATTTTTGATAGTCAAGATGATATTTTAATACCGTGGAGATATTTATTTATTTACATAGCGCTAGAGATAATGCTTATTATTAATGCTTAAGATATTTACATACTATATTTTGATACTCAAGCTGATATTTTAATACCGTGGAGATATTTATTTATTTATTTACATAGCGCTAGAGATAATGCTTATTATTAATGCTTAAGATATTTACATACTATATTTTGATACTCAAGCTGATATTTTAATACCGTGGAATATTTATTTATTTACATAGCGCTAGAGATAATGCTTATTATTAATGCTTAAGATATTTACATACTATATTTTGATACTCAAGCTGATATTTTAATACCGTGGAGATATTTATTTATTTACATAGCGCTAGAGATAATGCTTATTATTAATGCTTAAGATATTTACATACTATATTTTGATACTCAAGCTGATATTTTAATACCGTGGAATATTTATTTATTTAGATAGTTATCCCGCCATCTGTCGGTAGCCAATTGTATTTTCAAGGCTTGTTACGACACCCACTGGAAGAAAGAGGGTGATATATTCTTATATTGAAATCACATGGTGCTAAAGCTAAAGATAAGAAATAAACCTAAAAAGTCACGATAGCTGAGTGGTTCGGTGGTCGGAATTGGAAGTCAAGAGGCTCGAGTTCGATCCGTAGGAGGCAGGCTCGCTCATCAATGGGTTTTTAAAATACTTATGTACGAATTATATCGTTGGTTTGGATATAAAGACAACGAAAGGCTCACCACCTGTCACGTTGTCCCGAAAATATCTTCGGTATAAGGTGGGTCAAAGGGACTTAAATGTCTAGACTAGACCTCGATCTACCCTTTTCATGGGAATAGCGTGGAGATATTTATTTTATTTATTTACATAGCGCTAGAGATAATGCTTATTATTAATGCTTAAGATATTTACATACTATATTTTGATACTCAAGCTGATATTTTAATACCGTGGAGATATTTATTTATTTACATAGCGCTAGAGATAATGCTTATTATTAATGCTTAAGATATTTACATACTATATTTTGATACTCAAGCTGATATTTTAATACCGTGGAGATATTTATTTATTTATTTACATAGCTCTAGAGATAATGCTTATTATTAATGCTTAAGATATTAACATACTGTATTTTGATACTCAAGCTGATATTTTAATACCGTGGAGATATTTATTTATTTATTTACATAGCGCTAGAGATAATGCTTATTATTAATGCTTAAGATATTTACATACTATATTTTGATAGTCAAGATGATATTTTAATACCGTGGAGATATTTATTTATTTATTTACATTGCGCTAGAGATAATGCTTATTATTAATGCTTAAGATATTTACATACTATATTTTGATACTCAAGCTGATATTTTAATACCGTGGAGATATTTATTTATTTATTTACATAGCACTAGAGATAATGCTTATTATTAATGCTTAAGATATTTACATACTATATTTTGATACTCAAGCTGATATTTTAATACCGTGGAGATATTTATTTATTTATTTACATAGCGCTAGAGATAATGCTTATTATTAATGCTTAAGATATTTACATACTATATTTTGATACTCAAGCTCATCCACTTTGTCCAAAATAAGCTTTGATAGAAAGTAGATCGTAGGGACGTTATGTTATAGACCTCCGCCTACCTCAGTATGGGGCACATTGCCTGAAGAAATAAGATTTTGAATAAATTGAAATAAGATATGTATCTTCAAAAGTATGCTGTACTGTTGGGTTGGATAGGACAATGACAGATAAGTACATACACATATTACTTTCTTCTGTAAAAATAAAAATCTATGCCAATTATGTCAGAATATGTTAGACTTGTGTATGTTACCATGTTCTGAGAAATAAATCAATTATTATTATAACACAAATAGAGACAACATCACGTACATTGTTCTGATGCTAACGTAAGTAGCTTAAGCACTTGTATTAAGGAATCAGAAACAATGAAGGTACCAGAAACACTCAGACTCGAGAAAATGTAAAAAAAGTGTTTTCTACATGAACCCGATCAGAAATTTATTGAAGACCTACTACACACACCTGCCACAGCTAGCAATACCATGAAAACCGATATATACGCTACACGTCCACTGAGTTTGTCTAAGCGATAGGCTCACCACCTGTCACGTTGTCCCGAAAATATCTTCGGTATAAGGTGGGTCAAAGGGACTTAAATGTCTAGACTAGACCTCGATCTACCCTTGTCATGGGAATAGCGTGGAGATATTTATTTATTTACATAGCGCTAGAATAATGCTTATTATTAATGCTTAAGATATTTACATACTATATTTTTGATAGTCAAGATGATATTTTAATACCGTGGAGATATTTATTTATTTACATAGCGCTAGAGATAATGCTTATTATTAATGCTTAAGATATTTACATACTATATTTTGATACTCAAGCTGATATTTTAATACCGTGGAATATTTATTTATTTACATAGCGCTAGAGATAATGCTTATTATTAATGCTTAAGATATTTACATACTATATT
This sequence comes from Sericinus montela, assembly GCA_029286605.1. Taxonomy (NCBI): domain Eukaryota; kingdom Metazoa; phylum Arthropoda; class Insecta; order Lepidoptera; family Papilionidae; genus Sericinus; species Sericinus montela. The sequence goes on from JAGSMR010000057.1 coordinate 1,669,760, forward strand.
TTGATACTCAAGCTGATATTTTAATACCGTGGAGATATTTATTTATTTACATAGCGCTAGAGATAATGCTTATTATTAATGCTTAAGATATTTACATACTATATTTTGATACTCAAGCTGATATTTTAATACCGTGGAATATTTATTTATTTAGATAGTTATCCCGCCATCTGTCGGTAGCCAATTGTATTTTCAAGGCTTGTTACGACACCCACTGGAAGAAAGAGGATGATATATTCTTATATTGAAATCACATGGCGCTAAAGCTAAAGATAAGAAATAAAGCTAAAAGTCACGATAGCTGAGTGGTTCGGTGGTCGGAATTGGAAGTCAAGAGGCTCGAGTTCGATCCGTAGGAGGCAGGCTCGCTCATCAATGGGTTTTAAAATACTTATGTACGAATTATATCGTTGGTTTGGATATAAAGACAACGAAAGGCTCACCACCTGTCACGTTGTCCCAAATAAGCTTCGGAGAAGACATTATTGTCTCGACCTGTGTACCTCAATTTTGGGACATGCGTGAAGATATTTATCTATAAACTCTTAAAATAAATTTAACTCTTGTTAGCAACAAGAAAATGTACACTGAGCTTTACAAAAACTCGTTTGTACTGACGCGATACTGAAAACCAACTTTATGCAAAATCCGTGCATTCGCCTATTTACGAACGTCTAGGGTGCATCGTAACTTGAATGTTAACAGATACCGCGACGCGAAGTTTAAAATCGCTACAATACGCGCGCACAATGCACTGTTTTATCCATTCTATTGCCGGGTTTCTACTATCGTGGTACACGAGCGATGTATTAAAGGAGCGATGAATTAGAAATGTTTTAATGGTTAGCGGCAATTATTATATACGGTGGTACGGGGACGCATCTCATAACGAATTCCTACAACGTAATTGACGTAAACAAAGAGAATATTCTTACGTGTTGATGCTTTAATTAACGTCAAAGCACTGATGCTACGGAGACTTTGTGGGATTTAAACTAAATTGTTGTTGTAAGAGTGTTCTTCTGCGACTAAAACTGACAATTGAACAAGTATTACGTTCTAGATTATTAAGAAAAGCTATGATGAAATGTGGGTTAAAGAATGATTTTTTTTATAGAAAAGGGAGGCAAACGAGCAGGCGGCTCACGTGATGGTAAGTGGTTACCGCCAACCATGAACACCCGCAATACCAGAGGCATAGCAGATGCGTTGCCGCCCTTAGAATACCCTCCACCCCAGAATTGGGGAGGGAAGCGTGTGGGCCTCCGGTTACCTGCACTCACCAGACGAAACGCAGAAGTTTGTTAGACTCTACTACACACACCTGCCACAGCTAGCAATACCATGAAAACCGATATATACGCTACACGTCCACTGAGTTTGTCTAAGCGATGGGCTCACCACCTCTCACGTTGTCTCAAATAAGCTTCGGAGAAGACATTATTGTCTCGACCTGTGTACCTCAATTTTGGGACATGCGTGAAGATATTTATTTATTTACATAGCGCTAGAGATAATGCTTATTATTAATGCTTAAGATATTTACATACTATATTTTGATACTCAAGCTCATCCACTTTGTCCAAAATAAGCTTTGATAGAAAGTAGATCGTAGGGACGTTATGTTATAGACCTCCGCCTACCTCAGTATGGGGCACATTGCCTGAAGAAATAAGATTTTGAATAAATTGAAATAAGATATGTATCTTCAAAAGTATGCTGTACTGTTGGGTTGGATAGGACAATGACAGATAAGTACATACACATATTACTTTCTTCTGTAAAAATAAAAATCTATGCCAATTATGTCAGAATATGTTAGACTTGTGTATGTTACCATGTTCTGAGAAATAAATCAATTATTATTATAACACAAATAGAGACAACATCACGTACATTGTTCTGATGCTAACGTAAGTAGCTTAAGCACTTGTATTAAGGAATCAGAAACAATGAAGGTACCAGAAACACTCAGACTCGAGAAAATGTAAAAAAAGTGTTTTCTACATGAACCCGATCAGAAATTTATTGAAGACCTACTACACACACCTGCCACAGCTAGCAATACCATTAAAACCGATATATACGCTACACGTCCACTGAGTTTGTCTAAGCGATAGGCTCACCACCTCTCACGTTGTCTCAAATAAGCTTCGGAGAAGACATTATTGTCTCGACCTGTGTACCTCAATTTTGGGAACATGCGTGAAGATATTTATCTATAAACTCTTAAAATAAATTTAACTCTTGTTAGCAACAAGAAAAATGTACACTGAAGCTTTACAAAAACTCGTTTGAACTGACGCGATACTGAAAACCAACTTTATGCAAAATCCGTGCATTCGCCTATTTACGAACGTCTAGGGTGCATCGTAACTTGAATGTTAACAGATACCGCGACGCGAAGTTTAAAATCGCTACAATACGCGCGCACAATGCACTGTTTTATCCATTCTATTGCCGGGTTTCTACTATCGAGGTACACGAGCGATGTATTAAAGGAGCGATGAATTTGAAATGTTTTAATGGTTAGCGGCAATTATTATATACGGTGGTACGGGGACGCATCTCATAACGAATTCCTACAACGTAATTGACGTAAACAAAGAGAATATTCTTACGTGTTGATGCTTTAATTAACGTCAAAGCACTGATGCTACGGAGACTTTGTGGGATTTAAACTAAATTGTTGTTGTAAGAGTGTTCTTCTGCGACTAAAGCTGAGAATTGAACAAGTATTACGTTCTAGATTATTAAGAAAAGCTATGATGAAATGTGGGTTGAAGAATGATTTTTTTTATAGAAAAGGGAGGCAAACGAGCAGGCGGCTCACGTGATGGTAAGTGGTTACCGCCAACCATGAACACCCGCAATACCAGAGGCATAGCAGATGCGTTGCCGCCCTTAGAATGCCCTCCACCCCCAGAATTGGGGGAGGGAAGTGTGTGGGCCTCCGGTTACCTGCACTCACCAGACGAAACGCAGAAGTTTGTTAGACTTCTACTTCACGCCGGTATTCTGTGAGATCGTGGTTCCCCTGTCGAGCCGGCCCATTCATGCCACAACAAAAGCTAATGCCTGGCTCTACCACTGTGTTGATCTGAATTAAAGACAATAATAGACAGAGGTCAGAACAATTAAGTCTTTTTGACCCATGTGTTACCGAAGACTTTTCTTGGAATAACTTGAGAGGTAGTGAGCCCGTCGCCGTTTTCATGTTCAAGCCAACAATATAAATCGAACTCAAGTTTTGAGAAAACCCATTGGTACAAGCCTCACAACAGGGGATCGAACTCTGGGCTCTTGACTCGAAATAAGATCTCCCAACCACTAAGCTATCGTGGCTATAAATTGATGTTGGATAGAGATAGAATATAGAGTTTTTCTCTAACCTCAGTGCTGAAAATTTAACAAGTATCCTAGATTATTAAGTAAAGCTCTGATGAAATGTGGGTAATGGAATGAGCTATCTTAATCTTTGTTCATCTCATTGTTGGATGTAGTATGTTGTTTTTTTAAAGCTTTCCATTTTTTTATCTTGCAATACATTTCAAGTTTCATTTTAGTATTTTAGTTTGAATATGGAAATATGTAGTGTATATAGTGACATTAAAGTATTAGATGGACTTCGACCAGTGTAGGTAAGAGAAGATAAGGAGTAGAGAGTTCGTCGAGAGTAATTTCGTACATTTTTAAGAAAATTTTTAATTTTATACACAATTATTTAGAATAGGTATTGCCTTTACGTCTATTTGAAATGCCGTTTCGAAATTAGAACTTACTTTAGCTTATTTATATGTTTAGGACTTCGCGACATGTGGTTTGCCTATCGCCGTGTTCAAGCCAACAATACAATATATTTACACATATATATATTTACATGTAAATATATTTATATATACATAATATAAACAGACACAGGGCCATTATTTGTGGAAATCTTTGTAAGAGGACTAAGTTTAGCAGTGGACATCTCATAGGCTGTTATGATGATGATGCATATAACCATCTATGATTCGATTACTACCATTAATCGAATAATTGACATCATCTGCTCAAGAGCATAGTTGGTGACAATCCACGGTGGATTGAGCCTACAAAATTATTATGATTTATTTCCTTCCCTTGCAGTAAGTATTAGATTGAACTTTTGAAAAGACTAACCAAGTTTTCCATAAAAATACTTTTAAATTACTATTAGCCTATAAAACTAAATGTAAGAGGTTAGATTTATGACAAACAATGTTCTCATATCTTTTTCTTACTGGCTTTGGTCACGGTAAGAACTGGCGTCAGCTTTCCTGATCAAACTTTTTTCTTTTTCCGATATCATCTAAATATCGATGGGACTTTATTATGATGGGACTTAATATCGATGGATCGATTAATAAACAAAAATAATCACACATAGGAATATATTCAAATTATACAAGGTATGTTACATGACTATGACTAGATTATACATAAATTATAAATATATTATATATTACAAATTAATAATAAATATATCGTATTAAAATTTAAAATGTACAAAGCAGATACGTGGAAGCTTCTAGTCCTATACTATATAACAAAGATGTATTTTGGAGACCAATGTTACTATACAATGTACTCGTAAGTTGTTATGTAATTATATCGGAGTTTAGCAGTAGGTGAGTAATTCGTCGATGCTGCATGGTTTATCACAACATTCGCTGACGACGCCTGGGTAGCGCTTGGCACGGGATGGGAGCGACATGCTTCTGGCTTTGTTAGAAGACATCCAGGGCAGGCCCAAGTGAGGTTCTTCGGCTTTGTAGAACGGTGAAACGATTGGCCCTGTAGACGTGAATAAGTAAGCGCATGAAAATAACAAAAAAAAAAAAAAAAATATATATATATATATATATATATATATATATATATATATATATATATATATATATATATATATATATATATATATATATATATATATATATATATATATATATATATATATATATATATATATATATATATATATATATATATATATATATATGTATATATTTACATAGCGACAACATTATATACATTGCTCTGATCGTAAAGTAAGTAGCTTAATAAATTGTTTTATGGAATCAGAAATAAATGAAGTACCAAATGAGGTACAAACAGACCGGTGAAACGATTGGCCCTGTAGACGTGAATAAGTAAGCGCATGAAAATAACAAAAAAAAATATATATGTATATATTTATATATATATATATATATATATATATATATATATATATATATATATATATATATATATATATATATATATATATATATATATATATATATATATATATATATATATATATATATATATATATATATATATATATATATATATATATATATATATATATATATATATATATATATATATATATATATATATGTATATATTTACATAGCGACAACATTATATACATTGCTCTGATCGTAAAGTAAGTAGCTTAATAAATTGTTTTATGGAATCAGAAATAAAAGAAGTACCAAATGAGGTACAAACAGACCCGAAACACACCGAGAAAAAGCGTTTTCGACGTTCACCCGACTGAGAATCTAACCCCGGACTTGGAGCTGGTGATACTATGTGTACACCAGTGTTTCACGGAGGTGGTCGTCGAGAACTGTAACACTTACCGTACATAGTTCCGAGTTCGGATCGTTTCTCGTATCCACCTTCCTCGTAGCAAAGGAGGGCCAGTGCTCGGGCCAATGACCTGCCGCAGTACACCTGAGGGTTGATGTCCTGGAGAGAGACACCGCCGCCGATGTGACCACAGCACATGGCGACCATTGTTGCCAAAGTGATAAGAGTGATGACTTGTTGGAATTTCATCTGGAAATTATACATCAATACGAATTACTTACGTTTTCAGACAGAGATCGTGACAACTTTGTCTTTTCGGCCCTCTTATCACCGAAGTTTATTTATGATAATGTGACAAGTGGTGAACCTGCCGCCACTCTAACTTTTTACTCTACATCTACACATGTTTGCGTTTTAAATATCTAAATAAACAAATAAACCCTTGACTTATAAATATAAATTCACGCAATTCCCAATACAGGGGTAGACAGAGGTCAAGTCTAGACAATTAAGTCCCTTTGACCCACCTTCCACCGAAGATATTTTAGGGACCAGGTGTATGCAATCCGATAGATTGCAAACATTTTACTAAAATAACTGGCAATTTTGTAAATAAATGAATTGCTGTAAACAAACATATGGGAAAATAAAATAATCACTATAGCCTATAGATAAATAGTGGTTGAGTGAACGGAAAATGAGTCAAGAGACCCGAGCTCACTCCCTGGATTATACCAAATTGTTTTTTTTTTTTTCAAATATTTAAGTACGATTTATATCGTGGGCTTAGACATAAAGATGGCAACAGGCTCACCACCTGTCACGTTGTCCCAAAAATGACATCGGTGATCAAAAAGACTTCATTGTCTAGACCTCTCATCACACAAATGTATGCGTCTAGAGGGTTTCGAACCCGCAACCCTTAGCTTTCAAAGCAGAGTCACTTGGAAGTGTGCAGGGTCAGTTGGGAGTAAACTATCGTGTTGTAATTTTCTAAGGTATTTTTTGGATTATGATTTCGGATTTCGATAAGGGTATTTTACTAAAATTACTGGTAATGGAATAAATAAATAAATTACTGTATTGATATACATATATATAATAAATTAATAGTCCCAAAAATGTCTTCGGTGGAAGGTGGGTCGAAGGGACTTAATTGTCTAGACTAGACCTCTGTCCACCTCTGTATTGGGAATGGCATGAAGATACTTATTTATTAGTAAATAAAAAAAATATAAATATAAAGTAATGTACTATTATATTAAATACATGATAAAATAAATATTAATACAGCATTACTAAAAGTTACAAAATGATCTCTTACCTTGGTAATCTTGGTAGATCCTTGTCGACTCACCTGCTTTGAATGTGGTGAAAGTTGAGAAAATTTTCCAATTTATACCATTTCCGAACAACCTCATATTAATATTAAACACCATGTCAAGTAAGGGTGTCGATAATTGTTAAATGAGACGTTAAACATGAACGCGCATTTGCTTGAATATGAATAAATTATTTCACTAGATAACTCTAAAGCCTGAGGTGTGTCTAATGCCTAATGACAGATTGTATAATTTATTCTTCATTATGTTTAAAGACAAAAACTTATAACTTATGAGACGATGACGACATAAAAAGACGATGTCTCATAAAAAATGAATAGTCAACCCTCTGAAAAAAGTATACCGACATACTTAACATTGAAACTGTGTACCTATTTCGTGCTAATATTCTTTCCTAAACCTGGTATTAATATAAATAATAAACTTCGGTGAAAAGTAATGAATAAGCTTCGGTGAAAAGTCAACCACAGTATTGGGAAAATGCGTGAAGACAAAAATAAAAGTCTAGATGTTTTTATGCCTGTTACTCAGTTACGCCAAAACGGTTACACTGTTTACGTATTAAATTAGTAACGCAGGTTAACACATAGGATACTCTTATCCTGGAATAATGGGTGGTGGGCGCCTCCCAATCGCCAGATCCGAAGCATGATTTTGCTTCAGTGACATTGATTTTAATATAAGAGAGGAACATAGGGTCATATTTACTCCGAAAAATTATAGGATCTCGCAGAAATATTTATATAATGCGCAGCCGAAATCACGGATAGGACGTACCTAAAAAAAATAAAAAATAATAATTTTCAGATTGACATCAATTAAAGTTCACAATGCGGATTTAGACCTGGAAGAGGATGCACGGATCAAATGTTTTCTCTCCGCATGATCACAGAGAAGCTACTGGCTACTAACCAGAAGATTTTCTGTGCTTTAGTGGATCTTGAGAAAGCATTTGATAAGGTTGTAAGGAAGAAAATGTGGGAACTGTTGCCGGGGTACGGTGTGGATGGTCGATTGCTAAGGGCAGTGCAGTCACTTTACTGTGACTGTAAAGCCTGTGTGCGGTTAGGGCATGACCTGTCACCTATGTTTAGCGTCAAAACGGGCGTAAAACAGGGTTGTGTCATGTCTTCCTGGCTGTTCATATGTATCTCAACAGCTGTTTACAGAAGCTGAAAGATAGCTGTTTGGGTGTGAAATTGGGTGACATGAAAGTAAATTGTCTGCTATATGCTGATGATGCAGTGCTTATTGCACCATCTGAGGCAGAACTGCAGGCATTAGTCACGTGTATGAAAGAAGAAGGTGAAATTAATGGTCTCCGTTTGAATCCTAATAAAACTAAGGTTCTGGTATTTGAAAGGGACGAAGAAAGAACGAAGTGCGAAATTTGGGTAAATCAGGAATGTCTATGAAAACAAAGTCAATGGTGCCCTGATTGCGTTTATCAAAAGGCAAAGCGTTGTGAAAAGTACACGCCTTGCAATACATAACGCAGTGTTGGTACCGACTTTGTTATATGGCAGCAAAACCTGGGTATACCAGAAGAAGCATAAAAGCAGGTTGAATGCAGTGGAGATGCGATCTCTTCGTAAAATGTGCGGCCTTACCATGGCCGACCGAAAGCGAAACGAAGAGATTAGCAATATGGCGGGTTTGAAAGATGACCTTGTCTCAAAAATGGATATGGGCGTGCTTCGATGGTTTAAGCACGATGAGCGAATGAGTGAAGGCCGAATGGTGAAGAAAATATATAGCGCGAAAGTTAATATTAAAGGGTGTCGAGGTAGACCGAGACTAACTTTCGAAGACCATGTGAGCAAATTGCTCGAAGAGGGGAGGGTCAAGAGTACTCGGATTTCTAGACGTGCATGTATGAAGAAGATGATGAATCTGAAAGAAGCGAAAGAAGTATGTAGGGATCGTGACACTTGACGATCTGTTCTCTCTGGCTACCCCGTCAGGGATTGTGCGTGAAGATAAATAAATAAATAATAGATAATAATACATCAATTAAAGAACCGATCATGCGTTCAAAGGTAAGGGTCTCGGATTCCAATACCACTAGGAGCAAACATTTGTGTGATAAATATATTTGTACTCGAGTCATAGATGTTTATATATTTTCATGTAAAATTTACCTATGTACATATCGTATCGTTTACTTGGACAATAAGTCGACGACAGGTTCACCACCTCTCACGTTGTCCAATATAAACTCGGGTGAAATGTAGGTCGATAGAAATAAATTGACTTGACCACTGACTACTCCTGTATTGGGAAATGCGTAAATGAATGAAATCAAAGAATAAAACAAAATAATCGAAACAAATTTAATCTAGGACTCAAAGATTTGATCACATCATTATACAGGGTGGGCCGTAAATTTTTGCACATTTGAAACATGAATAGAAATCAAACTACGAACATTATTTTTTCGATTATTTATTTAACGTAATAATCATTTATTGAAATTTACTTTTTAAAAATTACATAGTCGAGATGCGCCCCGTCTCTTCGTTGGCACTCCTGCAAACGACTACGCAAATTTTGAAAAACTCGCCGGCACATGCTGCGAGGGATTGCGGATATCTCCTCGGTGATGTTTTCTTTTAATTGGGATATAATCGTCGGTTTATTAAGGTAAACTCGACTCTTGAGGTATCCCCACAAGAAAAAATCGCATGGTGTTAGATCGGGGCTTCTTGGAGCCCATGGAATATTACCTCTGCGAGAAATCAATAATATATCTCTGCGTGGGCATGCGACTGAATTCTTCCTAAGCGGGTGAACGGATTTCAATGAAATTTTTATTGAGTATTCAAATGGATTCGACAATTGTTTAGCCATGAGTGGTCAAATCCAGTAGATGTAAGTAGATTGAACACAGTACGTAACGCTGCAAACAGTTTCTTCGGCTGCTAGTCCGTATATAGATTTCTTTCTACATAAATCGAAGTCACGATAGCCGAGTGGTTGGGTGGTCGGAATTTCTAGTCAAGAGACCCGAGCTCGATCCCCAAGTGGCTGGCTCGTACCAATGAGTTTTTCAAAAACTTATGTACGAATATCGTTGACTTGGACATAAAGGCGGCGACGGGCTCACCACCTGTCACGTTGTCCCGAAAATATCTTCGGGGGAAGGCGACATAATTGTCTAAACTAGACCTCTGTCTACCCCTGTATTGGGAATCGCGTGAAGATATTTATATTTATTTATTATTTCTACGTATTCATTGTATCAGGCAACAAAAGAAATTCTTTTGAAATTTGTCTCAAAAATATGAATAAGCGAATTTTTTGAAACTATATGTCTGTGGGAACGGGCTTCATACGCATGCTTGCGATCGATTGGTTAATAAATATTTACAAACATTCTCCAAATTCTTAACTCCATTATTGTATTTAACATTAAAATGAGAGCGTTCCACCAAGCACTAGTGAAATTAGTACAAACGAACAAAACTTTTCGTAGAATTGTTCGTGAACAAGCGTAGTTAGATAACAATGAGTACGGTTCCTATACAATCCTAGCAAATTCAATACGTTACAATTTTACTTTTGTGTGAATATTAATTGTACTGAAAGCAGTTAATAGAAATGACTCTAATACTATTAGGTATAGTTTTTAATACGTGATTGTTTAAAAAATATAATATGTAAACATATTCATTATTTTATTATGTACGACACTCGTCCACAATTCCTTTTACGGTATTGCAAGCTCTGAGGTCCTGGTTTCGATTTCCAGACGTGTCAATGTAGAACCACTTTTTGGCATTGTCACGTTGTGTTTGGGATACCTACGTTGTTTTTGATTCTATACCACAAGTGCTTAAGCTACTTAATTTGGGATCAGAGCAATGTATGTGATGTTATCTATCAGAAGTCCGATTGGCCTCCCCTAAAGATTGAGCACATAGAGCAGGCCAGTGCATCCATTGACTCCCCGCAACATTATGCAGTCCATCGCTCTATCTTGTGGGGAGTCGTTCTACACTGCGTTTTCCTGTCCTGTATGTATTCATTTATATTTATTTACCCCAAGCAGTTCATAAGCATTAACAGTGTTTTATTTTATTATTATTGGTATTTGTTCATTCTGGCTTCCACGCCAAGGACTGTGCGTGAAGTTAAGTAAGTATGAGGTTTTTAATAAATAAATAAAATACCCTCGCATTGTTACAAAAAAGAGTTGACTCAGCATGCACTGAATAAGGTTTTATTTAAAAGAATTCTAGCAATGGTTAACAACATTACTAGCATTTTCAGCCAAAAAAGGCTACGCGTGAGCTACGGACGTAGCACTGCTATTATGTTTACTAATCTTAATGTCTTTAGTATTACCCTAAATTTTTAATTATTTTTCGTGTATTATATTATATTTTATTTTTTATCCGACTGATACTTCACGGTGTTCCGGTGTCGCCACATGTTGACAATACCACTGGAACGCTTTCGCATACATCCGCGGCCACTAGCCGCCCTAGATAGCCCATCCTCGATAGAGAATACATCCTTCTCAGTTTTGGCTAGAGGCGCTGGAACATGGGCGCATCTAGCTCCTTGGCCTCCAAAACCACGTGGGCAACGAACCCATCCGAGTCCACTACCCGGAGACCATGAGAGTTAGGAGGGCGTATGCCTATCCAAGCACTACGTTGTCCGTCACCCCTTGGTGGATCTGAGTGAGGACCGTTATGTGAAAAACTTGGGGTAGCCCTATGTTCAACAGTGGACTCTTGATAGACTGTAAAAAGAAAAAGAAGAAAAGTTTGCTATCAAGTAGTTGACACGGCATTACCCATGTCAAAATTGTGATAGATTTGTTCGCAATCGTTTTATCAATTCGCGAAAAAAGAGATAGTATGTAAAAAAAAACTATTCTCTTAGTGATCATTACAGCTATTAGTGACAAAAATCTCGTACAAAAGAGTAATTTTAAGCCGTATTCTCAATTTGGGTCACATGAAATCCATCAATGTGGATCTAGCGAAGCGCTACATTCGATGTGACAGTTAATTTTTGACTTCGTTTCTCTCCGTTGAACGGTTAAAGGTGATTAGAATATATTGGAGGAACAAGTCCACGCCGCGAATGTTACATAAATAAAAACCGTCAATTTAATAAAGTTTTTTTGTATTTAATGATATTTAATTTCGATTTTTAATAATATTTATTTTCGCAAGCATTTTCGAGCCCACCATTTGCTTGTCGCAAACAAGCAGTGCGGATTAATTGGAGTGGTTAACAAGAATACTAGTAATGTAATTTGGAATTGCTAGTATTCTTTTTAAAAAACCGACTTCAAATAAGATTGGGATCCATATCTTTTAAGCTATAGTATCGGACTTTGATGAAATTTTAACCACTCCCTAAATTAAATTAAATGAATAGTTTCATTTAATTTAATTTATGGAGTGGTTAACCACATTCACACTAACATACATACATTTTTTGTTTGTTATTTGTCAATAGTTTGATATGTGACTATAATATCTAATAATCTTTTTTTGAAGTGGGTTAAAAAGAGGAAATATACAAACCCCTTCTGAACATTTAATCTTTACGTACAGTCCCTGTCAGGGTAACCAGAGAGAACAGATCGCCAAGTGTCACGATCTTTACTTACCTTTTTCGCTTCTTTCAGATTCATCACGTCTAGGTATCCGAGTACTCCTGATACCTGCATTTTTCTTAAATGGTCTTCGAAAGTTAGAATCGGCCTACCTCGACTCCTTTTAAAAATAACTTTCGCGCTATATATTTTCTTCACCATTCGGTCTTTATTCATTCGCTCAACGGGCCCAGACCATCGAAGCACGACCTTATAAATTTTTGTGATAAGGTCATCTTTCAAATATAATGTAATGCCGCACATTTTACGAAGGGATCGCATCTTCACTGCATTCAACTTGCTTTTATGCTTCTCCTGGCATACCCTGGTTTCCCTGTCATATAACAAAGTCGGTACCTGCACTGCGTTATGTATAGCAAGGCATGCATTTTTCGGTACACCTTGCCTTTGCACTAACGTAGTCAGTGCACCGTTGACATTGTTTCCGACAACGAACGCCTGTTCACATTTATGTCAGATCTTCCATCTCGGCTAAAACCGCTCCCCAAGTATACAATCTTATTAATCTATTATAGACATTCCTGACATTCCTGACATCGCTTCTAAACATCAAATATATTTTCACGTAGTGCACACAGCTATTCACTGGACAAGGATGTATAATCTCTAAGACAGACCCAACTAATTATCAGATAGGGTGACTAAGCCATATCTAGTTTATTAATTTACGCACAATAACATCCATTGCTGTTAACCACTCTAATTAAGCTGCAATGCATGTGTCTGGAGTTGGTTTACGTCAATAGTCGAATGGCGGGGCCCGAACCTGGGACGTCATGTTTCGCAGTGTAAACCATTAGGCTATTGCCGCTATCATTGTCTCTGTCGGGCAACTGCGGAGACACCATGAAAACCGATGTTTACGCCACTCGTCACAGGAGGTCGTCAATTAAACTAAATACTATTACAGTGGTAGAGCCACGCATCAGCTTCTGTTGTTGCATGAATGGGCCGGCTCGACCGGGGAAGTACCACGGCCTCACAGAATACCGGCGTGAAGTAGAAGTCTAACAAACTTCTGTGTTTCGTCTGGTGAGTGCAGGTAACCGGAGGTCCACACACCCCCCTCTCCCAATTCGGGGGGTACTCTAAGGGAGGCAACGCATCGGCGGTAATCACTTACCATCACGTGAGCCACCTGCTCCTTTGCCTCCCTTTTCTATAAAAAAAAAAAAAAAAAGTATATATGGCGGATTCTCTAACAGTTAACCATCAAGCTAAATAGAAATGAAGTGTATAAGCAGTGCAGTAGATAGTTTCATCATAACTCTATCAGAGTCAAACCCAATAATTTATAATTTTCAATATTTCAAATTGAAACCGAGTTTTTCTGTAATAAAAGGAGTGAAATTAATGTTAAAAATTAGACACCTTCTTTGTCTAGGTGTCGTCTGGGTTAATACCACATTCTTACCTATGAACATCATCATTATAACAGCCTATAAAAATCCACTGTAAGCCATAGACCTCTCCCGTAAGGGTTTGCCATAATCGCCACCTTAGACATTATTGCCCGTCACCGGTCTGCTGAATTTTGGTCTGGTATTTATTGTATAGTATCTGGTATTTATTGCGGGCATTTATTCGTTGGATGCAGATGGCATAGGACCGCTATATGTGGCTATTTTTGTGGAAGGCCTTTGTTCAGCAGTGGACTTCTGGTAGGCAGTTATGATGATGATGATGACTTATTGTGGTGTTTGTCCCTTCTGTCAGTAGCCAATTGCGTTCAGGCTTTTGTACTCATTACTATCTCCAAATAGTATGGCAGTGATATTACTGACAATGAAGCATTGTAAGTTTGAGCTCAAGGATAGCAGTAAGTATCTGCGTACCCAACCCAACCACTCGGCTATCGTGACTTTAATTAGATAGTATCTGCGTATATTAAACAGTGTTTTGGCATAATTAAGACGGCGTTCGTCCCACCCAAATAGACTGGTGAAAGGTGGGTCGAATTTAATTATTTGCACCTCTATCTACCCCTGAATTACGAAATTGATTGAAGTAATAAAAATAAACGTATTCATATTTTATTCCATAAAATGTATAATCATAACAAAACGTAAACAAATTAGTAATCCCGCCCGCGTCGATTTAGTCGCAATTCTCGGAGACGCCGCCGCTCCGTCGCGACGACAATCCCGTTTTCTGCGTCTCGCTTCATACGTCAAACGTGTGAAGTGAAGCGTTATGAAGGATCCGACGCGCCCCAGCTGCACGCCACTTCAATTGACAACTCATTTCACAACAACGGATGCTCGGAACGATTAGAAAATATCAGGCGATACTGCGTAACAATTTCTATTTATGGTGTGGTGGTGCTTTGTAGATGCTTGGGTTCGGTTTCCGGACGGGTGGAGTGAAGAAAACCACTTTTTCTATATTGTCTCGCGTCTGGGTATTTGTGGTATCTTTAGTTTATTTAGCTATTTTTTTTTTGCGATGTTTTCCCTATCTATTTATATATGTATTTCTTCTTCTTCTTTTTCTTCGTTACAGCCTATCAAAAGTCCAATGCTGAACTAAGGCCTCCCCCCAAAACTTTCCACAGTGACTCAGACACCTGCATCCATCGACTTCCCGCGACAGCTTACTAGGACATTTTACATCTCGTGGAGAGTCATCCTGCACAGCGTTTGCCTGTACGAGGTTGCAACTCGAGAACCTTACTGCCCCAACGTTGTATGTATTTATAAAAAATTCAATAAAACTTAAAAATATATCTATTACTGCAAAAAAGCACAAACGTATCCACATACATATATATTTATATACAAAAATTACTCGAGTGGAAACATTTATCACACAAATGTTTGCCTCTTGCGGAACTCGAATCAGCAACTGTCGCTTCAAAGTCAGGGTCACAAACAACTTGACTACCGCGGTCTTTTTTTTCTATTCGTTTGTATTAATACATCGTCATCGAAGTACATTTCAATGGAAAAAACAATATCTGTGTTAATATTATTCATTCCTCAACCCTCAAAAACATTCTTTTCACACTAATATAACGTCTATAACGTCTATGTAAGTACACGCACACACGTATCACACATACGTTACACATTGAAATAATAATGTCCTATTGTACTTGAATCCGGGGTGTAAGGATGGTGGAAAAATGTTCGTAACGGCAACGAATCTACATTAAAGCATGGGATTGAGCATTGTTCGGTTTTGTATCGCGCTGCAGGCTTTATTCGCAAGTGCATACAAAAGCTGAAATAATAATTTGTCGGATTGTTGCATAGAGCCTATGGTTACACGTTACACGACTATTAAACAAAAATATGTAAATAAAGACATATATAGATAGGTAGATAGGGACAACGTGATATACATCCCAAAGTAAGTCCTACACAAACACCCAAACCCGAAAAAATATAGAAAAAGAATAAGTTGTAAATTTTTTATATCAACATATGGTAAAATAAAAAAGGTAAATTCCCAATATAGGAGTGGAAGGGGTAGGGATCGAACTCGGGACTCTTGACTCGAAATTCCGACCACCCAACCACTCGGCTACTGTGACTTTTTTCATGATCAACATATAATCAACATAAGGTAAAAGTAAAATTGGTGATAAAGTGTTTGGATAAAATTGGAATCCATTAAATCAGAAGCTTTCCATGTTAAAGGCTTAAACATAACTTTTTATGCGACTTAAGCCTATACCGAAACTAAGATAAACTAATTGACCATCGCAGTACTAAAGAGCTTGCAGCGTTGGCAGTGCAGTCGCAAGGAGGTCTGTTTAAATTTGGTATAATATTGTTTGAGGTAGTTTTATGGCTATTATCAGAGAGCTCTTGATGGCTTACTCCTAAGTCACCTGTGACGACATCCACGGACAGAAAATGGCGGTAAATTCTTGCGGTACGAGCGTCTTATGTTGAGACTCCTTTTATTGCCGAAAAATCACTGCTCTATCCTCGCTCTCCACGTCGTGATATAAGAGGTTTTATTGCGATTCGCCATGCAATTTTCTCGACTCGTGTGGGGACTGTATCGCGTAAGTGAGGTGGAACCGTGGAGAGATTGGAGTTTTCCAGGGACGTGGTCAGCGGCGGAGCTACACCCTGATTTCCCGCAGAGTAGCGGGCTGTCTAGTGTTCCCTTCAAGACCCCGCTTACCAGAACACTTCTGATTTTTTTATAGAAATACTTTCTTTTTTTTAATTTCTCATTAATTTAGTTTCAAAAAGTCCACGATGTAGATGACGTTACCGTATTAATATCTTTTAAAATGTAAAAGTATGGATATTGAGTTAGAAGTTTGCATTATTACTGGCAGATGTCATCAACGCTACGGGCGATGGCTAGTGCTAGCTAGCTAGGCTACTCTCTTCCATAAAGAGGCTGCCCTGGACAACTAATAAGGGTGGAAGCTGTGCAACTAATAAAGGTGGAGTAAAGGTATAACTCCGTAAGGTTTTAGTTACTGCTGGTGCCGATAAAAAAAAAGTTACGCGTTACGCATACATTTTTAAAATAAATAAATATCCTCACGCAATTCAAAATAAAGGGGTATACAGAGGTTTAGTCTAGACAATTAAATCCCTTCGACCCACCTTCAACCGAAGATATTTTCGGGACAACGTCACAGGTGGTGAGCCCGTCGCCGTCTTTATTTATCTATTTATTTAAAGACTTTATTGTTTCACCTTAAAAATAAGGTAGCAAAGGGCGAACTTAATGCCTATTGGCATTCTCTGCCAGTCAACCCCAGTTCATGTCCCATCTGTGCCAGGAAACACCTTGTTAACACGACCCAGTAGCCACAGCAGTGGAGGTTGTCCATTCTCCTTAATGAAAACGAGCGTTCCAGCAGCCAGCTGCCTTGTAGACGTATGCCATTTGGTTTTTTGCTGTAACAGCGAAACATATTCCATTTGAAATCTTTGCCAAAAGTGTTGTTTGATATGCTCTACTCTTTGATAGCGCTCCAGTCGACCGATGATGATGTCGGCTACCTGCGGATAAGGAACAGACAGAAGTGGTCGTCCCATTAAAAAATATGATGGAGTAAGGGCAGTTAAATCTGAAGGATCGGATGATAGAGGAGTAAGAAGACGGGAATTGAGTACTGCTTCTATTTGCGTGTGGCATGTGACTAGCTCCTCGTAAGTGAAGTGCATTAACTGCAGTAACCTTTTCAAATGATGCTTTGTAGAACGAACGGCGGCCTCAGCTATGCCATTGAAGTGGGGAGAGTACGGAGGAACAAAAGTAAATTCGATACCTTGTTGCGCAACTTCTGAAGAAAGGTCAGAATTTTCTAAAAACACGGGTCGATTCGAATTCCGATCACCCAACCACTCGGCTATTGTGACTTTTACGCATACATTTTTGTTTTTGCGTAATAAGGGGGCGGCAAATTTTCACCATTCCGGGTGCTTGTCTCTTATGCTATACCACTGCATAACATTACCCTTGCCATCGCGATGCTAAACGCCATCGTATTTCCTCCTGGTATAAAAACAGGAACTTCTTAGGTAACCAGAGATTTCTTATAACCCAAATAAAAATAAAATTAAGAAAGGTCACGATAGCCGAGTGGTTCGGTGGTCGGAATTTCGAGTCGAGAGACCCGAGTTCGATCCCCAAGTGGCAGGCTCGTACCAATGAGTTTTTAAAAAAAAAAAAACTTATGTACGAATTACATCGTTGGCTTGGACATAAAGGCGGCGACAGGCTCACCACCTGTCACGTTGTCCCAAAAATATCTTCGGTGGAAGGTGGGTCAAAGGGACTTAATTGTCTAGACTAGACCTCTGTCTACCCCTGTATTGGGAATTGCGTGAAGATATTTATATTTATTTATAAAATAAAATTATTATAAAGAGGAATAAAATTATTTTATCATAAAAAAGGTGGGGTGATCTCATATGTTATAAATATGTTATTGGCAGATATTGTTTAAAGAAATAATAAAATATCTTAAGAAGTAAGCTTTTATTTACGATAAAAGGTTTTTTTAGTGGAATAGAAAAAATATTTTTTTTATTTTTTTAATTAAAAGCACAAAATTTCGTTGACCTGAAATGAAATGAAATTTATTTGAAATGTATCTATTTTAAAGTAGATATACACGTAAATTGCCGTTTTCAAAAATTTTATTTCGTTATTCGTGACTCTTGATAGAAAAAGCGTAAACCTTCTTACATAATTAACGATATTACGACAATAAAACAAACGTAGTGTGTATGCTGCGCTACCGGCGCTAGTTCGAGGTAGATCTGAAGTCTCCTCTGTACTGACATCGAGGGGATAGTATATATTGCAGTTTTTAAATAGGACTGTAGAATGCCACAAAACTAAAACTGATATCCGTCTAAGATATGCCGCCAACCAAGGAACAGTCAATCAAGGTTTTTTTTAATTTATTTAAGTTCAGAAATATAAACTACAAATTAATATAACAATATACTGTACTAAAAGGAAATAAATCTAACAGGAACATTGATTCTGTGTGATAAATGTGCTTTTCCAGTCTGCGTGTTAACATTTATTACGTAACGTTTGAAATCGCATCTTAAATCTTTTTAAAAAATGTAAATAATCCAAAAATAAAAAAAAGTTAATTTAACATGCCCTGTGTACTCTATGATAACTTGTCCTAAAGAGAACTCAAGCCCTGTCTTTTGCACAACCGAACCGATTTCAATAATTCTTGCACCAGTTTAAAAACAAAGAGACTATAATTACCAGACAGCCATGGATTTCAATTGTTTTCTCTCAAATTTTTACAAAGTACATACGCGACTATTTTATAATTTTGTAATGGTAAAATAAATTTACTGACCAGAACTATTTTAGTTTTAGTTTTTATTAATTAGCACTTTTATAATAATAATAATAATTTATTGCATAAAACATGGTATTCACAGATGTTACATTACACCACAATTAAGAGCAAGCATGTTTTTCTACATATATTAAGAGCATGCAAATTTTTATTTTTTTTTTTACAGAAAATATGGATTTTTATTTATAGGAGACATCTAGTGAGTTATAAAGGAACTTATAATGTAACTGTTTCTACTGAAAGACATCACATAGATTAATTATCTACTACAATTTTAAAGATGCTTTGTTGTTTAGGTTCCAATCAAGCTACTTATTTTATAAACAAATGTACTGTATTATTTAAAGTTTTCTTTAGGTAAATATAATACCGCCGTGAGGCGAAACAAAGATGGATAAATCCCAACAATGTTGCTAGGGTTTTTAAATCTCCCTTGGAGAATCCAATAGTTCTTAGATGAAAATCGCTAATAATAAAATGTTATTATCAATTAATTTGTCAGACCCTCATAATTTATTGAATTTGGTTATTTTATTTTATTATTTTGATAATTTTAGGGAACTTATACAGAGCTTAGACTGGTCGTGGAGGATGGCTCACTCCATTTTAATCATGTTGACCTTTTCATGTCGTGTGAAATAGAATTTTGCCTATGTCAAGTCAGTTAATAAGTTATTATATTATTCTCAGGGAGAAATATTAAATTAATATTTGTTACTTGTCAATGTCATGTAACAAAATACGTCAAAAATCGTAGTTGGTGACAGGAACGCAGGTATACATCAACAACAAACATGATTTACGAAAAATGGTCAAGTTTCGACGGATTAAGGTCTATTTTTCTATGTTTGGTTTCTTGAGGAACTAGCCTAGAAAGTGTTTCTGAATATCTGATAAGTAGGACATAGTCACAATTTACCAACTCTGATCTACTAGTCACGTACAGTTTTACACCGTTATGTCTAATTTTGTGCTTACTTTCAAACAGCATTCTGATCAGCAATTTGATCACGGACCAACGCTAGCTTTGCTATCATAATGTTGAATATATTAGATTTGATTTTTCTAAGTTTAGCGTTTATGGTAACTTTCACAGGTTTTTTAATAAATAACTTTGAGAAGCATATCCCGGTATTCGTTATTAAGGGTTATAAATATGGAAGTTTCGCATACAGGGGGTCTGGGGCAAATTTTTGGATATAATTGAAGTTCCGAAGGCTTTTTATCGGCACTTCTATTCATTTTCATCTGTGTTCAGTGCAACAACGTTATTCTGTTTGTTTTTAGTATATTATTTTAATTTCGATGTAAACTCATACATAGTTTTGGTACTAAGGATATTACTGGAGCAAAATGAACCCGCAGGTGAGTGACATGATATTTTGTTTTTCAATACAGCAATGTAAGCTGGACGTATAATTTTAATCGCAAACTGGAAGTATATATTCTAATAGCTTAGAACTTCCATTATTCACTTAAAATAATATTTTTAAAGGTTTTTATTTCAATCTGACACCAGTTCACTGCCGAACACACACCAAGAGCTCGCTTCATCATGCACCAGATATTTCTGCTTTGTTTTTACTCATACAATATACTGTCATGTTGTCACAAAAATATCTTTGGTGAAAGGTGGGTTGAAAGGACTTAATTATCTAGACCTCTGTCTACCCCTGTATTGGGAATGGCGTGAAGATATTTTTTGATGTACTTTTTACTAATTGTATGCATTTATGTGAGCTAGTTGCCGCAAAGTCTATTGCTTCATCAGCTGGCTGTTTATGGTTATTAAATTTATAAGAACTTCTGAGTGGACATTATAATGAGCTTGGACTTAAATCCCTACCTAATGAGACCTGGGTCTGGACTCATGCCTGAGAAGCAATATTGGATCAAAATAAAATAAATAATCATTAAAAAAAAAGAGTTTTTTCTTAGAGATCTTTAGCATGTACAGTTTTTTTTTCTGCTTTTGCTTGATAATAACCTTCACCAGAAAACTGATCAGTAATATAATAATTATGTGTATCTACTTTCTACTTTAATAGTTTCATTAATATCCTGAAATCCATCTATCTTTAAGACATGAAGAAGATTATGAAGAATAAGACCGCCCATTGCTCACTACAATAACATGTGTATTATATGGGACATATTTTTCTTTTGATGAGCAATAAATAACATACACATAAAATAAAATAGTTTCTTCAGACAATAAATTGCTAACAATCTCCTTTCAGTGTGTGCATCAGCAGCTATTATAGCAATGAGCCTCCTTACTATCCAGTGTTCGAGGCGATGCTATGAGACATACTGCCTCCAAGTGTTTGCAAAGTCCAGTAAAATGAATCTAAACCATTATCTTGTTGGCATAGCGCATTACGTTGCTTGTATTGTTGCTGCAGTAGGACAGGCACCTTTGTTTTGTGGTAAGTTTAATTTTGTAGATGTTTATACTATTTAATGCAGTATAAAAATTTGTACAGCTTTTATATATCTATATATTACACATACAAATCATACCTAACATACCTTCTATATATCTACTGTCTTTATACTTTAGCTCCTTAAATAATTTTTTCATAGACTTTAGTGTAATCACTTCATACATTGCACAGAAAAACCTATAGAGGTTTTTGTAATGCTTATCACAGATATTATAATTGTAGTATTTGTTTGCTTTCAAAAAAGAAGCCATTAAAGGTCCATTGCAGGACATTTGCATCCCCATAATGTGGATTTGCCTTAAAAGAACTGTTGCTCAAGCAGATTGGTAAGCGCATTACAGAAAAAAAAGAGTGAAGAGGTATTACAATTGCTAATGCTACTATTATCTCCAATGTTAACTATAAATTATAATTTAAGTGTGGGCAGAATACAAATTTATGTTGTATTATAAAAAAGTGATATTGATAATTAGGTAATTATTGGGAATTGTGTGATGATATTTATTTATTATTATTTTATTTAGGTACAGAATAACATTTAGGTACAGAATGGTCAGTATTTATTATAATTTTGTATTGTACAACAAGAATGTGACAGAAAGTGAGCCTGTTGCCGTCTTTATGTTCAAGCCAACAATAAATAGTACATGAGTTTAAAAAAAAACCATCCCCTACCTGGGGATCAAACTCATCTTGACTTAAATTCCAATACCTAACCACTCGGCTATGGGCGGCTCATAACATTTCAGTCACTTAAAGACTATTAAATTTATTCTATACAGGTGCACTTGATTTGCCTCTGTGGAATATCAACGGTTGTAATGACTAATTGTTTATCTTGATTTTATAAATTGTTGTTAATAATAG
This sequence comes from Sericinus montela, assembly GCA_029286605.1. Taxonomy (NCBI): domain Eukaryota; kingdom Metazoa; phylum Arthropoda; class Insecta; order Lepidoptera; family Papilionidae; genus Sericinus; species Sericinus montela. The sequence goes on from JAGSMR010000057.1 coordinate 1,692,473, forward strand.
AAGCGGTATTTAGTGCAATAATAAAAAGTGGTAGACTTCTCCGCCTAGGACTCATCTAGGACAGTTCTATTGTATTTCTATTGAAGTGTATAGATAGCCAGAAATTAAGGGCTAGGAGGCGTACTTTTTTTTAATTATGAAATAGGTATTGATCTATATATATTGCCTTTACTACTTTATATCTTTTAAAAGAGTATTATCACTTGCAATTGCCCATACTGGCATATACCGAGACAATGAAGCCGTTTTGACCCACTTTTCATCGTACCTTATTTAGGACAACATGACTGATGGTGAGCCTACCACTGTCTTAGTGTCCAAGTGAATGATACAATATTATTACGTTCATATGTATTTCCTTAGATAATTATTTGTTGCGATCAGGTATTCGATTCAAATAATAGTTTATTTCAAAATAATTTAGAAAAATTATTAAAAATAATAATTTAATAATAAATTAGAATGTTATATGGTTTAACCATGTGACATTCTAATTTATTATTAAATTATTTTTAATTAAATATAAATTAATTTAAATTTAAATTATTTTAAAAAAAATTGTCGTTTGCTAGACGTTTAGTACATGAATGTCCTGAGGCTTTTTTCAACGGATTCTTTCACATACTTTCATATTAACTCTAGAGGGTGTCCGCTCTCAAAGATGGCGTTAGTGGCCGTATTATTATTCATGTATACATACACGGCCATTGGGTCATCTGTATTGTCTGTAATAATAATTATTAAACACAGAATTGCATAAAAAGTTTTCATTTCCCCAGTTCTAAACAGTTGTCAAGTATTAACCATGGATGTTGCATAGAATAATATTTTTTTTTACAGGCAACCAAGACAGAGACAAAGTAATCTGGACAGACGGACGAACGAGGCTATTAGCGGTCCCATGTATTGCAATCTTCCTATGGGCCTGCTACGAACAGTACCGAAGCAACGTAATATTCGCGAATTTGCGTAGAGACAAGAAAACGGGCAAAGTGGTCACGGAGGAGCACAGTATACCACGCGGCAGATACTTCGAATGTGTATCGAGTCCGCATCGGATGTGCGAGGTTATACTGTACACGGTTCTGGTAGTTTTGATACCGACAAAGACATTCTTCTGCATATATCTATGGGTGTTGAGTAATCAGGTTTGTTGGTCTTTTTTTTAGTTTTAAATATAAGTGATCGTCTGCAAATGGCCACTGCTGGACAAAAACCTTGGCCCAGTGGAAGGCGACAGTTAGGTGTACTATGCAATGACGTTTTAATATTGACTACCTCCGTAGAAGAGTGGCGTAAACACCACTTTTCATGTTCTCCATCTCTGAGGCCCCGGGTTTGATTCCCGGACGCGTCAATGTACTAAAATAACTTTTTCTACTTTTACTATGCAATTTTATTGATTTTTAAAGCATATTTATGCTGAACTTTTATGTGATTAAATTAAAGACAAAAAAGTTTTTAAAATTTCAAATGACACGGGCGAGATTCGAACCCACCGCGTATTAGCGATCGCATTATCACACCGTCCCGTCACCGATTTTTTTTTAATTTTGTTCTGGTATTTTTCGATATGATTATTCAACCGGCCATTGTCTATGGCCGTCTACCGGTAGCCAATGACATTACTAAGGCTCTTCATCGTCTCTAACGATATCCACGGGAAGAAACAGGATGGTATCTTCTGTCAAGAATACCAAAAAAAGTTCGTAATATCATGAAAAATATTTGCTTGGTCGTTAAAAAAATGTTTTTATACTGTCAAAAATAATCTAGATTATAGGATTAATATGTTTGTAGCTAGACATTTTACAATTACTGCAAAATATAAGAAACCCTAAGTCATACTATTTAATAATTTTACCTATTTGACATTTCTCGATTTTTAATCCTATCTTTTTATTATGAAAAAGATAAATTTCTACGCTATGTCAATCTTATGGTATAATTGACAATATTGTAACTACCACATTTTTGGAAATGAGAAAAAAGAGAAAAACAAAACAGAAAAAAGCCTATAAGAAAAGAAAAAAAAGTCTATACCTTTCTCAAAGGCCGCCAACGCATCTGCTATTCCTCTGGTATTTCAGGTGTTCATGGGCGACGGTGATCACTTACCATCAAGTGAGCCACCTGCTTGTTTGCCTTCTAATTATATTTAAAAAAAATTCTAATTGTAACATATATATTTACTTAATACAATTTATTAATCTTATATGTTTCCAGATCCAGACTGCAATACAGGCACATGAATGGTACAAAAAGAGTTTTAAAGACTACCCAACTGATAGAGTGGCGATCTTCCCAGCTTTGTTGTAATGTTATTTATTTTTATCCAGAGGCATTTATTTATTTCTACTTATTAGAGTAAATTGATTTATATAATTGTAAATATAAGAAATGAAATTTAATATTATACGCAAAAAAAGTTTTTGAGGTTATGGACAAAGAGCCAATATGGAAATTATTGTTTTTCAAATATTTTTCGGCATAAACTATAGAAAATTATGACAGTTCTAGACTTCTGCAGATGTAAAGAGTAAAGGGTAATAAGAGGCTCCATAAGTAAATTTAAATTTATTTAATTAGAAAAGGGCTAAACTTACGTCTAAACTAAAATTTACCACCGACATCGATTGTTTAGACGTGACTTCATTTGTTATCAATTTCAAAAGATTTTTTTTGGTAAAGATTTCCAGTGTTGCCAGTTGATTCTACAGTTCGGGGCCGTGGCAAATCTAGCAAATTAAAAAAAATGACCCAGTCGCTTTGTACGGTGTAACTAACCCGTCCTTTTTTTATATAGATATTTGTATATATCTATTATATACAATTCTCGTGTCACGTTGTTGCTCACGATGAACTCCGAGACTGTAACCGTTCTTTACGTTTTTTTAATGTGTGTTTAGCTGGCGTGCTAAGATGGATAGTTTTTATGACGTGTTTTTTTTTTAATTCCAAAGCAGGCCTTCGTCTGCCGCGCCCGCTTGTATCGTAAATGTACAATAAAAAGTACAAAAATACAAATGTAATTTCTTAGTACAAAATTGTATTTATTACAAATAGAACATTATTTAGCTTATTTATTACAATTTTAATTTTATTTATTTTAATTTAAATCAAATTTAGAAATTAATATTCCTATTTTTAAGATTTCAAAAATTACGTGATATGTATATGATATTTTCCATTTACAAAGTTAATTATACGTATACAAGTCGTTTAATGTGGCCTCCATATTATGCCTGTTAGATGTAAAACATATAATAATTTATAAGTAATAAAATTCAATACAGAAATGTACAATTAAAAATATATTATTTATGTATACATGAATATTTTCAACATGCTTATATATAGTAATATGAAATCATTATATTTACATTATACAATATAATATGTACAAAATACATTACATAATTGTTTTCAACCACCATTTATTTTACCTTCGACGGTGGTTGACGTGCCAAAACGTGGAATCAAAGAGAGTAGATGAGGATACTAAATGTATTGAAAAGAAATTCGGTAATAGATAATAGGCTCAACACCTGTCACGTTGTTCCTAAAGCTTTAATGGCCAGTGAGTCGAAAGACCTCATTTTCTAGACCTCTACCTACCCCTATGAGAAATGGGGTGAAGATATAAAAAATTATTAAGATCTGAATGTCCTGCATTTAGCAATTGTCTCAGCATGAATACCAGCCCTTTCAAAGTCCATACAGTCGGCTGGTTTCAAATAAATAAATATCTTCACGCAATTCCCAATACAGGGGTAGACTGACGTCTAGTCTAGACAATTACGTCCCTTTGACCCATCTTCCACCGAAGATATATATTCGCAATACTGGGGTAGACAGACAGCATTTTTATTTATATAGAGGTATGGTAATAAAGGTAATTAAAATTCATTGTTGAACACTTGTACACAATTCAACAATGAATTTTAATGCAATGCAATTTCACCATGTGGCAACAATCGCTAGTATAAATTATGTAAAAAAGGGAGTTAACATTCAAACTAATAGTAATTGGCCACATTGGTAACAAACTTTAACCTGCATTATTGTAAAAGAGGTTACAGATGCTTTATCGCCCCCGAGGAATACGATGGAATGTCTAATAGCCAGTAATTACCTATTCCTTTGAGCTTTCAAGGCTACGCAAAGCAAATGTGTAGTTTTTCTTGTGAACAGCGTTTGTAAGGGAGGAGAGTCAGCGTGCCCGCGGTACGATGCAGCAAACTTCGTGGTCCCGGGTTTACATTCCCAGACGGATCCAACTTTTACTACATTTTCTCGGGTCTGGGTATTGTTGTAATAACCTTCGTTCGTTTGTTTCCGATTCCATAAGCTACTTTGGAAAGAGAGCAATGTATGTGATGTTGTCCCTATCTGTCTATAAATAGTATGTGTCTATTACTTATTTTAAATAATATTTAATTCAAGGAAGTGGGAATAGGGCATCTTACAGTCCAGTAAACATTTCTACTTTCTACAAACCACTTCAGGTAACTAACAGCCTTTGGATATAATTTAAATTGAAACACAATAGTTATAATAATTACACAAATAAGTAGGCCGCCTGAAAAGAATATTAAAATATAAACAATCTCGCTAAGCGCCAGCCTATCGTATAACCTTCTTGCCATTCCCAATACAGTAATACAATAAGTACAAGTAGACACAGGTCAAGACAATTAAGTTCGTTCGACCAACCTTTCCCTAAAGTGACAGGTGATGAGCCTGTCGCCATTTTTTTATGTCTGAGCCAACCATACAACATACTAATCGTACATAAGTTTGTAAAAAAAACTTGTCACCTGGGAATCGCCGAGGGGACAGGTTAATGATCAGACCCGAGTTCGATCCCTAGGTAGGAGGCTCGCCAATGGGTTTTTTCATAAACTTCGATTTATATCGTTGGCTTGGACATAAAAACGGCGATGGGCTCACCAACTGTCACGTTGTCCCAAAATATCTTCGGTGGAAGGTGGGTTGAAACGACTTAATTGTCTAGACCTCTGACTACCCGTGTATTAGGAATGGCGTGAAGATATATATATATATATATATATATATATATATATATATATATATATATATATATATATATATATATAGACAATTTTTTAAAAAATTGCATCGTTGCTATATATAAATCAAACGCAGTCTCGGAAGAACTGCAATCTAACACCTTAGGCTTTCGATTTTTTTTATAAATGCACCGCTGATGTAGATTATGCAAATTATGCCCCGGAAGAAGCTTAAGAATTAAAATAAGAGTACCGTAATATGAAACGTTCATTAATTGCGGTTTATTTCAATTCTTAATTTGACGCACTCGTTCGGCCGAGTGAGAACATTTCACGAGACACACTTGTTCGAGAAATGGCGGGGTCATTGAACGGACTACAGGATATATCTTTTCCTGCTTTTTGCCGAAATAATTTTTGGATCTTATTACGTTCACATAACGGCCTTTTGAAAGTATAGGGCAATGGCAGAGCGAAATGGCTATCTTCTTTAGATATTTTGAATTGTCGTTATATTCTTAGGGCGATGCAAAATGGCATTCGACGACCTCCATGGACGAGTGGACACACCGGTTTTCATGGTGTAACTAGCTCTGAGGTCCCGGGTTCGGTTCCTGGTCGGCTTTATATATATATATATATATATATATATATATATATATATATATATATATATATATATATATATATATAAGAAACTGAAAACTTACTCACTTAACACAAATATGTACTCACTCACACTTGCACACACACACACACGCACGCACACACATACACACACACACAAACACACACACGCACGCACGCGCATACACACACACACACATACATGAGCGTGCACGCGCGCTCACATGCGTGCACACACGTATACACAAATATGTCACGCACTACACGCATTCATTTTTTTTTTCTTATTTTTTAAAGTAAAAATTTTGTATAGTTGGAACGCTTACACTAGGAGGAGGGGCGTTAATAGCAACGACACAGTTTTTACTAAGGTTGTTATTATCGTACACTATAAATAGTAAACATATGTTTAATGTTCCAAATAAATGCATTTTTAAGTTAATTTAATATATATATATATATATATATATATATATATATATATATATATATATATATATATATATATATATATATATATATATATATATATATATATATATATATATATATATATAATAATACCTTCACGCATTTACAGGGGTAGACAGAGGTCTAGACTAGACTATTTTCGGTCAAAGGGTGGGTATATGTAACTTTATTTAAAAAAACAGGCAGCAATCCATATCGCGCATTTCATTTTCATTCATACATAATAGAATTATTAATTGGGTCATTGTAGACCCAAAAATTGGGTCATTGTAGAAGCGTGCACGTCGCGACCCCTGCCAGCCCTTTTCAGGGCTGCAATTCTACTCAGCTGCGCACCCACGCCAACGAGGGTTAGGGCGTCCCCCCCAAGGCGACGCACACCAGTTCATCCCCGTTGGTGTGGAATGCAGCGCGTAAAGCGGCGATGGGGACCGCCACCCGTCACACACAGACCCGACACTGCGGAACGTGGAGGACGGAGTGCAGAGTTGTCGCGTGGAATGTAAGAGGAGGCATGAGAGATGAGACGAATGAGTTGATCGAAATAAAGGAAGAAAGAGAACTAGATGTCGTGTGTTTGTCGGAGACCGAACGGAAGGGCAGTAGTACTGAAGAGCTCCCTGGCGGGGCGTTAACTCTACGGTCCGGAGTCCCGGAGAGCGAGAGCGTCTGCCAGGTAGTGGGGGTACTGCTGTCGTCTCGGTTGGTCGATGTTATGACTGAATATAAGGTTGTGAACTCAAGACTTCTCTGGGTTCGCTTTAAATTGGGACTGACGAAGTTATTCCTTTTGGCTGTTTATGCGCCGGTAGCTTCGTCGTCCAGAGCGAAGCTGGAGGAGTTTTGGGAGAATGTAAGAGAAGTTCTATATTTGGTTAGGGAAAACGAAAGAATTGTTGTATGTGGTGATTTGAATGGATGGGTTGGTACCGCTCGGCTAGGGTACGAGTCGGTGCTTGGAATGTTTGGTGATAAAAGGTTTACGATGCTGTCAAGCTTATTCTGGCTATATGCAAGGAAAAGGGTCTTCTTGTGACAAACACTATGTTTAGTCACAAGAAAATCCATATGTATAATAGAACAAGAGAGAATGAGAGAAGTATGATCGATTTATTCCTGGTGGATGACCGACTGCGAAAACAGGTGATGGATACGCGAGTGTTCAGAGGTGCTGACCTGGGAACGGATCCTAATCTAGTGATTACTAGATTTAGGGGTCTGTACGCGGGTTGGCGCCACCGGACGGCGATACCAGAACCACAGTCGGTCGGTAGCATCCGAAGCTGGAAGCTTCAGGAAGCGGACACTAGGGATAAATATCAAGCAAGGGTAGTCGAAATGCTTGACATCATCGATGTCAGGAAAGAATGTGTGGACGAAATATGGCAGAGCCTTATTATCGTGACTGTGCCTTTGTGCCTTTATATAAAGGTAAAGGTTCACATTATGACTGCGGGTGCTATCGGGCGATCAGCTTGACCAGTTTAGCAAGTCAAGTTTACTCGAAGGTTTTGATTTCTATGATGATTTCTATGGGAGGCACAATGCGGATTTAGACTTGGAAGAGGATGCACGGATCAAATGTTTTCTCTCCGCATGATCACGGAGAAGCTTCTGGCCTTAGCAGCCAGAAGATTTAGTCTCCGTTTGAATGCTAATAAAACTAAGGTTCTGGTATTTGAAAGGGACGAAGAAAGAACGAAGTGTGAAATATGGGTAAATCAGGAATGTCTAGAACAGGTGAATGAAATTGTATACTTAGGGAGTGCGTTTAGCCGGGATGGAAGATGAAATTTAGGTATGGACAAGCATGTCGCTGCCGGGATCAAAGTCAATGGTGCCCTGACTGCGTTAATCAAAAGGCAAGGCGTAGTGAAAAGTGCACGCCTCATAACTCAGTGTTGGTACCGACTTTGTTACATGGCAGCGAAACCTGGGTATGCCAGAAGAAGCATGGAGTGGAACGCAGTGGAGATGCGATCTCTTCGTAAAATGTGCGGCTTACCATGGCCGACCGAAAGCGAAACGAAGAGGTTCGCAATATGGCAGGTTTGAAAGATGACCTTGTCACAAAAATTTATAAGGGCGTGCTCCGATGGTTTGGGCACGTTGAGCGAATGAGTGAAGACCGAATGGTGAAGAAAATGTATAGCGCGAAAGTTGCCACATTAAAAGGAGTCGAGGTAGACCGAGACTAACTTTCGAAGACCATGTGAGCAAATTGCTCGAAGAGGGGAGGGTCAAGAGTACTCGGATACCTCGACGTGCATGTATGAAGAAGATGATGAATCTGAAAGAAGTGAAAGAGGTATATAGGGATCGTGACACTTGGCGATCTGTTCTCTCTGGCTACCCCGTCAGGGATTGTGCGCGAAGATAAGTAGTAGTAGTAGTAATAATTACTATAAAAGAACTATACAGGTGTTATATTTTTTTTTGAACAATAGCATACATTATGGAGTTCCAAACTTAGATTTACTTGTGTTTTGGACTTGGAAAGTAATTATAAGATACTAAACCCAAAAAATTATATTCACGTCTTTCCTAATACAGGGGTAGACAGAGGTCTAGAAGTCCTTTCGACACACCTCCGCCGAAGACATTTTTGGGACAACGTGACAGGCGGTGAGCCTGTCGCCGTCTTTATGTCCAAGCTAACGATATTGATCATACAAAAGTTAAAAAAAACCCATTGGTACGTGCCTCAAGGGTCGAACTCGGGTCTCTTGACTCGAATTCCGATTACCCTACCACTCGGCTACTGTGACTTTTTTTAATTTCTACAACTACATCTACTAAACACAAATACATATGTATCATACCGGACTATATAAATCTACTGGAGGACTTAAGCCTCTCCCGTACGAGAGAGTTTTTCTTTATAGCCACGCATGACATGCAAATTGCTTAACGCAGTACCAGACTCCTTGTACCTTAGACGCTGTTGCACGTCACTGGTCAGCTAAAATTTCGATTGGTATTTTTTGAAATAGAACTGTCAGTAGACAATATATTCATGTCTTCTCTCTCAGTGGCCTCTTACGACACCCCCGGGAACGAAGGGTGATTCTTACATCGAAACTACACGGCTAAAAATATTCTATATATTTGCCTAGAATAGGTATTTTAGCCGTGTACTATATACAAACATGCATTTACCACTGTCGAGATTCGAAACCGCAGCTCATAGCTTTGAAAAACGGCAATGCGCTCACCACCTGTTACGTTGGAAGGTGGGTCTAAGAGACTTAATTGGCTAGACTAGACCTCTGGCTACCCCTGTGTTGGGAATTGCGTGAAGATATATGTATGTATCTTCGAAATATTTGTGCCTCAAACGAGACATTTTTGAGAATAGAGGTAATATTACTACTCACCTCAGGTATGAATATGAAAGAAGCGAAAAAGGTATCTTGAAGATCATAACACATGCCGATTTATAATCTATCATGGCTACATCGTCAAGAACTGTGCGTAAAGGTTCATGTATAAGCAAGTAAGGGGTAATATTCTAAACTGGTACTACAGATAAATAAAAATGAAATTACAATTATAAAAACTACAGTGATTATAAAAATGAAATTTAAAAAAATGTGTCAATGAATAAGTTACTTTTAGTAATAAAAAGAATGAAGTCTTTTACAGTCCGTTAAGAAAACTGGGAAAATTAAAAAGGATTTTTTTAGAGTACATTCCGTACATTCAAGTGACCGCAATGATCGCAACGATGTGAATGCATAAAATGCTTTCTTTTATCCGCACGAGCGGATACTCAGTATCGCAGCAACAACAGACACGTTATCTTTAATGTATAGTAAATCCTTTTTAAGGCGGTCGAGACCAGAATTCGGGTTTTGTTGCACTGTCGGCCGTGCAGTTTAAAGACGCAAGACGTGTGTTGCCGAATTGCGCGCCAAAATTATGTTAAACATACTCGATATCACGTTCCTAAGTTTAACGATTTTTATCGTTTTCCTGGGCAGTCTTATAATTAATTACGAAAAACATTTGCCGGTTTCGCTTGTAAAATTCTACGGATATGGTAGTTTTGGTTACAAAGGATCAGGAGGAGAGTTTTTACAAGCGATCGAGATACCTAAATATTATTATCGACATTTTTACGTGTTTTCCACGGTGATCAGCTCGTTAACCTTAGTTTATATGGTCAAGGTATATTTTCTGAGCTGTCCAGTGAATAAATACGTGCACGGAACATTGAAATTCATTTTAGAAGAAAAGGAACCTGCGGGTATGTAATCTTCTTCTTCTTATAGTTATCAATTTTTAAATTATTAATTAATTCCAAATTATTAATTCTTTTTATAATTATCAAGTGCATACTCTTTATTTCATTTAGCTGCCTTCTTTAGCTTTAAATATGTATTTGTGGTAAATATGTGTAAGGTGTTTGTGGAGACTTCATTGTTTCCGATTTCCATATCTCAAGTGATTTAGCTTCTTACATTATCTCAAGTGATTTAGCTTCTTAAATTATCTCAAGTGATGAGCTTCTTACATTATCTCATGTGATTTAGCTACTTACATTGGTTTCGGAGGAATGTATGTGATGTTGTCCCTACTATCTATATATGTATTTATATAAAAAAATATTCACTGCAGGGATATCGGCCATCAAGCCTAAACACATACAAATGGTAAGGGAGTTCTGTAATTATAAAATATTACAACTGACGTCATGCAATCCGTAAAGAATACCATAAGTTCTAATAACCTCTGTTACTCGTCTAAAATTTACGAGTACATAAAATATTAAATAATATTATAATAATTTATAACATTCATAATTATAATAATATTTATCCATAACTAAATTGGTAATTTCACCACTATCTTCAAAGGTAGAGTAAATCAAAGATTAAATTAAGGCATATTTAAAGCTTTTAGGGACGCCAAAAACTACACTGGCACGAAAAAACAAGTCGTTCTCAAATCAAAATCGGCAAGAAACTATGGCATCTACTATACTATGTATGAACTAGGCTTTAAGGCTGTCTGTGTGGATAAATTATTCATCGGACAATACATTACATACCTGATTATTTATACAGCACGATTAGGCACACTGGTCATTTCAAGTATCTATTATGATAATGTCTAATATGGATAGGTAAAAAAATACCTTCACGCCGTTCCCAATACTAAGGTAGACGGAGGTCTAAGTTAACTCCTTTCGGCAAACATTTCACCGAAAAACGTGAACGGGGGTATGCAAGTCGCTATGTTTATGTCCAAGCCAACGATATAAATCGTAAATATATATAAGACAGAGACAAAATTGCATACATTGCTCTGATCCCAAAGTAAAAAGCTTAAGCACTTGTATTATGGAATCAGAAACAACGAAGGTACCACATACATCCATGCTAAGAAAATGTAGAAAATGTGTTTGCTACATTTAGCCGACCGGGAACCGGGGGCCTCAGAGCCGGCGGCACCTTGAAAATGATTCCGGCGTTGGGTGATCGGAATTCGAGTCAAAAAGGAACCAAAGAAGGTGTTCGACCCTATGTGGTAGGTTTTGGTCAAGGTCAACCAAAGCTGAGAACCAGTTGGCTCGTACCAATGGTTTTTTTCAAAAACACATGTACGATTTAAATCGTTGACTTGGGCATGAAGACGGCGACAGGCTCACCAGTCACATGACCCAACCGTTTTCGGTGAAAAGTGGGTCGACAAGACTTTATTGTCTAGACCTCTATCTACCCCAGCATAGGGAATGGCGTGAAGATATTTCTTTATCCCTTCATGTTTATTTTTCAGTATCGGTCACAGCGGCTTTAATCGCGATGGGTCTGATAGCGTTTCACTGCGCGCGCCGCTGTCTGGAGTCTCATCTTCTCCAGGTCTTTGCCAGATCCGGGAAGATGAATCTGTGCCACTACGCGAACGCATACGCTCACTACGCCACTCTGATCCTGGCGACAGTTGGCCAAGCGCCACTGTTTTGCGGTAACATGTTTCGAATGTTAATTAACAATACTTATTTATTTGTGGGGAAAGAAACATCTTTTTTTTTTTAATATATTAAATATCTTCACGCAATTCCCAATACAGGGGTAGACAGAGGTCAAGTCTAGACAATTAAGTCCCTTTGAACCACCTTCCACCGAAGATATTTTCGGGACAATGTGACAGGTGGTGAGCCCGTCGCCGTCTTTATGTCCAAGCCAACGATATTCGTACATATGTTTTTGAAAAACTCATTGGTACTGCCACCTGAGGATCGAACTCGGGTCTCGCGACTCGAAATTCCGACCACCCAACAACTCGGCTATCGTGACTTTTTTAACATGTTTAACATCTTTTTAATTCTTTATTTGCCGTAAGTATGGTACATTGTGTGAAGATGTTACAATGGTATACTTAACTAATTTATAGCATGCAAAATAATGTCATCAATCTAAAAATTTTAATCTATATTTAACCTCATACAAAGTCAATTGTCTACACTTCTGTCTACCCCAGTATTGAGAACGGCGTGAAGATATTTTTTTTGTTATATAAACGTTTTGAAGAGCTCCATATACCATTGCAGGTGACCAGAACATAGAAAAAATTTTATGGATAGACACCAGAACTAAACTGCTATTTATACCCAGCATTTTAATGTTCCTCCTGGCTACATACGAGCAGTATAGGAGCAACGTAATACTGGCAGACCTGCGTAAAGACAAGAAAACGAAAGCCGTTATCACGGAGGAATACAGGATACCTCACGGTAGAATGTTCGTCAGGGTATCCAGTCCGCACAGATTATGCGAAATTATTATATACACGGCGTTTGTGATGCTGATACCCACAAAGACAATGTTTATTATGTGGGTGTGGGTCCTGTCTAACCAGGTGAGTGGGAGATACATACATACTAGTATGTATAAGTGGTACATACATACACACATACACACATACTTACATACATCCATACATATGTACATACATGGATAGGGACAACATTACATACATTAATTATACTTTTTCTCTTCGTAAAATGTGCGGCCTTACCATGGCCGACCGAAAGCGAAACGAAGAGGTTCGCAATATGGCAAGTTTGAAAGATGACCTTGTCTCAAAAATGGATAAGGTCGTGCTCCGATGGTTTGGGCACGCTGAGCGAATGAGCGAAGACCGAATGGTGAAGAAAATATATAGCGCGAAAGTTAACATTAAAAGAGGTCTAGGTAGACCGAGACTAACTTTCGAAGACCATGTGAGCAAATTGCTCGAAGAGGGGAGGGTCAAGAGTACTCGGATACCTAGACGTGCATGTATGAAGAAGATGATGAATCTGAAAGAAGCGAAAGAGGTATGTAGGGATCGTGACACTTGGCGATCTGTTCTCTCTGGCTACCCTGCCAGGGATTATCTGTGAAGATAAATAAATAAATAAATATAAATTATGCTTTTATTTATAAAACACGATAGCCTAAGGGCTGAGTTCGATACCCACGTGGCATGCTCGTACCAATGGGTTTTTTCCAACACTTTTGTATGATTTATATAGTTGGCTTTGATATAAAAGAGGGCGACAGATTCAATGCCTGTCACCTAGTCTAAAAATAAATGTCTTCTTTGTAAAGGTGGGTTGAATTGTCTAGACCTCTGTCTATCCTAGTATTGGAAAATGCGCAAAGATTTTATAACGGCCTGTTAAAGTCCACTGCAGGGCTTCTCCCGTAGTGTTCGCCACAATCGCGACGCTTGACAAGCGGATTGACGATCGCACTTCCGAACAGCTTGTTCCTCAGATGCTGCTGCCCTTTACCGGTCTGCTGAATTTTGGTCTGGTATTTTTCGAGATGGTTCTCCCGCCACCTGTCAGCACCTACTTGTATTTTGAAGGCTTTTCCCCTAGTCGCCTCTTACAGCACTCATGTGAGATAAGTGTGGTATATTTTTACGCTGTAACCAAACGCCTTTTTTTTCGTTTCCAAGTATCTCTTAATAATCACAGCTTAGGGCAAAACAATTTGTCATAATCGCCGCTCATGGTAATCTTTGAGCGACGATTATTTTTATTTTACTTTGTTTTTAGTATTTTTCATTTTTTTTTTTATTTAAAACTAGCCGATTTGAAGTATTGGATTCACGATAGCCGAGTGGTTGGGTGATCGGAATTCGAGTCGAGAAACCCGAGTTCGATCCCCAGATGGCAGGCTCGTACTAATAGGTTTTATTTTTTCAAAACTTGTATGCGATTCATATCGTTGGCTTGGACATAAAGGCGGCGAAGGGCTCACCACCTGACACGTACTCCCAAAATATCTTCGGTGGAAGATTGGTCGAAAGGACTTAATTGTCGAGACCCCTGTCTACCCCAGTATTGGGAATGGCGTGAAGATCTTTTAATTTTAATTTATTTTAAACTATATTGGTACCGTGTAGTAGTTATAGAGAAAACTTAATGTTCTCGAAAACTTAAAGTCACGATAGCCGAGTTGTTGGGTGGTCGGAATTTCGAGTCGAGAGACCCGAGTTCGATCCCCAGGTGGCAGTATTGGTACTGCCTGAGTTTTTCAAAAAACTTATGTACGAATTTCATCGTTGGCTTGGACATAAAGGCGGCGACGGGCTCACCACCTGTCACATTGTCCCGAAAATATCTTCGGTGGAAGGTGGGTCAAAGGGACTTAATTGTCTAGACTTGACCTCTGTCTACCCCTGTATTGGGAATTGCGTGAAGATAAGTTTTTTTTTTTTTTTTTTAATGTTCTCGCATATTGAAAAAAAAATTATGGCAAACGCTTCCGTACGGGAAAGGTTTATATCCTAATATATGGTTATGATATTTAAACTTGTTTAAAATATCGAAGCGTGATCTCATTATTACGACCTCCTTGGACGAGTGGCGTAAACACCGCATTTCGAGGTTCCCGGTTCGATTCCCGGACGGGTCAATGTGGAGAAACCCACTTTTTCTACATTTTCTCGGGTCTGGGTGTTTGTGGTGCCTTCGTGATGTGATATGTAATGTTGTCTCTAGCTATTTATGTATTTATTTATGTTTTAATTTCAGACTCAATGTGCACTACACGCCCAAAGGTGGTACAAGAAAACGTTCAAAAACTATCCCGAAAACAGAATGGCTTTGTTCCCATTTCTATTGTAATACAAATAATTATAGTCTAATTATAAATAACAGAGGCAAACATTGAACACTGTTGTTGTCTATAAATATATCGTTATAGAAAACTACCATTATATATTAATTTAAACATAAAAAATAAAAACTATTGTATTATTGTTATTTTAATCTCCCGACATTTCCCAATCGCTAAAAATCTGTAAAAATTAATCCACTATCCTTCATTCATCTTATTAATCCAGGTGAATTATTAGTCATCATAACTGCCTATAAAGACTTTGGGCCTATGAGTCTCTCCCATGCGAGAGGGTCTGCTACAATCGCCACTCTGCGCAAGCGGATTGGCGATAGCAGTACCAGAAATCATGCACGGGAAGAGACGGAGTGTCAAGGCTAAAAAAAAATAACTACAACGAAATTATCCGACCTAAATTTCATCGAAGCTTATATAAAACAATGATCGAATGGAATCGAATCCACGACCTCCTTAGTAGAGTGGTGTGACCACCAGTTGTCATGGTGTCACTTGCTCTGAGGTCCCGGAAGAACAGAAATTCCCGGCTACACAAAAGTCACTCACGAACAAGTGCACCGATTTATCGTTTGCTATATTCTCTCGTGAAATTTTTATTATATACAGTATAGTAACTTTGAAAATGATGTTATTTTTAAAAATTAAGCTTCTACACAATAGCAGAGTAATTGGGCGATCGGAATCTGAGCCGAGAGACCCGTGTTCGAAACCTAGGTAGGCCTCTCACCGATAGATTTTTCAAAAAAATATGTACTATTTATATTGTTGGCATGGACATAAAAACGGCGACGAGAACACCATCAGTCACCAGTCCCAAAAAATCCCTTTGGTGAAAGGTGGATGGAACGGACTTACTTATCTAGACCTCTGTCTAACTACAGTATTGGGAATGGCGTAATTATACACACTTCTCTCAAAAAGGAATAGATAGTTTGAAGTCACGATAGCCGCGTGGTTGGGAGGTTGGTTAATAGACCCGAGTTCGATCCCCAGTTTGTAGGCTCGTACCAATGGGTTTTTTAAAAACTTATGTACGAATATCGTTGGCTTGGACATAAAGACGGCGACGGGCTCACCACCTGTCACGTTGTCCCGAAAATATCTTCGGAGGAAGGTGGGTCGAAGGGACTTAATTGTCTAGACTCGACCTCTGTTTACCCCTGTATTGGGAATTGCGTGAAGATATTTCATTTTATTTTTTATAGTAATGTAAATAAAAGTAACTTTTTAATAAAAATTTTTATTTCAACACACACTTGTATAATCTTGCACTCATCATAAATTAACTTCTTGAAACAAAATATACTTTCTCCTAATTCTTCTTACTTGAATAAGAAACTGAAAAAAAAAATGTAATGAAAATAATATTATATTTTATCAAAAGTTCTTTAATTGTAGCCGCGCGGTTATGGCGTATAAAATATGCCGTGATAATTACAAACAAACATATAAAGAAACATTTCATTTTAAAATATCGAAGCGTGATCTCATTATTACGACCTCCTTGGACGAGTGGCGTAAACACCGGTTTTCAAGGTGACGGCATTTCGAGGTTCCCAGTTCGATTCCCGGACGGGTCAATGTGGAGAAACCCACTTTTCTACATTTTCTCGGGTCTGGGTGTTTGTGGTGCCTTCGTGATGTGATATGTAATGTTGTCTCTAGCTATTTATGTATTTATTTATGTTTTAATTTCAGACTCAATGTGCCCTACACGCCCAAAGGTGGTACAAAGAAACATTCATTTTAAAATATCGGTTTAGATTCAAACCGACCTCGAAATATTTCAGTTTGGGAAATTGGGTGACGATGAACAGCAATAATTACTGTAAAAGTATTAATGAAGTCACGATAGCCGCGTGGTTGGGAGGTCGGAATTTCGAGTTAATAGACCCGAGTTCGATCCCCAGTTTGTAGGCTCGTACCAATGGGTTTTTTAAAAACTTATGTACGAATATCGTTGGCTTGGACATAAAGACGGCGACGGGCTCACCACCTGTCACGTTGTCCCGAAAATATCTTCGGAGGAAGGTGGGTCGAAGGGACTTAATTGTCTAGACTCGACCTCTGTTTACCCCTGTATTGGGAATTGCGTGAAGATATTTCATTTTATTTTTTATAGTAATGTAAATAAAAGTAACTTTTTAATAAAAAATTTTATTTCAACACACAATTGTATAATCTTGCACTCATCATAAATTAACTTCTTGAAACAAAACATACTTTCTCCTAATTCTTCTTACTTGAATAAGAAACTGAAAAAAAATAATTTTTAATGAAAATAATATTATATTTTATCAAAAGTTCTTTAATTGTAGCCGCGCGGTTATGGCGTATAAAATATGCCGTGATAATTACAAACAAACATATAAAGAAACATTTCATTTTAAAATATCGCTTTAGATTCAAACCGACCTCGAAATATTCCAGTTTGGGAAATTGGGTGACGATGAACAGTAATAATTACTGTAAAAGTATTAATGGAGTCACGATAGCCGAGTGGTTGGGTGGTCGGAATTTCGAGTCAAGAAACCCGAGTTCGATCCCCAGGTGGCCGGCTCGTACCAATGGGTTTTTCAAAAACTTATGTACGAATTATATCGTTGGCTTGGACATAAAGACGGCGACGGGCTCACCACCTGTCACGTTGTCCCGAAAACATCTTCGGTGGAAGGTGGGTCGAAGGGACTTAATTGTCTAGACTCGACCTCTGTTTACCCCTGTATTGGGAATTGCGTGAAGATATTTCATTTTATTTTTATAGTAATGTAAATAAAAGTAACTTTTAATAAAAATTTTATTTCAACACACAATTGTATAATCTTGCACTCATCATAAATTAACTTCTTGAAACAAAACATACTTTCTCCTAATTCTTCTTACTTGAATAAGAAACTGAAAAAAAAAATGTAATGAAAATAATATTATATTTTATCAAAAGTTCTTTAATTGTAGCCGCGCGGTTATGGCGTATAAAATATGCCGTGATAATTACAAACAAACATATAAAGAAACATTTCATTTTAAAATATCGCTTTAGATTCAAACCGACCTCGAAATATTTCAGTTTGGGAAATTGGGTGACGATGAACAGTAATAATTACTGTAAAAGTATTAATGAAGTCACGATAGCCGCGTGGTTGGGAGGTTGGTTAATAGACCCGAGTTCGATCCCCAGTTTGTAGGCTCGTACCAATGGGTTTTCAAAACTTATGTACGAATATCGTTGGCTTGGACATAAAGACGGCGACGGGCTCACCACCTGTCACGTTGTCCCGAAAATATCTTCGGAGGAAGGTGGGTCGAAGGGACTTAATTGTCTAGACTCGACCTCTGTTTACCCCTGTATTGGGAATTGCGTGAAGATATTTCATTTTATTTTTTATAGTAATGTAAATAAAAGTAACTTTTTAATAAAAATTTTATTTCAACACACACTTGTATAATCTTGCACTCATCATAAATTAACTTCTTGAAACAAAACATACTTTCTCTAATTCTTCTTACTTGAATAAGAAACTGAAAAAAATAATTTTTAATGAAAATAATATTATATTTTATCAAAAGTTCTTTAATTGTAGCCGCGCGGTTATGGCGTATAAAATATGTTTTATTTCTTGTTATAAGTCACGATAGCCGCGTGGTTGGGAGGTTGGTTAATAGACCCGAGTTCGATCCCCAGTTTGTAGGCTCGTACCAATGGGTTTTCAAAACTTATGTACGAATTATATCGTTGGCTTGGACATAAAGACGGCGACGGGCTCACCACCTGTCACGTTGTCCCGAAAATATCTTCGGAGGAAGGTGGGTCGAAGGGACTTAATTGTCTAGACTCGACCTCTGTTTACCCCTGTATTGGGAATTGCGTGAAGATATTTCATTTTATTTTTTATAGTAATGTAAATAAAAGTAACTTTTTAATAAAAATTTTATTTCAACACACACTTGTATAATCTTGCACTCATCATAAATTAACTTCTTGAAACAAAATATACTTTCTCCTAATTCTTCTTACTTGAATAAGAAACTGAAAAAAATAATTTTTAATGAAAATAATATTATATTTTATCAAAAGTTCTTTAATTGTAGCCGCGCGGTTATGGCGTATAAAATATGTTTTATTTCTTGTTATAAGTCACGATAGCCGCGTGGTTGGGAGGTTGGTTAATAGACCCGAGTTCGATCCCCAGTTTGTAGGCTCGTACCAATGGGTTTTCAAAACTTATGTACGAATTATATCGTTGGCTTGGACATAAAGACGGCGACAGGCTCACCACCTGTCACGTTGTCCCGAAAATATCTTCGGAGGAAGGTGGGTCGAAGGGACTTAATTGTCTAGACTCGACCTCTGTTTACCCCTGTATTGGGAATTGCGTGAAGATATTTCATTTTATTTTTATAGTAATGTAAATAAAAGTAACTTTTTAATAAAAATTTTATTTCAACACACACTTGTATAATCTTGCACTCATCATAAATTAACTTCTTGAAACAAAACATACTTTCTCCTAATTCTTCTTACTTGAATAAGAAACTGAAAAAAATAATTTTTAATGAAAATAATATTATATTTTATCAAAAGTTCTTTAATTGTAGCCGCGCGGTTATGGCGTATAAAATATGTTTTATTTCTTGTTATAAGTCACGATAGCCGCGTGGTTGGGAGGTTGGTTAATAGACCCGAGTTCGATCCCCAGTTTGTAGGCTCGTACCAATGGGTTTTCAAAACTTATGTACGAATTATATCGTTGGCTTGGACATAAAGACGGCGACGGGCTCACCACCTGTCACGTTGTCCCGAAAATATCTTCGGAGGAAGGTGGGTCGAAGGGACTTAATTGTCTAGACTCGACCTCTGTTTACCCCTGTATTGGGAATTGCGTGAAGATATTTCATTTTATTTTTTATAGTAATGTAAATAAAAGTAACTTTTTAATAAAAATTTTATTTCAACACACACTTGTATAATCTTGCACTCATCATAAATTAACTTCTTGAAACAAAACATACTTTCTCCTAATTCTTCTTACTTGAATAAGAAACTGAAAAAATACCATATGCTATTTTATTTTAGATGTTCAGAGCCATTTGGTAATTGTTTTTATATATTCTTTTCAAATCAACAACATACAATCGTTTGTTTTACAATTATAAGAAATATGTTTTATTTCTTGTTATAAGTCACGATAGCCGCGTGGTTGGGAGGTTGGTTAATAGACCCGAGTTCGATCCCCAGTTTGTAGGCTCGTACCAATGGGTTTTCAAAACTTATGTACGAATTATATCGTTGGCTTGGACATAAAGACGGCGACAGGCTCACCACCTGTCACGTTGTCCCGAAAATATCTTCGGAGGAAGGTGGGTCGAAGGGACTTAATTGTCTAGACTACACCTCTGTCTACCCTTGTATTGGGAATTGCGTGAAGATATTTCATTTTATTTTTTATAGTAATGTAAATAAAAGTAACTTTTTAATAAAAATTTTATTTCAACACAATTGTATAATCTTGCACTCATCATAAATTAACTTCTTGAAACAAAACATACTTTCTCCTAATTCTTCTTACTTGAATAAGAAACTGAAAAAAAATAATTTTAATGAAAATAATATTATATTTTATCAAAGTTCTTTAATTGTAGCCGCGCAGTTATGGCGTATAAAATATGCCGTGATAATTACAAACATATAAAGAAACATTTCATTTTAAAATATCGGTTTAGATTCAAACCGACCTCGAAATATTTCAGTTTGGGAAATTGGGTGACGATGAACAGCAATAATTACTGTAAAAGTATTAATGAAGTCACGATAGCCGAATGGTTGGATGGTCGGAATTACGAGTCAAGAGACCTGAGTTCGATCCCCAGTTTGTAGGCTCGTACCAATGGGTTTTCAAAACTTATGTACGAATTATATCGTTGGCTTGGACATAAAGACGGCGACGGGCTCACCACCTGTCACGTTGTCCCGAAAATATCTTCGGAGGAAGGTGGGTCGAAGGGACTTAATTGTCTAAACTACACCTCTGTCTACCCTTGTATTGGGAATTGCGTGAAGATATTTCATTTTATTTTTTATAGTAATGTAAATAAAAGTAACTTTTTAATAAAAATTTTATTTCAACACACAATTGTATAATCTTGCACTCATCATAAATTAACTTCTTGAAACAAAACATACTTTCTCCTAATTCTTCTTACTTGAATAAGAAACTGAAAAAAAATAATTTTAATGAAAATAATATTATATTTTATCAAAGTTCTTTAATTGTAGCCGCGCAGTTATGGCGTATAAAATATGCCGTGATAATTACAAACATATAAAGAAACATTTCATTTTAAAATATCGGTTTAGATTCAAACCGACCTCGAAATATTCCAGTTTGGGAAATTGGGTGACGATGAACAGTAATAATTACTGTAAAAGTATTAATGAAGTCACGATAGCCGAGTGGTTGGGTGGTCGGAATTACGAGTCAAGAGACCTGAGTTCGATCCCCAGGTAGCAGGCTCGTACCAATGGGTTTTTCAAAAACTTATGTACGAATTATATCGTTGGCTTGGACATAAAGACGGCGACGGGCTCACCACCTGTCACGTTGTCCCGAAAACATCTTCGGTGGAAGGTGGGTCGAAGGGACTTAATTGTCTAAACTACACCTCTGTCTACCCTTGTATTGGGAATTGCGTAAAGATATTTATTTACTATAAAACTTATAACTGGGGTAGGCAGAAGTCTAGACAATGAATTTATTTCGACACAAAGCCCATCACCAAAAACCACTTAAAAACTAACCAAGAACCGTAAAAAAAGAACTCACCTATAGGGATAGCCCTGCGTCTTAGCCCTAAACACAGACAACAGGAGCGAGAAGAAGACGCACACGAGCACCAAACCCACTACCGACTGGAACCGCCGTCTCTTTCCCTCCGCTTGTGTTCGCACTATCTCCGTCCCCTTCACACCACCAGCCGCTTCTATCATGAGGATCATACCAACTACCACAGCCCCATCTGATTGGTCGAGTTAAGATTTATAACTAGCGGAATCTTTATATAATATCTTCACGCCATTAGCAATACAGGGGTAGGCAGTGGGTGTAGACAATTAAGTCTTTCCGACCCTCCACCCTTTGATGACATTTTTTAAGGATAACATGATAGGTGGTGAGCCCGTCGCCGTCTCGCTATCCAAGCCAACGACGCAATTCGTACAAAGTTTTAGAACAAAACCCATTGATACAACGCACCCGTGGATCGAACTCGTCTTCACTTAACTTTAAATTCCGTCCACCCAACCACTCCACTATCGTGACCAACCATCTATCTATACAAAGGATACTCAGAAGCGCGACTATATAACTCTCGAGCACGAACTGCCCGTGAGAGCCGCCGTTTATGTAAACCGGACCGCTCTTAGTCCTGTGATAGAACGGGGGCCCCCTTATCTGGTTCCACATCTGACCGGACACCATTGCGAAGGTGAAGAGCAGAGCGGCAGTCGCCCACATCTGCTTGTTGGCGAGGAACTGCAGATTGTTGCGACGAAGGTACAGGAAACCGGCGACCAGGATGAAGAGCACCGCAAATGCAACGGCGCCGGAGTAATTCGGCGGACGGAACACTCTGATCTGTGAATAAATAAAAACAAAATAAACATCTTCACGCAATTCCCCAATACAGAGGTAGGCAGAGGTCTAGTGTAGACAATTAAGTCACTTCGGACCCACCGTACAGCAAAGATATTTTTCGGAACAACTTGACAGGTGGTGAGCCCGTCGCCGTCTTAATGTCCAAGTCAACGATGTAATTCGTACGTAAGTTTTTGATAAACCCATTGGTACGAGCCTGCCACCTGGGGATCGAACTCGGGTCATATGTCTCGTAATTCCGAACACCCAACCACTCGGCTACCGTGACTTATCTCTGATCTGTAATGAGGTAAAAAGTATTAATTGAGTGCCATACAAATGTCGAAGACAGGGATATAATATATAAAACTATAAGGCTTATGTGATTGTTGATGTTGAAACACCAACTTTAAGTAAATGCCTCAAGACATCCCAGTCATTTGAGCTAACATTTCTATACATTTTCCATACTATTTTAACATTATTATAATGACTATGAAAGTGTACTCGGGTAACAAATGTTTTTCTTATAACTGAAAAAATACCATATGCTATTTTATTTTAGATGTTCAGAGCCATTTGGTAATTGTTTTTTATATATTCTTTTCAAATCAACAACATACAATCGTTTGTTTTACAATTATAAGAAATATGTTTTATTTCTTGTTATAAGTCACGATAGCCGAATGGTTGGATGGTCGGAATTACGAGTCAAGAGACCTGAGTTCGATCCCCAGGTGGTAGGCTCGTACCAATGGGTTCTTCAAAAACTTATGTACAAATTATATGGTTGGCTTGGACATAAAGACGGCGACGGGCTCACCACCTGTCACGTTGTCCCGAAAAGTGAAACTACGTGACAAGTGGTGTGCCCGTCGCCGTTTTTATGTCCAACCAACGGTATAATTCGTACATAAGTTTTTTTTGTTGAAAAACCTATTGGTACAAGCCTGCCACCTGGGGATCAAACTCGGGTCTCTTCACTCGAAATTCCGACCACCCAACCACTCGGCAGTCGTCACTTTATAAATGTATTTTGGTCTGATACTTATTGAGATAGTTATTAACATCTGTCAGTAGCCAATTCAAAGCATTTTGAAGGCTTTTCCCACTGTCGTGTTTTACTACACGCATTGAAACAAAGGATTGATATATTATTACTGTAATAACTCTTATATAGAATAGGCAAAATCAACAATATACAATTCATATAGGCAATGATAGGAAAAATAAATAATGCAAATTAAGACCTGACCATACAAACTGACAATAAAGACTGAGGACCTCAGTCCCCCCATGACAATTGATGCTGTAAAGCATCCGAAACGTCGGGAAACAAAAATAGTTTGTTAAAACTAATTAAAAACGCGATAAAATCTGAAAATCCTTTTATTTAAAATGTGTAGTATTCGCGTAAATACAAGAAATCATTACCTGAACATCTGTTCTGTCTTGAATCCACTTAGCAATTGCCTCAGCATGAATGCCAGCTCTTTCAAAGTCCATAGTGTCGGCTGGTTTCGGCTTGCCCTTTGCCGGGAAATGCATTATGACTGGAGCTGTGTTGAGGCGTAACTGGAAAAAAGAGAGATATTTATTACTGAATCTGTTTACCTTAATTGTGAACAATAGAACATTATAATTTGATATACGTAGATAAAGCTCAGCATAGGCCTATAAAAGTTCTGTGCAGGCTATAGGGCAAAGATGTCTCCTATAAAAAATTTATCATTATTGTCATGTCACAAACATATTAGCAATCACATTACTACACATGTTGCAATTTATCTAGACCCTTCTACCAATCACTGGTTGGGTTATTGGTCTTGTTTTTTTCAAGATGGTTATCTGACCATAGAGCTACCATTTTGTTAGTCAAGGCTAATGCCTATAGTCACGATAGCCGAGTGATTGGGTGATCAGAACTCAAATCAAGAAGCCCAATTACAATCCCCAGGCTAGTATGGGTTTATGTATCATTTATAAAGCTATATATAGCTATAGGCTTAGACATAAAATAGTGACAGTCTCACCACTTGTTATGTTAACCCAAAAAATGTCTTCAAGAGAAGTTAGGTCAAATATACTTAATTGTTTTGACCTCTGTTTACCCCAGTATTGGAAAGGTTAATGCCTAAAACACCACTCACAGCAATGACAGAAAAGAATAGAGGCGAATATTCTCCTGCTTTATGGGAGATCATATTATACAATCTAGTGCAATTTTCTCAATGTATTAACAATAATCACTACACTTTAAATCCAATAGGTTTTTACAAAAACGTTCACAATAAAAAAAGGATATATCAAAAGAATAATTATTCTGAGCTAATATTGAACAATTGTTACCAAAAGACAAGCTAAGAACTTGAGAACTTGATATACTATATTACTT
Source organism: Sericinus montela (assembly GCA_029286605.1). NCBI lineage: Eukaryota > Metazoa > Arthropoda > Insecta > Lepidoptera > Papilionidae > Sericinus > Sericinus montela. The sequence goes on from JAGSMR010000057.1 coordinate 1,717,767, forward strand.
ATCACATAAAATCATTTTATAGTCACAATATCCGAGTAGATGGGTAATCGGAATTGGGGTCAAAAGATCTGAATTAGACCCCATGTGCCTCATACCAATGAGTTTTTCAAAAACCTATGTATACCATTTAAGACGTCGACGGGCTCGCCACATGTCACGCCGCAAAAATTGTCTTTGGTGGAAGGTCAGTCGAAAGGACTTAATTGTCTAGACCTCTGTCTACCCCTGTATTGGGAATAGTGTGAAGATATTTTTTAAATAAAATCATAATGAAACAAAGTAAGGTAAAATAAGATAAGGTATTATATATTTGTATTATAACATACCATTTGGAATATCTCTGATCCTTCATCAAAATCGACCACACCAAAGAATACCTTATTGTTGTACAATTGTGAGTACCTAAATGAGTTGGCTACTATCAAATATTCGTCATAAACGTGTTGGCATATAGCGCAACGACGTGACGGAGCCATAGCTGTAAACATGACGATGAAGGAATAATCCCTTGGTGGAGACTTAACATATTCCTTAAATCTGTTGTAATTTAATGGTATTATTGATTTCTTTGCAGTGAAATCAGTCAACTGTTGCACTTTTTCCTCTAGCTGAAACAAATAAAACACATTAAAAACTGATTAAGCATTTGCCGGGTGTTTTAAATGTAATTTTGCCACGACTTACTCCTTTTGCACGATTTTGGGCTTCACTATTATAATATGTTAAAATTATTGTTAAAATAAGTAGACATTTAAACTTCATTTTGTTTCAATTATTTGAGGAAAATCCAATAAGATTCCTATTATGTTATATCTTTACACTTTTTTCTCTCTATTCAACATAACTTAGTGATAGTAAACGCCAATAATCAAATGCCACAGCTGCCAACAGTGCTGCCAGGACCAAAAACCAGGATCTGTGGTTTGAAATTTTCGATTCCATTTTTGATAGTAACACAATATGATTAAAACTTTACAAATAATAATTTCTACAAAGTATAATACAACAAATCGGAATATATGATTGACAAAAATGCATGCGTTTGTCTATTTGTGAAGCTCATTTTGGAATTTGTTGAATTTGTTTTGTCCATACTTTTACTAAAAAGTTAATAAAACTAGTGATAAACGTAAACATAATTAAATTAGAATGTGGTTAAAAGTTACGAAAATTGTTCTACGAAATGTTACTATCATAAATGAAGTATCAGAAATGTAAACAAATTGCAACGCTAGCTGACACTGTCCACATAATATCAACGCTACATAACTCTGCAATAAACGCTTAGAAATATTTGATTCAAGAATCTCAATTTTTAGTCAAACAAGGTACATACAGCCACTACAAAAAAAATAATAGTAATTTCTGTATTTTAAAGTTCATATTCAGTATTTTATTCATTTAAAGATAAATTAAAAAAATTAACTGACACGGACAGGATTCAAACCCGCGACCTCTGGTATACCGTGGCACCGGCTCTTACCTCCGAGCCATCGTGTTTTAATGGCATCGGTTGAAATTTTAAACCTTTTTCTTTATTTCACGCCTCTTCAGTATTTTAAACATTATTTATTTATCTTCACGCACAATCCCTGACGGGGTAGCCAGAGAGAACAGATCGTCAAGTGTCACGATCCCTTTTCTTCACCATTCGGTCTTCACTCATTCGCTCAACGTGCCCAAACCATCGAAGCACGCCCTTATCCATTTTTGAGACAAGGTCATCTTTCAAACCTGCCATATTGCGAATCTCTTCGTTTCGCTTTCGGTCGGCCGTGGAGGCCGCACATTTTACGAAGAGATCGCATCTCCACTGCATTCAACCTGCTTTTATGCTTCTTCTGGCATACCCAGGTTTCGCTGCCATATAACAAAGTCGGTACCAACACTGCGTTATGTATTGCAAGGCGTGCACTTTTCACAACGCCTTGCCTTTTGATTAACATAGTCAGGGCACCATTGACTTTGTTCCCGGCAGCGACACGCCTGTCCACATCTAAATCACATCTTCCATCCCGGCTAAACGCACTCCCCAAGTATACAATTTCATTCACCTGTTCTAGACATTCCTGATTTACCCAAATTTCGCACTTCGTTCTTTCTTCGTCCCTTTCAAATACCAGAACCTTAGTTTTATTAGCATTCAAACGGAGACCATTAATTTCACATTTTTCTTTTATACACGTGACTAATGCCTACAGTTCTGCCTCTGATGGTGCAATAAGCACTGCATCATCAGCATAAAGCAGACAATTTACGTTTATGTCACCCAATTTCACACCCAAACAGCTATCTTTCAGCTTCTGTAAACAGCTGTCGAGATACAGTATGAACAGCCAGGAAGACATGATACAACCCTGTTTTACGCCCGTTTGGACGCCAAACATGGGTGACAGGTCATGCCCTACCCGCACACAGGCTTTACAGTCACAGTAAAGTGACTGCACAGCCCTTAGCAATCGACCATCCAGACCATACCCCGGCAACAGTTCCCACATTTTCTTCCTTACAACCTTATCAAATGCTTTCTCAAGATCCACAAAAGCACAGAATATCCTCTGGTTAGCAGCCAGAAGCTTCTCCATGATCATGCGGAGAGAAAACATTTGATCCGTGCATCCTCTTCCAGGTTTAAATTCGCATTGTGCCTCCCATAGAAATCTTTCCGATTTATCTTGCATCCTACGTGTCAAAACCTTCGAGTAAACTTTACTTGCTAAACTGGTCAAGCTGATCGCCCGATAGCACCCGCAGTCATAATGTGAACCTTTACCTTTATATAAAGGCACAATGACCGCGGATCGCCAATCATCCGGAATAGCCCCCGTTCGCCAGCACAAATTGCACAGCAGATGAAAGCTGTCCCAGACGCGTGGCCCACCATACTTGACCATTTCAGCAGTAACTCTGTCTAGTCCCGCAGCCTTACCACATTTTAAACTTCTAATCGCACATTCAATCTCTTTCATACTGATGACCTCAGTGTCATCGAGGTCCGAGTCTGGCGTACCAGTCACGGTGTCTCCCCCGGATCCCTCACTAAGATCATCACACGCATACATCTCTTTATAAAATTCGCTCCATCGCTGCATGACGTCCGATTTTTCTGAGAAGACGTCATTGGTTCCCGAAAGCACTTTATTCATTCTTAAGGCTGTCGCACCACTCCGGGTCCTTCCAACCTCTTTCCAGAAGAGTTTGGAGTTCTCCTTGAAGTTGTGCGACAACCTTTCGTCCGCTTCCATTCTACTCCTTTCACGCACTTCCTCAATCAATGCTTTCGTGTGAACTTTCTGGAGCTTATATCTTTCTTTCCTCTTCTCTCTCATATCCTTATTATTACTAGAGGCCAAGTAGTCTAACCATGCTTTCTTCTTCTTATTTACAGCTTCTTTCACTTCGTCATTCCACCATGCATCACCCTTTTTACTACTACCTCTTTTCACAGTTCCACACACGTCTTCCGCTGCACTAACCATTCCATCTCTAAGGCTCCGCCATATTTCTTCCACACATTCTTTCCTGACATCAATGCTGTCCAGCTTTTCAGCTACCCTTGCTTGATATTTATCCCTAGTGTCCGCTTCCTGAAGCTTCCAGCTTCGGATGCTACCGACCGACTGTGGTTCTGGTATTGCCGTCCGGTGGCGCCAACCCGCGAACAGACCCCTAAATCTAGTAATCACTAGATAATGATCCGTTCCCAGGTCAGCACCCCGGAACACTCGCGTATCCATCACCTGTTTTCGCAGTCGGTCATCCACCAGGAATAAATCGATCATACTTCTCTCATTCTCTCTTGTTCTAGTATACATATGGATTTTCTTGTGACTAAACATAGTGTTTGTCACAAGAAGACCCTTTTCCTTGCATACAGCCAGTATAAGCTTGCCAGCATCGTTAACCCTTTTATCGCCAAACATTCCAAGCACCGACTCGTACCCTGGCCGAGCGGTACCAACCCATCCATTCAAATCACCACATACAACAATTCTTTCGTTTCCTCTAACCAAGTCTAGAACTTCTCTTACATTCTCCCAAAACTCCTCCAGCTCAGCTCTGGACGACGAAGCTATCGGCGCATAAACAGCCAAAAAGAATAACTTCGCTGCTTTCCACACCAACGGGGACGAACTGGTGTGCGTCGCCTTGGGGGGACGCCCTAACCCTCGTTGGCATGGGTGCGCAGCTGTGTAGAATTGCAGCCCTGAAAAGGGCTGGCAGGGGTCGCGACGAGCACGCTTCTACAATGACCCCTTGAACATTATCATCATCAAAACGGCCCGTAAAAGTCTACTGCAGGATCCAGGCCTCTCCCGTTCGGAAGGGTATGCACACCACGCGTGGCAAGCGGATTGGTGCACCGGATACTTCGCACCATAGAAGCCGCTTCCCATAACTGGTTATTGAATTTTAGTCTATTATATTTTTAGATGGTTATCTGATCATCCGTCGATAACTTTCATGGCTTCTTCCTTAGTTACCTCTTACGAGACCTACCTCTTATATTTTTCGATGGTTATCTGATCATCCGTCGATAATTTTCATGGCTTCTTCCTTAGTTACCTCTTACGACACCTACGGAAGATAGGGTCTGCTATATTCTTACACTCTAATCACACGGCTAAATAAGTATTTGAATATTATTTACTTAATAAATCTTTATTAAGTATAACCCTTAAATATGTATCCATTAAATTATGTAAAAAAAACCTCCTCACATCCTTATATATGCTCTTTAAGTAGAGCATGCCATAAATTGAATCAAAGTGGTTAAAGTAATATTCAAATATTATTTTTTTTTTAACATCAGTTGCCCCTAAAATATGAGTTTAACCACTAAGTTGGCTACTCTGACACCAATGCCGTGTCAGCTCGAAATCAATGATACGTAAATACGTTCATAATTACGCATACATAATATTAAATACCCCTGGCTAACCTAACTTACTTAAATGCAAAATTTGACCGAATGCACGCAATACTTTATACCTCGAATTTCTAAGATATTTTTGTGTAAATTTATATAAATGAGCAATTTACTGAGATAAAAAGTCAAAACTACTCCGATACCCCGTCGAGTATGTAAGATATCTGAATGAAGGTAATTATGAATCTGATAGAAACGAGAGCTATGTACAGATCGTGAAATTTGGCTAAGTTTAATTCATAAAATAATATATCTTCGCGCCATTCCTTGTATTGGGATAGATAGAGGTCTAGACAGGTAATCGACAGGTCGATCTACCTTTCACCGAAGAAATTTTTTGGACAACAAGTGGTTAGCCTATCGCCGACTTTAGGGCCATGCCATCGATATAAATCATACATAAGTTTTCAAAAAACCCCATGGTACGAGCCACCTGGGGACATAAGTAGGGTTTCTGGACTAGAGTTCTTATTACCCGACCACTCGGCTATCGTTTCTTATATGTCAGTCAATTAAGAAGTCACGATAGCCTTGATTGGGTGGTCAGAATATCGAGTCTTGACCCCGAGATCGATCCCCAGGTGGCAGGCTCGTACCAATGGGTTTATTTAAAATCTTTGTACGAATTATATAGATGGCTTGGACATAAAGACGACGACGGGTTCAACACTTGTCACGTTGTCCCGTAAATATCTTCGGTGAAAGGTGGGTCGAAGAGACTTGATTGTCTAGAGTAGACCTCTGTCGACCCCTGTATTGAGCATTGCGTACATATTTCTTTTAATTATATTAGTCGAGATAGTTATACTACCTATCTATAGTCAACGCCATTCTCAGTTTCCACTATCGATCTATTCTACTCCCACGGGAAGTAGATATTCTTTCGAAAATATCATAGTAACATTGTATTGCTTTTTTTTTATGGAAAAGGGAGGCAAACAAGCAGGCGGCTCACGTGATAGTAAGTGATTACCGCCGCCCATGAACTTGAGTGATGAATTAGAGTGCCCTCTACCCCCAAGAATTGGAAGGGGGTGTGTGGGCCTCCGGTTACCTGCACTCGCCAGACGAAACGCAGAGTTTTTTAGACTTCTACTTCACGCCGGTATTCTGTGAGGTACTTCCCCGGTCGAGCTGGCCCATTCATGCAACAGCAAAAGCTGATGCATGGCTCTACCACTGTTAAAATATGTTGTGGTTCATTGGTACTGGTACACCACAGTATGTCATATAACCTTATGATGTTGATTATCACATTATATGACTGTTAGTTAGGTTGTATAAGGACTTATACAATAACAATTATACTTACCCATTTACAAGCCTTCAGAAACTAAGTCTGGTACTGCGATGGCTGATCCGCTTACTAAGCGCGATTTTGGTAAATCATTCTTTACGGGAGAGGCATGTCGATAAGTGGGCTCATTAAGGTCATATAAGTATTTCCTCTGGTTACTATATTTTCAACTAATCTCGAAATTTGCAAGTAATTGTGTATAAACAAAGTGTAAAATTGCTAACAAATTGGGAGTTATATTGCTAGAAGAAAGACTTGATCCATAATTTACAGTAGTAGTTTTCAAAATATTTTATTAACACAATTCATTCATTAACACCAAAGATTATAACATTTCTCTAACATGAAACCTAAAATAAAATACAATTTTACCTATTATTATTACTTACCAATTTATAATCATTCAAACATTTCCACTATGAGGTATACATAATAAAAATATTTTGAAATATATTTCACATAGTAAGTCGTCAGAAACTTTATATATGATTATAGTATAGTATAATATAAATAGATTTAGATAATTTATGACTGAATGTATAATGTCATGAAGCTATATATAAAAATGTAAAGGAAAATAAAACACAGAACAATAAGTAGAAACAAAATAATCTGGAATGTACAAATCATGTTTATTAACTGATTCCTGGCTATACATTGTTTGTGACTCTCCTCAGAGACATCTCAGTGGTCACTTGAGAGACAGTAAATACGTAGGTATTAACAGTACAAATAAGTATACAATATAACATTGAAAGCCATGTAGCATGTAATACTCAAGCCAGGTTTAACCTAACATTCTCAGCGATAGAGATATTGGTACACAGTACCCTGGGGTTCAACAGTTCATAAATTATTTAAGATAACTTGTTTGGACTTAATTTTCTATTCTAACTGTACATTAGTTTCGCCTTATCGCTAAAATAATCTAAAATTGATATCGTCAGATGTAACGTATTCGTTTGGGGATGAAAACGCGCAAAACAGATATGTTGGGTTGGTGAAACAATGTCACCAAACAAAAAACAAACTCGGTAGGTAATAAATTAAAAATAAATTACTCCGTCATCGCTCGGTAGCGTCTTTAAACTCATGATTTTAAAACAGATTTAAAAAGCGATAGTGTAAAAAATTGAATAGAAAAATTATTTATACAGGTCGCGTCTCGAGGCATGACGCAGCCGCAGCATCAAGGCGGCGTCGTGCCGGAGATATGCGAGGAAATGTAAATAATTAACATTAATAATCGGTTTACTATACAAGATGTTTCAGTGTGCCATGAAGCCCTATGCCTCGCTACCGGCGATAACATCCATGTGCGCGCAATCGTGAGAAGATTCTCTATGCATAGAACTTCATGGTACGAAGGGAGATAGTGTGTGATCAGATTTACTGTTTCGTGTATAGATAGATGGCGACGATGAGACCGTAAAGACCCAATACTTCTGCGAAAATGAGGATAAGGATCATTCCGACGAATAGCCTGGGCTGTTGAGCTGTACCGCGGACACCAGCATCACCTACGATGCCTATGGCGAAACCAGCAGCGAGACCAGAGAATCCTACAGCGAGACCCGCACCAAGGTGGATGAAACCTCTGAAAATAGAAAATAAAATGATTGATGCATGTTAATCATGACAATGTACCCATCATATAATTACAACTTTTTTTCCACTGTGGGAACTGAAAATGAAAATTTATAACAAACATGGATATTTTTATGAATTTTAAACATTGAACACCTAGTGGCATAGTTGGTTATGCCTTCTCAATTTACAAATCATTTATTTAAAAAAAAATAAGATTACTGATGATGAGATGAGAGACAAGGTTTTTAATAAAACTTTGATTATCTTTTAAAGCTCATAGTATGTGTAGCAGTGATCATGAGATATATCCAGCATAAACCTGCTTAAATGTAACTTCACAAGGAAAATCACATTGCTAATAGCAAGCAGTTTAAATTCTTATTAATATTTCCAGACAAAACTGTTGTTTTTTTCTTATTATACCCTAGTGTGCAAATATATAAACTTGACATTATTGCTATAAGTAAATATAAAAAACTTTTGTCATTGTTGTGATTAAGTAGTTCAAGGTTTTTATATGAGGAAATTGTAAGTTAATCATTCATTGCTTTTATATTTGTGCACCAAACAAAGGCACCAAGGTTCATGCAATGTAAAAAATATTGCATTGCCATTGACAATTATGTCTAAACATCACTTTGTATTCTGTAGCAGTAAAATAATAAATATTTTCACGCCATTCCAAATACAGGGGTAGACAGATGTCTAGACAACTATGTCCTTTTAACCCACCTTGCACCGAAAATATTTTTGAGACAATATGACAGGTGGTGAGCCTGTCACTGTCTTTGTCCAATCCAGTCCAACCAAATCATACATAAGTTTTTGAAAAAACCCATTGGTACAAGCCTTGGGGATTGAACTCTGGTCTCTTGACTCAAATTCCGATTACCCAACCACTTGTCTATTGTGACAGTATCAGCAATATCTGTAAATAACTATAAATATCATAAATAACTAAAAAATCTGTAAATAATTGATTACCTGAAAAGAGTGTAGGTGGGTGGGCTCTCCAAGGAACCAGCAATCAGTACGGCCACGACCAGCCCGTAGATGGCGATAATACCCGCCATGACAACAGGAATGATGGACTTCATGATCAATTCAGGCCTCATCACAGACATGGCTGCGATACCTGTACCTGACTTGGCGGTACCATAGGCAGCTCCCAGCGCTGAAATCATAATTTTTTTCATTAAAATTAACAATTTTACTATGATAATCATTATTAATATATTGGTGCCATATTTTTAAAACTACAACACAAAATTCATATCAAATTAAAGAAGAATTCATCTGAATATGTATAATTCAAATCAAGAGTTAACTTTTAGCATATAATTTTGCTCAAAAAACTTAATAGCTACCAAAGGGTGAGATGACTTAGAAGCTCATACTATAGTAGACAGTATACTATCCTTGGTGTAAAGATGCCACTCCCTAGAACTGCTATAGCCAACCCTTGCATGTGACAATTGTGGGAATTCCTTTGTATGAGAAACTCATGTCATTCACAGGACTAGGCCATTAGCAAGGTAACTAAAATTGGTGTATAACTTTAAAAGATACTACATATTTTCTACATTGCTTTTTGTTACAGTGTAAGAATACCTATTTGACCTATTTTTCCCATGAGTGCTTTAAGAGGCCACCGAGGGAAAAGCTATAGTGTTACATAAAACTTGTCACTGATTGAGACTCAAATCAGTAAAACAGGTCAGAGATTGGTTCAGCCCTTTCATCATACCTTTCACCTGAACTTATTTGAGCTAATGTGATAAGTGATGAGATGATAATGAGATAAGTGAGACAATTATAATCAATTTAAAGGTAATTTCAAACTCTGGTATAGATACTGGGGATAAAATTTAAGATAATCCATTTAAGAAGATCAAAGTAGTTAACTTTGGCCTTATGGTATTTTACTTTTAACACTGGTTATACAATTTTTTTTTTTTTGGAAAAAGTTAATAATAAGTCAAGGATTAATAGTTTCCAAACCGGCTTAAGTAAAAAAGTGTTATTTCATCACTTATGTTCAAAGACACCAATAACCAACTATCTATATGTGTATTTCAATTCTATATTCAAATTATTAAAGCATTCATCATTACAAAAAGTATAATGATATAACTCAGAAATAATTAACTATAACTCTGTCCATGTAAATTATTAAAGCATCTCATCCATAGACAAGGTAAGTTATAAGATGAACAGTTCAGTCATCTGCTCATCACATGATTAAGTTATCAATCATGTGATTGTAAACCATAAGTTATCTAGTCAGATCATTGATTGTATCTTTTGAATATTCCAACAATACTTTTGTACTTTTCAAATGACTAGTATTCCAATGAATATAGGTGATTATTCCATGAATAGTCAGATATTTTTCTAATCTGTTCATCTAATATTGTATGTGTTTGTAAAATTAAGAAATTTGTATAATTTTACGTAAGTTCTTATTGTTCCTATTAGAATTTTTTAATTCCTTGATTTTAGGATCTATAATAGTCTTTAATGGTAATAATTTCAAATGTATTCTGGAATTATTGGAACTCGTTATTCCTTTCAACCAAATTGATATGTTTATCGGAACATTAGTACACAAGCCAATGAATCACAAGAAATTCCAGAGAACAGGGTTTTTTTATGTACTTATTGAAACAGAGATACCAACATTCGAGTTTATCAGTCACATGACTGATACATTGCAAATTACAATTATTACAGCGCCGTGTAGCGGAACGCCTATCCTTTTTATCCTACACAAAATATGAGCATCCATTATACATTATACATATATCTAGATGTAACATTCTGAGATAATGAAACAAGGTGAGGTTGTAACTATAATTAGGACTCTCAAAATAACTAGATTCGTAATACTCATCACTAAAAAGCTAAACACCAAAGAGAAGCTGAAACAAAAAAGTGTGCGGAACACAGGCTGCAGTTCATTATTTCGGAGATCGATAATGCTATATGACAGCCATTACAGCTAAAACCATTTCATGCTTACCGCTAAAGATGATAGCGGACGCCGCCCCCATAACTCCGAAGAAGGGTCCATAGATGGGACTTTCAGCAGTCGGGCCAGACGAAGACATCTTGAAAGTGTAGTGTGGGAGTATTTACAGGTCCCAAAAACTGTGATGACTATCTGCACACACTCACTCCACGAAACTATTTTAGCACAGACAAATATGGCCCAAGCTTAGCGGACTCGATAGAATGGGTCATATGACGATTGATGTCCAAGGCAGTGCTCGATATGCCCTAGGATCTGATTGGCTTTATTACGTTATTTCCGGTATGCGCATCCAATCAGGGGTTAGAGATTTCGCAGCGACATGACGTACAACATTGATGTGGATCACTGGCCAGCAAATTTGTTCTGCGCAAGTCTGTTTAATCGTTTCAGTACTTTTATTAGCTTTTCAATTACATACTTATTCAAAAATCATACAAGCTTATTAAATTAAAAAAACCAAGAAAACTATAGTTAGATTATACAGTGGCTACCTATAATGTAAAATCAACTATTTTAGCAAGATTAAATTTAAAAGTTGTTAAAAAACATTCAATTTAATGTTGCCATAATTATTTTTAATATTACGTTTAGTGAACTTTTAGTCTATTTCTTTACTTTTTTTTTCTCTAAACTATAAATCGATTATTGTCTTTGGTAAACTATTACTATTCATAGTCATGTATGTCGATGTTAATTAGAGACTTTAGGGATTAATACTATTTTTTTATATAGTGTTTAGAATAAATTAATTTGTAGTGATTATTCTTTCACAATCTGTCTTGGCCACCACCCAGGAGATTGTTTAGAAATTTATCAGCATCTTCAATATACGCATTTTTATCAAAAATTTCAGTTTTTTCATTAAAAAACACACAAATTCAAATGCCTACATTCAAATATATTAGGCTGCCACGCAAACGCTTCACACAACTATAATAAATTAAAAAAACAATTTCAAAATAGACGTAGTAATGATTAAGGAATTTTAAAAGTTAACTGATTGCTACTACAGATCCGCCCATATCAATTGATTTTCTTATTTTTATACTTTTCAAAGATGAAGAGTTAATACCACACTATTACCTATCTATTCATGCCGCAAAGAAGCAGTGTATTATAGGTTGTGTTTGTTTTGAAGAATGTAGAGAGCCAGTTAATATAAGATCCCAATATAAAACAACCTTCAACGAGATGCTTATTTAATGAAACGTATTTTATATTTAATTTAATATGTCAATGAATATAATGCATATGAGTTGCTTAGCAAATTTCAGTCCAGAGTATAATTAATTTATAATTAAAAAATATATTTTGTAATATAAGTGTAATTACGAGATATGAGGCATTCTATCTTAGTGGACTAGGATGAAATGGACAATGAGAAGGATCTATGTATGTCCTTATAAGTGCCTTTCTCACATTACGGCTTATACTTTTTTTTACTCCAGCTGTCATTGCAATGCAATATCAGCTGGAGTAGAGATATGTTAAGAGAAATCGGAAAGCTGCATACTGTTACTTTTAATGTGACGTCGCTGTGTCCATGGGGACCAGAAAAAATGTAATACCCCTCTAGGTCAAAGAAGAGAAAATTGTGGACGACTACTGCAGTTGACAGACTTAGGGTAAAGTCTTAATAATGCAATAGGCTATCAACAGATGGCGCTATAAAAATTACAAAAATTACCATATGAAAATTAGGCTGACCGGTGACGGGTAGCACGTACAAGGTGCGAGGAGTCTGGTACTATGATTGCTAATCCGCTTGCCGAGCGGTTAACTATTATGGTGAATCCTCCCTGTCAAATGACCTGCAGTGGGCTTTTATAAGCCGTTATTGTATGGACCTAAATCACCATGGTTAGGAATATGCTCCAAATTGGAGTTCTAAATGATTGTTCGGAAAATTCCGTTACAGAAGATGCCCAAATGATGCAGGTGCATCTTGAACACATTTATATTTATTTATAAATATTTTTATTTATTTATTAATTTTTTAGTAGCTTTGAACCTCATAGTTATTTTAACCGATTTCAAAAATTATTAACAGTTACCCTTAAAAAGTTTTACTTTAATATTCAGTTAAAAATTTAACTAGAGAAAGTTAAATTTTTAAACTAAACTTATATATATTTTTAACTATTGTGTTTTCTCAAAAAACTAAATAGAAAACACGATAAAATCCAAAATTCGTTTTATTTTAGATAAGAAAATATCTTCACGCAATTCCCAATACAGGGGTAGACAGAGGCCGAGTCTAGACAATTAAGTCCCTTCGACCCACCTTTCACCGAAGATATTTTCGGGACAACATGACAGGTGGAGAGCCCATCGCCACCTTTATGTCCAAGCCAACGATATTCGTACATAAGTTTTTGAAAAACTCATTGGTACGAGCCTACCAACTGGGGATCGAACTCGGGTCTATTGACTCGAAATTCCGACCACCAAACCACTCGGCTATCGTGACTTACTTTTTAGATGAATTTAAAATGTTTACATAAAAAAAATAGATTATTAAATAAAGGCGCTTGCGTAATAGAATCAAACTTAATAAAGATACCACAAACATTCAAACCAAAACAGTGTAGAAAATGAGGTTTCCTATGTTATACCCGTACGGGATTCAAACCCGGGACCTTAGAGCTGGTAGCATTGTGAAAGCCGATGTGTATGCCAATTGGCCAGGTTTTGCCATATGTCATAATTTATGCTACAAATGCATTATTATGCTTCATAATAACAATTACAATTATTGAGAATATAAATTCGATCCGCATTTCTAAACAGATACGCGTTTTAATTTTAACTGTATAAGGATATATTGGGAAATGGGAAATGAAGAATGATATCTTTGAAAGGAAATATTTTTATATATCTCCGCGTATTCTTGAAGGGGTAACCAAAGAGTACAAATCGTTGTCACGATCCTAACATATCTTATTCACTTCTCTCAAAATTGTAATTTTATTCATACACGCCCTTCAAATAACTAGTTAAAAATGAAAGGAAATCAAAGTTATTTTATACCCTTAAAAGTGAATCAAGTTTTACTTATTATAAATAAAATTTACACTCAATGGTCGATTGGATGCCATAACCAAAATAATATTATCATAGTGTCCCAACCCCATAGATTAAAAATACAAGTATGCAATACTTATTAAAAACTAAAAACTTCTATAATCGTGGAGCCCTAATCCTCGTGACTTGGTACCAAGAACGCTGGCTGCATTTCAACGTTGAATGGCTAGACTTAAAAGTTGAGCGAAAAATGAACCAGCCCTCTTGTCACCAGCAGGATATATGACGAGTCGCGAATACAATTCCTTTAGAAACTGCATTGATCAGGAATCCCACGGACAGATCGTCTCTACGGAAAATGGAACAAATATGTAGTCTCCTTTAAAACTCTCATATTTACGCTAGTTACACGATTCAGCTGCCTCTAGTGCCACCCCGGCCATTATCGAGGTACCCTTGATGTGAGAGGCCGCTAATGTATCGACGCAACTAGCGTCCCACACAAGAGCTTTGCCTCTCTCCCAAGGGACCAATGTCAAGCCGTCGGGTCTCTTACCATCCACCCTAAATATTCCCACAAGGCTCTAAAACGAAAGGAATATTTATGGAAACAAGAGCCCTTCGGATGATTTCATTCAAGGAGCCGCGACAAGACAGTTTGCTGGCACTTTTTCGGCAACTTTCGATAGCATAGATAATACATTTGTTAGTCTGCAATGTCTATGAGAATAATGTCAATGTCAATTGCATGCTTGTTTTGCTGTTTGCTCGAACTGACAATGTTGTATCATGTGCGTTCACGTTGTTTTGAATAGTAGTACAATGAGTTTGAAGTAAAACGTAAATAGTTATAATTATATAGCAATAGAAAAATTTAAATTGCTATTTAAATTATGAAGTTTAATTATAAGGTAAGTTGATTATAATTTAGTACTTTCTATTAATTATTGTGTAATTTCATGAGTTACTAAAGGCTGAGGTTAAACATTAAAGTAAAAAAAATATTTTGTTTACCTTAAAACCCCCTCTTAATGTTGACAACAACTGGATGTCTTTGAATATTCTATAATGCATTACAATGATATGACATACTTAATACACTTCTGGTATCAGACCAGGTATAATAAAACTTTATAGTTTCAATGACCACTAAGTAGAATATATTGGGTTATGTGAGCACCCATGAATTATTAAAGGCTTGCATTACAAGAATAATCCATCAGACTTGGTTTATAATGAGAAAATGTTGAACCAGGAACATCTTAAACAATAATATATGTTATAAATTTTGATGGTATCACATATATTGCTCTGATCCTAAAATAAGTAGCTAAAGCACTTGTATCATGGAATAGAAATAATCAAGAGACCACAAAATGTAAAAAAAAGTTGAAAAAAATAATTCCAAAAAAAATTTGGTAATTTTAGATTTAACTAAAAATAAATATTTATCAAGTCACGATAGCCGAGTGGTTGGGTGGTCGGAATTTCGAGTCAATAGACCCGAGTTCGATCCCCAGTTGGTAGGCTCGTACCAATGAGTTTTTCAAAAACTTATGTACGAATATCGTTGGCTTGGACATAAAGGTGGCGATGGGCTCTCCACCTGTCATGTTGTCCCGAAAATATCTTCGGTGAAAGGTGGGTCGAAGGGACTTAATTGTCTAGACTCGACCTCTGTCTACCTGTGTCTGTATTGGGAATTGCGTGAAGATATTTATATTTATTTATAAATATTTAATTTTTTTTTGAAACAAACTTGTTAATAATTTCTGTTTGAAATATTTAATGTCTTTATTGTTACAAAATATTTGTTTGTTATATTTTCAGTTTCAAAATCTGCTGGGCACAGTTTATAGGAGGGGAGATATAATTTTTACAAATGATGGAAACTGTGTCATTAGTCCTGTGGGGAATAGAATTACAATTTACAATTTGAAACAGTAAGTATTAATTAAGTTTACGAACATGTACCTAAGAAAAGTTAGGTCCATATAAACTGTATCTCCATATTCCATATATTGAAGTAAACCTATGGGTAAATGGAACTATTTTAAATCCACTTGCACTCAGCATACTCAATCAAAGATACTAGTTATTCCCTTATATTTTACAAACTATCAAGTCACTTGGGTCACTTCTTCACATCACACTACTTTGGGTAAATAGTGACTTACCGTCATGTTAGCCACCTGCTCATTTGCCCCCCTATACTATAAAAAATATTTGCAATATTTTGGCCACTGTCAATATTGGTCAATGATTGTCATTCTGCTGGTTCAAAGCAATCTATCAAATTATAATTGATGTGGGTTTTGGTATGATGGGGTTATAAAAAGACAGAAGCACTGGTATTAATTAACATGGATGGATTTCATATTATTGTATAAAAAATTACCTATTTCACTGGTGAATATAGATAGAAATGAACATGCCAATGAAAGTTGAGTGCTAGTCGTACACTATTGCTAATTGAACATTTCCAAAAAATTTAAATCTTACAGACTTGTGAGGAGTATAGACTATAATTTTAATAAATTTTCTATAATCAGAGCCATAAACAATTTCATAAATATTGAGTTATAGTCATATATTAAATGTTTGAGTTATGGTTGCAAATTAGTACTTGACCTATGTACTATTTTTCTAAACTTCGCCATCAGATACATATTCACACACATCATAACTTTTTATTTTCATTATTCATAACTTTTTATTTTTTCAGAAACAAAAGTAACACATTGTCTGTGGAGAGTCATTTTAATTACACTGCCTTAGATGTGTCTCCAAATGGATCAGTTCTCCTGGCTATTAATGAAAGTGAGTGAGTTTAAATTTTTCTTAAAGATTACTACCAATGCATTCTTTAAATTCTCTCTTCTGTAGATTTCTGACGACCTCCGTGGACGTGTAGCGTAAACATTGATTTTCAAGGTGACGCCATCTCGAGGTCCCGGGTTTGATTCCCATTCATGTCAAAGTAGAAAAACCAGTTTTTCTAAATTTTCTCGTGTTTGTGTGTTTGTGCCTTCGTTGTCTCCGATTTCCATACTACAAGTGCTTTAGCATCTTACATTGGGATCAAAGCAATGTATGTGATGTTGTCCATATCTATACATGTATTAAAAAAAAATTAAATGACATTTCTAATATTCTTGTTACCGATCCGATAGTCTAGTTGATGGAACCCCTCCTTCGAAGCTAAAGCTAACGAGTTCGAATGACAAACATTTTTGTGATGAATATTTATAATTTTTTTTATTACTAAGCTTACCTTACTTAACTTACCTTGGTATTAAGGAAATTGTTCAATAATTGTACTATACGGTGTAATTTTTTTTTCTAGAGGGCGAAGCGCAAATGATAAGCCTTCTAACATGCACAGTGATACACAGATACAAGTTCAAGCAGCTGGTGAATGCTGTAAAGTTCAGCCCCGACGGCAAATACTTTGCAGCATGTTGTGATGACACAGGTAAGCTATTTAAATGTGTGAAGCTACATCTGCATCACCTTCATATTGTAGTGTAAAAATGTTATCTTCATGGCTTTCCCAATACAGGGGTAGACAGAGGTGTGGACAATTAAGTCCTTTCAACAATTCTTTCTTTCAATTCCGAAGATATCTTTTGGGCGATTATTATAAATTATAAAATGACTGGATGTCATGCTAACAAAATTTAACGCAATCAATATTTAGTAAAGAAATTACAGATTTAAAAATGAAAACTGTTACCGAGAGATGGGTATAACTATCTCGAAAAATACCATGTCCAAATTTAACAGACCGGTGACAGGCTGCGGCGTCTAAGGTTTGAGGTGTACGGTACTGCGATCGTTAATCCCCTTGCTGAGCGTACCGATTGTGGCAAACCCTCCCTTACATGCCTATGCCATGCATTGGACTTTCAATATGCTCACCACCTGTCACATTGTCCAATAATATCTTCAGTGAGGTGGCTCGAAAGGAGTTTATTGTCTGGACCTCTGTCTACACCATTATTGGGAATGGCGTGAAGATTGTTATTTATATTTATTGATAGTCATAATTATAGTGAAGTAGGAATGAAGTTAGAAGAAACTGGGATTAGTAGGATGAATTGTTTAATTCGAATGTATCTATTTCAGTGTTCATAATGACAGCACCCAGTAGTTTCACGGGTGAGTACCGTTCCTTCATCATGAAGAGAGTTTACAAGAAGGCGCACGATGACGTCACCTGCCTGGATTGGTCCTCATGCTCTAATCTGCTAGCAGTGGGCTCGAAGGACACCACAACCAAAATATACACAGTCGATTACTTGGACAATTTGAACATGTATTCTCTAAGCGGACATACAGACAAGATAGTCGGTGTGTTCTTCGAAAAGAAGAGTTTGGACCTTATCACTGTTAGTAGGAACGGTCAGGTTTGCTTGTGGGAGGCTAGCATAGACTCGGACGATTTGGTCACATCGGCGGTTCAAGTGTCTCACAGGAAGAGGAGAAAGATGGAGAGGAAGGAGGACGACAGCGAAGACGATATCGATGAGAAGGACGTTATAGAGAAGGAGAAAGAGTATGTGAGTGTAATGAATTATTTTTGTTACATACTTATTACTTTTTATAAGGTTGATTGAAGCCTAAAAAGAGGCTCAGAACGTAAGGAATGTGACAGTTGGTAACAGTGCACTTCTATTATTCGAGATTACTAATTTTTGTTTCATATTTAATTAAGTCAAAGTATTATATTTAATTGGCCGAGTGGTAACGTAAGAATATTGCCACTCCCTTTCTTCCCGTGGGTGTCGTAAGAGGCGACTAAGGGAAATAACCTTGAATAATGTTATGGCAACCGATAAATGGCGGAATAACCATCTCTAAAAATATCAGACCGAAATAAACAGACCGAAGATGGGCAGCAGTGACTAAGGTGCAAGGTGACTGATACTGCGATCGCCAATCCGCTTGCCAAGCGTGGCGATTGTGGCAAATCCTCCCTCTGGGAGAGGCCTATGTCTTGCAGTGGACTTTAATAGGCCGATATGTATGTATGTATGTATTTAATTAAGTCACGATAGCCGAGCCTCGTATCCGAACCCCAAGGCTCGTACCAATGGGTTTTTCAAAAACGTATCTACGATTTATGTCATTGGCTAATGTACGAATTATATCGTAGGCTTGGACACATAGGCGGCGACAGGCTCACCACCTGTCACGTGGTCAGTATTTAGTAACTTAATTTTAATTTTGTAAATTCTTGGTACAGAAAATTGTGACAACCCGAGATCCTAGTTGTTATTAGCCCTGCCTTCGATTTGCGGATTCGAGTCCCGTTAAGAGCGAACATTTGTGTGACGAATGTAAATGATTGTACACGTGTCATGGATGTTTATATATTAATATCTATATATGTATATATATATATATATATATATATATATATATATATATATATATATATATATATATATATATATATATATATATATATATATATATATATATATATATATACTTACGTATTATTGTACCGTCGCTTGAATACAAAGGCGTAGGGTTCACCAAATGTCATGTCCCAAATAAGCTTTGGTGAAAAGTGGGTCGAAAGGATTTAAGTGTATACCTCACTGTCTACCCCAGTTCCGGTAAAAACAGTAAAAATATATTTTGATCTTGATGAAATTTTCATAAAATAACAGTAATTACATACATACTGTACAATTTGGTGTAGCACTAAAAATTACTATAAAAATAGACGTGTTTAATTGCATTCCACCTATATATTAACAGTTAAACTATTTAAGTCACGATAGCCGAGTGGTTGGATGGTCGGAATTACGAGTCAAGAGACCCGAGTTCGATCCTCAGGTGGCAGGGTTTTTCAAAAACGTATCTACGATTTATGTCATTGGCTAATGTACGAATTATATCGTAGGCTTGGACACATAGGCGGCGACAGGCTCACCACCTGTCACGTGGTCAGTATTTAGTAACTTAATTTTAATTTTGTAAATTCTTGGTACAGAAAATTGTGACAACCCGAGATCCTAGTTGTTAGTAGCCCGCCTCCGATTTGCGGATTCGAGTCCCGTTAAGAGCGAACATTTGTGTGACGAATGTAAATGATTGTACACGTGTCATGGATGTTTATATATTAATATCTATATATGTATATATATATATATATATATATATATATATATATATATATATATATATATATATATATATATATATATATATATATATATATATATATATATATATATATATATATATATATATATATATATATATATATATATATATATATATATATATATATATATATATATATATATATATATATATATATATATATATATATATATATATATATATATATATATATATATATATATATATATATATATATATATATATATATATATATATATATATATATATATATATATATATATATATATATATATATATATATATATATATATATATATATATATATATATATATATATATATATATATATATATATATATATATATATATATATATATATATATATATATATATATATATATATATATATATATATATATATATATATATATATATATATATATATATATATATATATATATATATATATATATATATATATATATATATATATATATATATATATATATATATATATATATATATATATATATATATATATATATATATATATATATATATATATATATATATATATATATATATATATATATATATATATATATATATATATATATATATATATATATATATATATATATATATATATATATATATATATATATTTTTTTTTTAGGACAGCGACGGAGAAGAGAAACCTGTGAATGAAAAGAAAATTGAAGAGGACAAAAGGTTGTCCTACAAGAAGTTGGGACGTCATTACATCGGCGATGCCATAAGGAATGCACATCATAAAGTGAAACTTTCGGCCGCACAGTACCATAAAGAGACTAGGATGTTAATAACAGGTTAATTGCATGTTCTTTTACAATTAACATTTCTATTCATTTTATTAAAATTTCCCTAATCGGTAAGACGAAAACACTTCGTACTTGAAATTTTCCTATTTGTTAAGGGGAAGACACAACGTTCTAGAAACTTCGCTATTTATAAAGGGGAAATGTAACGTTCCAGAAACTTCGCCTTGCTTCTAGAACTATTGTAACAGTATTATTATGCAATTTTAACCCACTTTTATTAGCTTGGTAAAAACTAAAAATAGCCGTGTTTGACTCTTCCTTTAAAGGTAAGGGTTGGAGATTCGAATACCGCTAGGGGCAAACTTTTGATTGTTGAATATTAATGTTTATTCTAGTTTTTATTGTCTAGACCTCTGCCAACCTCAGTATTGGGAGTTAGCTTGAAAATATTAAAAATTATCCCTTTGTAGGTATTTCACAATTATTCACGAAAAATTTATTTCTTTCTGAATTATGTCGTACCAAAAATATCTTCGGTGGATGGTGGGTCATAGGGACTTAATTGTCTAGACTAGACCTCAGTCTACCCCTGTTTTGGGAATTGCATGAAGATATTTATTATTTTATTTATTTAAACTATTTTTTAGGACAGCGACGGAGAAGAGAAACCTGTGAATGAAAAGAAAATTGAAGAGGACAAAAGGTTGTCCTACAAGAAGTTGGGACGTCATTACATCGGCGATGCCATAAGGAATGCACATCATAAAGTGAAACTTTCGGCCGCACAGTACCATAAAGAGACTAGGATGTTAATAACAGGTTAATTGCATGTTCTTTTACAATTAACATTTCTATTCATTTTATTAAAATATATATATATATATATATATATATATATATATATATATATATATATATATATATATATATATATATATATATATATATATATATATATATATATATATATATATATATATATATATATATATATATATATATATATATATATATATATATATATATATATATATATATATATATATATATATATATATATATATATATATATATATATATATATATATATATTTTTTTTTTTTTTGTATTTTTTAAATTTATAATTCGTGTTGATTTTATTTGTAAATTTAAAATTTAATCTAATTTAATCTATTTCAGTTTCTCGAATTGTAATGAATATAAATATGAAGTAATGTAATGTCTATTAAGGAATAAACAAGGCTTATTATTATATATTATTAAAAAAAAAAAAACTTATGTACCATTTATGTTAGTTAGCTTGGACGTAAAGACGGCGACAGGCTCACTTGTCGCGTTGTCCCAAACAATGCCTTTGGTTGAAGGTGGGTCTAAAAGACTTCAACTGTTTAGACCTCTGTCTACCCTGTATTGGGAATTGCGTGAAGATTTTATTTTTACTTCTTTTTCAATTATTTTTTAAATTTATAATTCGTGTTGATTTTATTTGTAAATTTAAAATTTAATCTAATTTAATCTATTTCAGTTTCTCGAATTGTAATGAATATAAATATGAAGTAATGTAATGTCTATTAAGGAATAAACAAGGCTTATTATTATATATTATTAAAAAAAAAAAAACTTATGTACCATTTATGTTAGTTAGCTTGGACGTAAAGACGGCGACAGGCTCACTTGTCACGTTGTCCCAAACAATGCCTTTGGTTGAAGGTGGGTCTAAAAGACTTCAACTGTTTAGACCTCTGTCTACCCTGTATTGTGAACGGCGTGAAGATATGCGTATTGTTTTATGACATGGGCGTGGTCGGTGCAGGGTTCTCGAACGGGCTGTTCTTCCTGCACGAGATGCCGGATGTGAACCTGGTGCACACGCTTAGCATCTCGGAGCACCGCATCGGCAGCGTGGCGGTATCGCCGCAGGGCGATTGGATCGCCTTCGGCTGCCCGCATATAGGGCAGCTGCTCGTGTGGGAGTGGCAGAGTGAGTGTTCGGATGATATTTTTTTTTATAATAATAATCTATTGCCTTCAAATATACAATGAGAATAATAAGAAGATATTAAAGTGTTTTTAGATTATTTTATTATTAAAAAAAAAGTTTAAAAAGAATGAAATTGAATATTGCTCATGTTTATAAAGTTATTATTAATTTGGTAGTAGAAATGTATTTTGAAGAAAATATTGAATATTTTTAGTTAGTTGGGATAGTTACAAATTTGTGTAGAGTTTAAATTGGACATCAATTTGTTTTAATTTATAATTATGATAATGTCTTTAATTAGAAAAAAATATTTATCAAATGTTTGTGCCAGCAAAACTGTAAAAATAGTAAATTATCTTATTCTAAATACGGTATTGATTCATTATTCTTTAATTATTACTTTGTAGTTTTGAATTTATTTTTTGTTTGTATTATTGTCAATGTTGTGTATGTGATGAGAAAACACTTTTTCTAGTTCAACATTTTCTCGGGTCTGAGTGTTCGTAGGTAACCTTCGTTGTTTCCGATTCCATAATACAAGCACTTAAGCTGGCTTACTTTGGAATCAGAACAATGTATGTGATGTTGTCCCTATCTATGTATATTTATTAAAAAAAGTTTAAATAGAATGAAATTGAATATTGCTCATGTTTATAAAGTTATTATTAATTTGGTAGTAGAAATGTATTTTGAAGAAAATATTGAATATTTTTAGTTAGTTGGGATAGTTACAAATTTGTGTAGAGTTTAAATTGGACATCAATTTGTTTTAATTTATAATTATGATAATGTCTTTAATTAAAAAAAAAATATTTATCAAATGTTTGTGCCAGCAAAACTGTAAAAATAGTAAATTATCTTATTCTAAATACGGTATTGATTCATTATTCTTTAATTATTACTTTGTAGTTTTGAATGTATTTTTTGTTTGTATTATTGTCAATGTTGTGTATGTGATGAGAAAACACTTTTTCTAGTTCAACATTTTCTCGGGTCTGAGTGTTCGTAGGTAACCTTCGTTGTTTCCGATTCCATAATACAAGCACTTAAGCTGGCTTACTTTGGAATCAGAACAATGTATGTGATGTTGTCCCTATCTATGTATATTTATTAAAAAAATTGTCACGATAGTCGAGCGGTTTCGAATCCCAAGGCTCGTACCAATGGCTTCTTTAAAAAAAAAAAAAAATTAGATTTATTTAAAATCACATATAAAAATTGTCGCTTGTATTTAATACATATACAGGTACTAGGAGGCCATGTGGCGCCGGTTGTTAGGTATTAAATTAAAATTGCTGCGTCTGTTCAAGTATTAAATTAAAATTGCTGCGTCTATTTAAGTATTTAATTAATGTATAGGTACTAGGAGGCCATGTGCTGCCAAAAGTTAGGTATTAAATTAAAATTGCTGCGTCTGTTCAAGTATTAAATTAAAATTGCTGCGTCTATTTAAGTATTTAATTCATGTACAGGTACTAGGAGGCCATGTCGCGCCGGTGGCTAGACATTAAATTAAAATTGCTGCGTCTGTTCAAGTATTAAATTAATGTACAGGTACTAGGAGGCCATGTTGCGCCGATGGTTAGGAATTAAATTAAAATTGCTGCGTCTGTTCAAGTATTAAATTAAAATTGCTGCGTCTGTTCAAGTATTAAATTAAAATTGCTGCGTCTATTTAAGTATTTAATTTAGAAACAGATACTAGGAGGCCATGTCGCGCCGGTGGCTAGACATTAAATTAAAATTGCTGCGGCTATTTAAGTATTTAATTCATACACAGGTACTAGGAGGCCATGTGCTGCCAAAAGTTAGGTATTAAATTAAAATTGCTGCGTCTATTTAAGTATTTAATTTATACACAGATACTAGGAGGCCATGTGCTGCCAAAAGTTAGGTATTAAATTTAAATTGCTGCGTCTGTTCAAGTATTAAATTAAAATTGCTGCGGCTATTTAAGTATTTAATTCATACACAGATACTAGGAGGCCATGTGCTGCCAAAAGTTAGGTATTAAATTTAAATTGCTGCGTCTATTTAAGTATTTAATTCATGTACAGGTACTAGGAGGCCATGTGCTGCCAAAAGTTAGGTATTAAATTAAAATTGCTGCGTCTGTTCAAGTATTAAATTAAAATTGCTGCGTCTATTTAAGTATTTAATTCATGTACAGGTACTAGGAGGGCATGTGGCGCCGGAGGTTAGGTATTAAATTAAAATTGCTGCGTGTATTTAAGTATTTAATTCATACACAGGTACTAGGAGGGCATGTTAGGTATTCAATTAAAATTGCTGCGTCTGTTCAAGTATTAAATTAATGTACAGGTACTAGGAGGCCATGTCGCGCCGGTGGCTAGACATTAAATTAAAATTGCTGCGGCTATTTAAGTATTTAATTCATGTACAGGTACTAGGAGGCCATGTCGCGCCGGTGGCTAGACATTAAATTAAAATTGCTGCGGCTATTTAAGTATTTAATTCATGTACAGGTACTAGGAAGCCATGTGGCGCCGGTTGTTAGGTATTAAATTAAAATTGCTGCGTCTATTTAAGTATTTAATTCATACACAGGTACTAGGAAGCCATGTGGCGCCGGTGGTTAGGTATTAAATTTAAATTGCTGCGTCTGTTCAAGTATTAAATTAATGTACAGGTACTAGGAGGCCATGTCGCGCCGGTGGCTAGACATTAAATTAAAATTGCTGCGGCTATTTAAGTATTTAATTCATGTACAGGTACTAGGAGGGCATGTGGCGCCGGTTGTTAGGTATTAAATTAAAATTGCTGCGTCTATTTAAGTATTTAATTTATACACAGATACTAGGAGGCCATGTGCTGCCAAAAGTTAGGTATTAAATTTAAATTGCTGCGTGTATTTAAGTATTTAATTTATACACAGATACTAGGAGGCCATGTGGCGCCGGTTGTTAGGTATTAAATTTAAATTGCTGCGTGTATTTAAGTATTTAATTTATACACAGATACTAGGAGGCCATGTGCTGCCAAAAGTTAGGTATTAAATTAAAATTTAATCTAATTTAATCTATTTCAGTTTCTCGAATTGTAATGAATATAAATATGAAGTAATGTAATGTCTATTAAGGAATAAACAAGGCTTATTATTATATATTATTTAAAAAAAGCAACTACTGTCAATTTTTTTTTCAATGTTTTTTTTTTTTACACTGCTACGATCTTACGAGGTGACTTCGCGCGCAAAATTTTGTTTTGAATAAAAAAAATAATCGCTGTCACTTCTTTTTCAATAATTTTTTTGAAACTGCTACAATCTCGCGATGTGAGTTCGCGCCAAAATTTAGTTTTGATAAAAAAAACAACTGCTGTCATTTTTTTCAATACTTTTTTTAACATTGCTACGATCTTGCGACGTTTTTTCCCGGCAAAATTTAGTTTTTATTAAAAAAAATCACTGCTGTCACTTCTTTTTCAATTATTTTTTTGAAACTGCTACAATCTTGCGACGTGAGTTCGCGGCAAAGTTTAGTTTTGACTAAAAAAAAAAACGCGGTCACTTCTTTTTCTTTTCTTTTTTTAAGTCACGATAGCCGAGTTGATGGGTGGTCGGAATTTCGAGTCATGACCAATGAGTTTTTCAAAAACTTTTTAGGAATTTCACCGTTGGCTTGGACATAAAGGCGGTGACGGGCTCACCACCTGTCACGTTGTCCCGAAAATATCTTCGGTGGAAGGTGGGTCAAAGGGACTTAATTGTCTAGACTTGACCTCTGTCTACCCCTGTATTGGGAATTGCGTGAAGATTTTTATTTTTACTTCTTTTTCAATAGTTTTTTACATTTCTACGATTGTACGAGCCTGCCAACTGGGGCTCGAACTCGGGTCTATTGACTCGAAATTCCGACCACCCAACCGCTCGGCTATCGTGGAGTGTATATATATATATATATATATATATATATATATATATATATATATATATATATATATATATATATATATATATATATATATATATATATATATATATATATATATATATATATATATATATATATATATATATATATATATATATATATATATATATATATATATATATATATATATATATATATATATATATATATATATATATATATATATATATATATATATATATATATATATATATATATATATATATATATATATATATATATATATATATATATATATATATATATATATATATATATATATATATATATATATATATATATATATATATATATATATATATATATATATATATATATATATATATATATATATATATATATATATATATATATATATATATATATATATATATATATATATATATATATATATATATATATATATATATATATATATATATATATATATATATATATATATATATATATATATATATATATATATATATATATATATATATATATATATATATATATATATATATATATATATATATATATATTTTTTTTTTTTGAAACTGCTACAATCTCGCGATGTGAGTTCGCGCCAAAATTTAGTTTTGACTAAAAAAAAAAAAATTAGATTTATTTAAAATCACATATAAAAATTGTCGCTTGTATTTAATACATATACAGGTACTAGGAGGCCATGTTGCGCCGATGGTTAGGAATTAAATTAAAAATTGCGTCTATTTAAGTATTTAATTCATGTACAGGTACTAGGAGGGCATGTTAGGTATTCAATTAAAATTGCTGCGTCTGTTTAAGTATTTAATTTATACACAGGTACTAGGAGGCCATGTTGCGCCGATGGTTGAACATTAAATTAAAATTGCTGCGGCTATTTAAGTATTTAATTAATGTACAGGTACTAGGAGGCCATGTGGCGCCGGTTGTTAGGTATTAAATTAATGTACAGGTACTAGGAAGCCATGTGGCGCCGATGGTTAGGAATTAAATTAAAAATTGCGTCTATTTAAGTATTTAATTCATGTACAGGTACTAGGAAGCCATGTGGCGCCGGTGGTTGGGTATTAAATTAAAATTGCTGCGTGTATTTAAGTATTTAATTTATACACAGGTACTAGGAGGGCATGTTAGGTATTCAATTAAAATTGCTGCGTCTATTTAAGCATTTAATTAATACTCAGGTACGAGGAGGCCATGTGGCGCCGATGGTTGAACATTAAATTAAAAATTGCGTCTATTTAAGCATTTAATTCATACACAGATACTAGGAGGCCATGTTGCGCCGATGGTTAGGAGTTAAATTTAAATTGCTGCGTGTATTTAAGTATTTAATTCATACACAGATACTAGGAGGCCATGTTGCGCCGATGGTTGAACATTAAATTAAAATTGCTGCGTCTGTTCAAGTATTAAATTAAAATTGCTGCGTGTATTTAAGTATTTAATTCATGTACAGGTACTAGGAGGCCATGTTGCGCCGATGGTTAGGAGTTAAATTTAAATTGCTGCGTGTATTTAAGTATTTAATTCATGTACAGGTACTAGGAGGCCATGTGCTGCCAAAAGTTAGGTATTAAATTAAAATTGCTGCGTCTATTTAAGTATTTAATTTAGAAACAGATACTAGGAGGCCATGTGCTGCCAAAAGTTAGGTATTAAATTTAAATTGCTGCGTCTGTTCAAGTATTAAATTAAATTATACTAAATACTTAAGAGTATGCACCAAAAAAAAAAAAAAATTAGATTTATTTAAAATCACATATAAAAATTGTCGCTTGTATTTAATACATATACAGGTACTAGGAGGCCATGTAGCGCGGGTGTTTAGTTTCAAATTAAAATTGCTGCTTGTTTTTAAGTATGTAATTCATGTACAGGTACTAGGAGGCCATGTCGCGCCGGTGGTTAGGTATTAAATTAAAATTGCTGCGGCTATTTAAGTATTTAATTCATGTACAGGTACTAGGAGGGCATGTGGCGCCGGTGGTTAGGTATTAAATTGAAATTGCTGCGTGTATTTAAGTATTTAATTCATACACAGATACTAGGAGGCCATGTGGCGCCGGTTGTTAGGTATTAAATTTAAATTGCTGCGTCTATTTAAGTATTTAATTCATACACAGGTACTAGGAAGCCATGTGGCGCCGATGGTTAGGAATTAAATTAAAATTGCTGCGGCTATTTAAGCATTTAATTAATACTCAGGTACGAGGAGGCCATGTCGCGCCGGTGGCTAGACATTAAATTAAAATCCTGCGTCTATTTAAGTATTTAATTAATGTATAGGTACTAGGAGGCCATGTGCTGCCAAAAGTTAGGTATTAAATTAAAATTGCTGCGTCTATTTAAGTATTTAATTCATGTACAGGTACTAGGAGGGCATGTTAGGTATTCAATTAAAATTGCTGCGTCTGTTCAAGTATTAAATTAATGTACAGGTACTAGGAGGGCATGTGGCGCCGGTGGTTAGGTATTAAATTAAAATTGCTGCGTCTGTTCAAGTATTAAATTAATGTACAGGTACTAGGAGGCCATGTTGCGCCGATGGTTAGGAGTTAAATTTAAATTGATGCTGCTTGTTTCTAAGTATTAAAAAGTATTTAATTTAGAAACAGATACTAGGAGGCCATGTGGCGCCGGTGGTTAGGTATTACATTTAAATTGCTGCGTGTATTTAAGTATTTAATAAATGTACAGGTACTAGGAGGCCATGTGGCACCAGAGGTTAGGTATTAAATTTAAATTGATGCTGCTTGTTTCTAAGTATTAAATTAATGTACAGGTACTAGGAGGCCATGTGGCGCCGGTTGTTAGGTATTAAATTTAAATTGCTGCGTCTATTTAAGTATTTAATTCATACACAGGTACTAGGAAGCCATGTGGCGCCGATGGTTAGACATTAAATTAAAATTGCTGCGTCTGTTCAAGTATTAAATTAATGTACAGGTACTAGGAGGCCATGTGGCGCCGATGGTTAGGAATTAAATTAAAATTACTGCGTCTATTTAAGCATTTAATTCATACACAGGTACGAGGAGGCCATGTCGCGCCGGTGGCTAGACATTAAATTAAAATTGCTGCGTCTATTTAAGCATTTAATTAATGTATAGGTACTAGGAGGCCATGTTGCGCCGATGGTTAGGAATTAAATTAAAATTACTGCGTCTATTTAAGCATTTAATTCATACACAGGTACTAGGAAGCCATGTGGCGCCGATGGTTAGACATTAAATTAAAATTGCTGCGTCTATTTAAGTATTTAATTAATGTATAGGTACTAGGAGGCCATGTGCTGCCAAAAGTTAGGTATTAAATTAAAATTGCTGCGTCTATTTAAGTATTTAATTCATGTACAGGTACTAGGAGGGCATGTTAGGTATTCAATTAAAATTGCTGCGTCTATTTAAGTATTTAATTTATACACAGATACTAGGTGGGCCTGTGGCGCCGGAGGTTAGGTATTAAATTAAAATTGCTGCGTCTATTTAAGTATTTAATTCATGTACAGGTACTAGGAGGCCATGTTGCGCCGATGGTTAGGAGTTAAATTTAAATTGATGCTGCTTGTTTCTAAGTATTAAAAAGTATTTAATTTAGAAACAGATACTAGGAGGCCATGTGGCGCCGGTGGTTAGGTATTACATTTAAATTGCTGCGTGTATTTAAGTATTTAATAAATGTACAGGTACTAGGAGGCCATGTGGCACCAGAGGTTAGGTATTAAATTGAAATTGCTGCGTGTATTTAAGTATTTAATTCATACACAGGTACTAGGAAGCCATGTGGCGCCGATGGTTAGACATTAAATTAAAATTGCTGCGTCTGTTCAAGTATTAAATTAATGTACAGGTACTAGGAGGCCATGTGGCGCCGATGGTTAGGAATTAAATTAAAATTGCTGCGGCTATTTAAGCATTTAATTCATACACAGGTACGAGGAGGCCATGTCGCGCCGGTGGCTAGACATTAAATTAAAATTGCTGCGTCTATTTAAGTATTTAATTAATGTATAGGTACTAGGAGGCCATGTGCTGCCAAAAGTTAGGTATTAAATTAAAATTGCTGCGTCTATTTAAGTATTTAATTCATGTACAGGTACTAGGAGGCCATGTGCTGCCAAAAGTTAGGTATTAAATTAAAATTGCTGCGTCTATTTAAGTATTTAATTCATGTACAGGTACTAGGAGGGCATGTGGCGCCGGAGGTTAGGTATTCAATTAAAATTGCTGCGTCTATTTAAGTATTTAATTTATACACAGGTACTAGGAGGGCATGTGGCGCCGGAGGTTAGGTATTAAATTAAAATTGCTGCGTCTATTTAAGTAATTAATTCATGTACAGGTACTAGGAGGCAATTTTACGCCGATGGTTAGGAGTTAAATTTAAATTGATGCTGCTTGTTTCTAAGTATTAAATTAATGTACAGGTACTAGGAGGCCATGTTGCGCCGATGGTTAGGTATTAAATTAAATTTGCTGCGTCTATTTAAGTATTTAATTAATGTACAGGTACTAGGAGGCCATGTGACGCCGGTGGTTAGGTATTAAATTAAAATTGCTGCATCTATTTAAGTATTTAATTAATGTATAGGTACTAGGAGGCCATGTGCTGCCAAAAGTTAGGTATTAAATTAAAATTGCTGCGTCTATTTAAGTATTTGATTAATGTACAGGTACTAGGAGGCCATGTGGTGCCAATGGTTAGGTATTAAATTAAAATTGCTGCGTCTGTTTAAGTATTTAATTAATGTACAGGTACTAGGAGGGCACGTGGCGCCGGTGGTGAGCCTGTCGTTCAGCCCGGCGCTGAGCAGCACGCGGCTGGTCTCCGCGGGCTGGGACAAGACCGCGCGGCTGTGGGACTGCCTGGAGACCAGCTCCGACTGCGAGACCATACAGCTCACCGCGGACGCGCTGCAGGTCGCCTTCAGACCGGACGGCGAGGAGGTGACTCACTTATTTTTTCGTATTGATTTAGTTGCACTAATGGAATTTTTCAATATGCCATTCAAGGTTAAATTGTATTGTAAAAAAATTATCTTCACGCTATTCCCAGTACAGGGGTAGACACAGATCGGGACAACGTGACAGGTGGTGAATCTGTGCTCGTCTTAATAACGAAGCCAACAATATAAATCGTCCATAAGTTTAAAAAAAACCGATTGGTTCGAGCGTGCCACCTGGGGATCGATCTCGGGTCTTTTGACTTGAAATTCCGTCGACCCAACAACTTGGCTATCGTGACTTTAAAACTGTATCTTATTTCATCAAAAATGTACCTTACTACCTTTCAATTTCGGTGCAGATTGCTGTGTCGACGTTGGACGGCAACATTTCGTTCTTCGACGTGACGAGCTCGCCGCCTGTCGCGTCGTCGAGCGCAGCGCCGGACACCTAGCGTCCTTGACACTGCTCTCCGGTCTTTTTTTTAAAAAGAATACTATAAGTGCAATGCCGAATAACATTACTAGTATTCCTGTTAACCACTCCAATTAAGCTGCAATGCTTGTGTCTGGAGTTGGTTTACGCCAATAGTCGAACGGCGGGGCCCGAACCTGCGACGTCATGTATCGCAGTCCATGACGCTATTGCCGCTCTACGGTCTGCTCAAATTTGGTGGGATAGTTTTGGAAATTTTCCTGTCATATTTCAGTAGTCGTTGGTATTTCCTTTAACGACACAACAGGAAGAATACAGCAATTTTTTAAACAGTGACCATACGGTTTAAAAAAAACCGATTGGTTCGAGCGTGCCACCTGGGGATCGAACACGGCTCTCTTGACTCGAAATTCCGACCACCTAACCACTCGGCTATCGTGACTTCAAAACTGTATCTTATTTCATCAAAAATGTACCTTACTACCTTTCAATTTCGGTGCAGATTGCTGTGTCGACGTTGGACGGCAACATTTCGTTCTTCGACGTGACGAGCTCGCCGCCTGTCGCGTCGTCGAGCGCAGCGCCGGACACCTAGCGTCCTTGACACTGCTCTCCGGTCTTTTTTTTAAAAAGAATACTATAAGTGCAATGCCGAATAACATTACTAGTATTCCTGTTAACCACTCCAATTAAGCTGCAATGCTTGTGTCTGGAGTTGGTTTACGCCAATAGTCGAACGGCGGGGCCCGAACCTGCGACGTCATGTGTCGCAGTCCATGACGCTATTGCCGCTCTACGGTCTGCTCAAATTTGGTGGGATAGTTTTGGAAATTTTCCTGTCATATTTCAGTAGTCGTTGGTATTTCCTTTAACGACACAACGGGAAGAATACAGCAATTTTTTAAACAGTGACCATACGGTTTAAAAAAAACCGATTGGTTCGAGCGTGCCACCTGGGGATCGAACACGGCTCTCTTGACTCGAAATTCCGACCACCTAACCACTCGGCTATCGTGACTTCAAAACTGTATCTTATTTCATCAAAAATGTACCTTACTACCTTTCAATTTCGGTGCAGATTGCTGTGTCGACGTTGGACGGCAACATTTCGTTCTTCGACGTGACGAGCTCGCCGCCTGTCGCGTCGTCGAGCGCAGCGCCGGACACCTAGCGTCCTTGACACTGCTCTCCGGTCTTTTTTTTAAAAAGAATACTATAAGTGCAATGCCGAATAACATTACTAGTATTCCTGTTAACCACTCCAATTAAGCTGCAATGCTTGTGTCTGGAGTTGGTTTACGCCAATAGTCGAACGGCGGGGCCCGAACCTGCGACGTCATGTGTCGCAGTCCATGACGCTATTGCCGCTCTACGGTCTGCTCAAATTTGGTGGGATAGTTTTGGAAATTTTCCTGTCATATTTCAGTAGTCGTTGGTATTTCCTTTAACGACACAACAGGAAGAATACAGCAATTTTTTAAACAGTGACCATACGGTTTAAAAAAAACCGATTGGTTCGAGCGTGCCACCTGGGGATCGAACACGGCTCTCTTGACTCGAAATTCCGACCACCTAACCACTCGTCTATCGTGACTTCAAAACTGTATCTTACTTCATCAAAAATGTACCTTATCACCTGTGCGATTGGGCACAGATTGCGGTGTCGACGTTGGACGGCAACATTTCGTTCTTCGACGTGACGAGCTGCGAGCAGACCGGCAGTATCGAGGGCCGCAACGACTTGGGCTCCGGGCGCGCCGACACAGACCTCGTCACTGCCGAGAAGATGCTCAAGACCAAGTAACTCCTCGTTATTGTTGAGTATTTTGTACCGTTGGCATGGATGACGTGACGAGCTCGCCGCCTGTCGCGTCGTCGAGCGCAGCGCCGGACACCTAGCGTCCTAGACACTGCTCTCCGGTCTTTTTTTTTTTTAAAAAAAAGAATACTATAAGTGCAATGCCGAATAACATTACTAGTATTCCTGTTAACCACTCCAATTAAGCTGCAATGCTTGTGTCTGGAGTTGGTTTACGCCAATAGTCGAACGGCGGGGCCCGAACCTGCGACGTCATGTATCGCAGTCCATGACGCTATTGCCGCTCTACGGTCTGCTCAAATTTGGTGGGATAGTTTTGGAAATTTTCCTGTCATATTTCAGTAGTCGTTGGTATTTCCTTTAACGACACAACGGGAAGAATACAGCAATTTTTTTAAACAGTGACCATACGGTTTAAAAAAAAATATGTACGATTTATATCGTTGGCTTGCCATAAAACTGGCGACGGGCTCACCACCTGTCACGTTGTCCCGAAAATATCTTCGGTGGAAAGTGGGTCGAAGGGGCTTAATTGTCTAGACTAGACCTCTGTCTACCCCTCTATAGGGAATTAATTAATTTATTATTATTAAGCAATAACGAATGTATTCCAGGGCGTTCACCAGCATTTGCTACTCGGCGGACGGCGGCTGCGTGCTGGGCGGCGGCAACAGCAAGCACGTGTGCCTCTACAGCGTGAGGGAGGCGATGCTCATTAAAGTTCGTCATCACACAGAATCGATCCCTGGACGCCGTCAACGTATGTGCATTACATTCATGTATTATTCTTGTGCCATTCCGGTTCTATACATTATTTAATCTATGTATAGATTTAATAATGTAAACAAAACAATATGATATTATTAATACAACATAATATGTATAATAAAAACAAAATAATATAATATAAAAAAATATCTTCACGCAATTCCCAATACAGGGGTAGACAGAGGTCGTGTCTAGACAATTAAGTCCCTTCGACTCACTTTCCACCGAAGATATTTTCGGGACAACGTGACAGGTGGTGAGCCCGTCGCTGTCTTTATGTCCAAGCCAACGATATTCGTACATAAGTTTTTGAAAACCCATTGGTACGAGCCTGCCACCTGGGGATCGAACTCGGGTCTATTGACTCGAAATTCCAACCATCCAACCACTCGGCTATCGTGACTTCTTATATAATATAATAAATTAAATAATGTAAATAATTGGCCGTGTGGTAACGGTGTAAGAATATTGCCACTCCCTTTCTTCTCGTGGGGGTCGTAAGAGGCGACCAAGGGAATCAGCCTTGAATATTATTATGGCAACCGATAGATGGCGGGACAACCGTGTCTAAAAATATCAGACCAAAATGATCCAAACGAAGATTGGGCAGCAGTGTCTAAGGTGCGAGGTGTCTGATACTGCGATCGCCAATCCGCTTGTCAAGCGTGGCGATTATGGCAAATCCTCCCTACAGGAAGGCTTATGTCAGTGGACTTTAATAGGCCGTTATGTATGTATGTTATGTATAGATTAAGTTGTGCAACTCATTCTACGAAAGAGATTTTTCTATATTTTCGGGACAACGTGACAGTTAGTGAGCCAGTCGCCGTCTTTATGTCCAAGCCAACGATATAATTCGTACATAAGTTTTTGAAAACCCATTGGTACGAGCCTGCCACCTGGGGATCGAACTCGGGTCTATTGACTCGAAATTCCAACCATCCAACCACTCGGCTATCGTGACTTCAAAACTGTATCTTATTTCATCAAAAATGTACCTTACTACCTTTCAATTTCGGTGCAGATTGCTGTGTCGACGTTGGACGGCAACATTTCGTTCTTCGACGTGACGAGCTGCGAGCAGACCGGCAGTATCGAGGGCCGCAACGACTTGGGCTCCGGGCGCGCCGACACAGACCTCGTCACTGCCGAGAAGATGCTCAAGACCAAGTAACTCCTCGTTATTGTTGAGTATTTTGTACCGTTGGCATGGACGACGTGACGAGCTCGCCGCCTGTCGCGTCGTCGAGCGCAGCGCCGGACACCTAGCGTCCTTGACACTGCTCTCCGGTCTTTTTTTTTTTTAAAAAAAGAATACTATAAGTGCAATGCCGAATAACATTACTAGTATTCCTGTTAACCACTCCAATTAAGCTGCAATGCTTGTGTCTGGAGTTGGTTTACGCCAATAGTCGAACGGCGGGGCCCGAACCTGCGACGTCATGTATCGCAGTCCATGACGCTATTGCCGCTCTACGGTCTGCTCAAATTTGGTGGGATAGTTTTGGAAATTTTCCTGTCATATTTCAGTAGTCGTTGGTATTTCCTTTAACGACACAACGGGAAGAATACAGCAATTTTTTTAAACAGTGACCATACGGTTTAAAAA
This sequence comes from Sericinus montela, assembly GCA_029286605.1. NCBI lineage: Eukaryota > Metazoa > Arthropoda > Insecta > Lepidoptera > Papilionidae > Sericinus > Sericinus montela. The sequence goes on from JAGSMR010000057.1 coordinate 1,754,103, forward strand.
AAAATATGTACGATTTATATCGTTGGCTTGCCATAAAACTGGCGACGGGCTCACCACCTGTCACGTTGTCCCGAAAATATCTTCGGTGGAAAGTGGGTCGAAGGGGCTTAATTGTCTAGACTAGACCTCTGTCTACCCCTCTATAGGGAATTAATTAATTTATTATTATTAAGCAATAACGAATGTATTCCAGGGCGTTCACCAGCATTTGCTACTCGGCGGACGGCGGCTGCGTGCTGGGCGGCGGCAACGGCAAGCACGTGTGCCTCTACAGCGTGAGGGAGGCGATGCTCATTAAGAAGTTCGTCATCACACAGAATCGATCCCTGGACGCCGTCAACGTATGTGCATTACATTCATGTATTATTCTTGTGCCATTCCGGTTCTATACATTATTTAATCTATGTATAGATTTAATAATGTAAACAAAACAATATGATATTATTAATACAACATAATATGTATAATAAAAACAAAATAATATAATATAAAAAAATATCTTCACGCAATTCCCAATACAGGGGTAGACAGAGGTCGTGTCTAGACAATTAAGTCCCTTCGACTCACTTTCCACCGAAGATATTTTCGGGACAACGTGACAGGTGGTGAGCCCGTCGCTGTCTTTATGTCCAAGCCAACGATATTCGTACATAAGTTTTTGAAAAACCCATTGGTACGAGCTTACCAACTGGGGATCGAACTCGGGTCTATTGACTCGAAATTCCGACCACCCAACCACTCGGCTATCGTGACTTCTTATATAATATAATAAATTAAATAATGTAAATAATTGGCCGTGTGGTAACGGTGTAAGAATATTGCCACTCCCTTTCTTCTCGTGGGGGTCGTAAGAGGCGACCAAGGGAATCAGCCTTGAATATTATTATGGCAACCGATAGATGGCGGGACAACCGTGTCTAAAAATATCAGACCAAAATGATCCAAACGAAGATTGGGCAGCAGTGTCTAAGGTGCGAGGTGTCTGATACTGCGATCGCCAATCCGCTTGTCAAGCGTGGCGATTATGGCAAATCCTCCCTACGGGAAAGGCTTATGTCCAGTGGACTTTAATAGGCCGTTATGTATGTATGTTATGTATAGATTAAGTTGTGCAACTCATTCTACGAAAGAGATTTTTTCTATATTTTCGGGAAAACGTGACAGTTAGTGAGCCAGTCGCCGTCTTTATGTCCAAGCCAACGATATAATTCGTACATAAGTTTTTAAATAAACCCATTGGTACGAGCCTGCCACCTGGGGATCGGAGATTTCTCGACTCGAAATTCCAACCATCCAACCACTCGGCAAATAATCATAATAAAAAATGTATGCCCTAGTAATTTAAAAATTATGTCCTTTATACTTCGAACAGACTTAACATTAATATATTTATAATAAGGAACTCAATTCCTATCCGGAGTCCCACTACACCACACGCGTATTTTTTTTTAATTATGTCAAAAACGCATGAATACCTGGCATTACCTTACCAATACACTGGCACCGTTTCACAGGACTTCGTAAACCGTCGGCTGCTGAGCGAGTTTGGAAACATGGCGCTGATAGAGGAGCGGTCGCCGCCGGAGGGCGGCGAGGTCGCCGTGCGGCTGCCGGGCGTCGCGGCGGGCGACATGGCCGACAGGCGGGTCAAGCCCGAGGTGAGTGCGCTTCGCATTTTTTGTTTGTGTGTGCCCTGGCCGGAGAGAATAGAGCACAGCACAACACTGTAAAGCAAAGCACAGAACAGTGCAGTACAGCACGTTACAGTACAGCACAGCACAGTAAAGTACAGTACAGCACAGCATAGCACAGTAAAGTACAGCACAGAACAGTATGTTACAGTACAGCACAGCACAGCACAGTAAAGTACAGCACATCACAGTAAAGTACAGCACAACACAGAACAGAACAGTACACTACAGTACAGCACAGCACAGCACAGTAAAGTAAAGCACTGCACAGAACAGTACGTTACAGCACAGCACATCATAGCATAGCGCAGCACAGTAAAGTACAGCACAGAACAGTACAGTACAGTACGTTACAGCACAGCACAGCAGAGTACAGAACAGAGCAAAAAGTCCACTGCAGAACACAGGCCTCCTCTTAAATCCCGTTAACAAGCACGGCAAACGGATTGGCCAATGCAGTACCGGACTTCTTCCACCTTAGACGCTGCTGCCCATCACCGATTTACTGAAATTTAGTTTAGTATTTTTAAGATGATATTTGTCGGTAGTCTGTTGCATTTTAAAGGTTTTTTCGCTTAGTCGCGTTTGTGACTACCACGGGAATAACGGGAAGATATATTCTTATTCCGTAACCACATGGGAAGCTTTTTATTAGTGTAAATATTTTTAGCTTTAACAAAATTAAAGAAGTTTTTCTCGTAAGTGTTAAAATACTCGTATACTGCTAAGACAGTATCGTTTCATTTGGCACGACACAAATATTTGATTATTATTACTTCACATATGCATTTATTTAGTTTCTTCTTTTTTTACTATTTCTCTATGATTATATGTAATGTCTTTGTGTTTGTGATAATGAATAATTCATTCATAAATTTATATTATACGCACATAGCATATTCCGTCACATCTGTTTGAGTGTTGCAAAAGTCTATAGAAAAGGCATTAAAAATAGCTATGCCTATATAGACAAGCGTAACAAACAAGAACAAAAGTTCTTACTGTTTATCACACGGTAATTCTAACTTTTTACACACTAAACTAGATATGGATTTTTTTGTAATATTTAATATTACACACTAGACTATAAAATATTGTAATTAAACTCCATTTTATAATGCTTTAGGTTCGAGTTCACTGCGTGCGTTTCTCACCGACGGGCGAGAGCTTCGCCGTCGCGGCCACTGAGGGTCTCCTGGTTTACAGTCAGAACGCGGGAGTCGATGGGACGTTCAGGTCATTATACCTTCGTTTGTATATCGGACCTTACCTCTTGTACCGATTAGTTGAAAAAAAAAAACAATTTTTAACAGAGTTATGTGTGTGTGTGTGTGTGTGTGTGTGTGTGTGTGTGTGTGTGAGAGAGAGAGAGAGAGAGAGAGAGAAAGAGAGAGAGAGAGAGAGGTGGTGGGGCCATACTAATGTTTTTTTCAACAGTAACTTATTCACGATTTATATCCTTGGTTTGGACATCATGACGGCGACGGGTTCACCATCTGTCACGTTGTCCTAAAACAACCTGCCCTGACAAAGAGATTTGTCTAAGACCCCTGTCTACCCCCTTTCCCCACGCACAGTCCCTGACGGGGTAGCCAGAGAGAACAGAAAGAGATAAGAGGAGATTCTTACATATGTCATATATTTTTATTACAAATATTTATTCGTGCATATATCTTTACATATATTATTTATTAATCATACATATGTCGACGGAGGGTAGGTCACGTGAGGCAACTCATTGTTAAATCCGTCTTGAGCCACATCAGAAAACTGATCTAAATTGGTGGAAACGCAGTAAATTCGATACAGCCAGCTGACCTATTCGAGAATATTCTGAAGACACTTTATATCAGAAGTCAAATGACATTGACAACACATAGCAGTCAAATCCGCTCTGTCAATTCCCGTGTCGACTCCGCTCAAGCGCACTGCTTGCGCGTTTCCGAAGACCTTCAATAGATGGCGCTGTAACCGTATCTTGATATTTTTTTAATTTTTTATTTCCCGCCACGTCTCGCAGGCCGTACCGTCTCGAGAGCGGCTCGACCCCGCTGGCCGTTAAGCGGTTGCTGTCGGAGGGCAGCTGGGGGCCCGCGCTGCTCGCCGCGCTTCAGCTGAACGAGCTGGCGATTGTGCGGCAGTGCGTCGAGTGCGTGCCGCCCGCCGACAGTCAGTGCATTTGTGATACATGTGTAGATAGGGACAACATCACACAAGTACGTAGATAGGGACAACATCACATAAGTACATAGATAGGGACAACACGTACATAGATAGGGACAACATCACACAAGTACATAGATAGGGACAACATCACATAAGTACATAGATAGGGACAACATCACATAAGTACATAGATAGGGACAACATCACATAAGTACATAGATAGGGACAACATCACATAAGTACATAGATAGGGACAACATCACATAAGTACATAGATGAGGACAACATCACATAAGTACATAGATGAGGACAACATCCATAAGTACATAGATAGGGACAACATCACACACGTACATAGATAGGGACAACATCACACACGTACATAGATAGGGACAACATCACACTCATACATAGATAGGGACAAACATCACACGTACATAGATAGGGACAACATCACACACGTACATAGATAGGGACAACATCACACACGTACATAGATAGGGACAACATCACACACGTACATAGATAGGGACAACACGTACATAGATAGGGACAACATCACATAAGTACATAGATAGGACAACATCACATAAGTACATAGATAGGGACAACATCACATAAGTACATAGATAGGGACAACATCACATAAGTACATAGATAGGGACAACATCACATAAGTACATAGATAGGGACAACATCACATAAGTACATAGATAGGGACAACATCACATAAGTACATAGATAGGGACAACACACGTACATAGATAGGGACAACATCACATAAATACATAGATAGGGACAACATCACATAAGTACATAGATAGGGACAACATCACATAAGTACATAGATAGGGACAACATCACAGACCTACATAGATAGGGACGATACCAAAGTAAGCAGCTTAAGCACTTGTGTCATGGAATCGGAAACAACATAGATACCACGAACACCCAGACCGGAGACAATTAAGAAGGAGTGTCAACTGAGGGTCCTTTCCCTCCCGTCTCTCCTCACGTGTCCCTCTGTCCGCAGTCGAGCTGACGGTGACCGGTCTGGACGAGGACTTCGCACACCGGCTGTCCAGCTGCGTGGCTCGTCTTCTAGAAGACAGCCGGCACTTGGAGCATTTGCTCCTCTGGGTGAGGAGTCTCGTCACGCTGAAGAAGAAGTTCCCGCCGAGTGCGCTGCTCGCCTTGGAGAAGGTGTTGACCGTGAAATATTCGCAGCTGAGCAAAATGTGAGCGCCAACTACTTTTAATTAGATTTAGGCGTTAAAACGGCGACGGGCTCATCACCTGTCGCGTTGTCTCAAAAAACAGTGGTAGAGCCACGCATGAGCTTTTGTTGTTGCATGAATGGGCCGGCTCGACCGGGGAAGTACCGCGACCTCGCACTCTAAGGCCGGCAACGCATCTGCTAAGCCTCTGGTATTGCGGGTGTTCATGGGCGGCGGTAATCACTTACCATCATGTGAGCCACCTGCTCGTTTGCCTCCCTTTTCTATTAAATAAAAAAAAAAACATCTTCGGTGGAAGGTGAGTCTACCCCTGTATTGGGAATGGCATGAAGATAGTTAATTATTTATATAATTATATTTTGCGACCGGATATACACATATTATATATACATATAGCCTTAGTCTTTACCATAATTGTTATTCACTAAAGTCAAGATAGTCGAGTGGTTAGAAGAACAGAATTCGAGTCGGGAGACCCAAGTTCGATCCAGGTATGCACGTATCAATAGAATAAATAAATAAAATATAAAATAAAATATAAAATATCTTCACGCAATTCCCAATACAGGGGTAGACAGAGGCCGAGTCTAGACAATTAAGTCCCTTCGACCCACCTTTCACCGAAGATATTTTCGGGACAACGTGACAGGTGGTGAGCCCGTCGCCGCCTTTATGTCCAAGCCAACGATATTCGTACATAAGTTTTTGAAAAACCCATTGGTACGAGCCTGCCAACTGGGGATCGAACTCGGGTCTATTGACTCGAAATTCCGACCACCCAACCACTCGGCTATCGTGACGTATCAATAGGTTTGTACAAGAACTCATATACGATTTATACCGTTGGCTTGGACATAAGACGGCGACGGGCTCAACGCGTGACAGTTATTGTACCAAAAAAATGTTTTCAGTTGAAGGTGGGTCGAAAGGACCTAATTGTCTAGACCTCTGTCTATTGTATATCTATGCCAATACAGGGGGTATTGGGGTTTGACGTGAAGATATTTTTTTTTTATTCAATAATAATTTAGGCGTCAATAGCCTAATGGTTAAAGCAGGTTCGGACCAGACATTCGACTGTTGCCGCAAATCACTTTTAACATAAGCACTGCAGCTTAGTTGCAGTGGTTAACAGGAGTACTAGTAATGTTATTTGATAATGCTATTTGATATTGTTCTTAGAAAAAAAAATGGAATTCTATTTGTTTCTGTGTTCGTGTTTTTTTTAATTTCTAAAAATAAATAAATAAATATCGTCACGCAATTCCCAATACAGGGGTAGACAGAGGTCTGGTCTAGACATTTAAGCTCCTTCGACCCACCTTCCACCGAAGATATTTTCGGGACAACGTGACGGGTGGTGAGCCCGTCGCCGTCTTTATGTCCAAGCCAACGATATAATTCGTACATAAGTTTTTTTAGAAAACCCCATTGGTACGAGCCTGCCACTTGAGGATCGAACTCGGGTCTCGACTCGAAATCCCGACCACCCAACCACTCTGCTATCGTGAATGCATATAGCATTTATATGCTTTTATATGCTTTTATAAATATTTTACTGTTAAGTATATAGTTATGTAAGTTTTTTTTTGGTATCGTATGCTTGGACGCTAGACGGTAGTCTCACCACTTGTCGCGTCATCTCAACATAAGCTCCAGTGTAAAGTGGCTTTGAAGTACTAAATTATCTCCTCTGTATACCCTAGTATTAGAAAATGCGTGAAGACGATCTGTTAAAATTACACAATTAGGTTACAAGGCTACACGAAACAAACATATCAATCAACCGCACGGCAAACGTCTCCGTTGAAGGTCAAGTGTGCGATAATCTGATAAATTTGATAAAACTATGAGAGATGAGATGAAACATACCGAGATAATGTACCAAAATAATTTCTGGTGTCTATATAGTCATTCCGAATTCAATACGTTATAAAATAAAAGTAAATGACATATCCTTCACGCCATTCCCAGCACTGGCGTAGACAGAGGTCAAGACAATTAAGTAACATTACAGTGTATTAAAGTCACGATAGCCTTGTGGTTGGGTGGTCGGAATTCGAGTCAAGAGAACCGAGTTCGATCCCCAAGCCACGTACCAATGGGGTTTTTCAAAAAAAAACTTACGTACGATTTATACCGTTGTCTTGGACCAAGAAATGTCTACGGTGGAAGGTGGGTAGAACGGACCATATTGTCTAGATCACTGTCTACCCCTTCGGGAATGGCGTGAAGATATTTTTTTTTATTTCGTAATGCATTAAAATTACAAAAAGTCACGATAGCCGAGTGGTTGGGTGGTCGGTATTTCGAGTCGAGAGACCCGAGTTCGATCCCCAGGTAGCAATGGGTTTTTCAAAAAAACTTATGTACGAATGATATCGTTGGCTTGGGCATAAAGACGGCGACGGGTTCACCACCTGTCACGTTGTCCCGAAAATATCTTCGGTGGAAGGTGGGTCGAAGGGACTTAATTGCCTAGACTAGACCTCTGTCTACCCCTGTATTGGGAATTGCGTGAAGATATAATTTTTTTATAAGATTCATGAGACTTGAGTTCGATCCCTAAGCAGTTTTACCAATGGGTTTTTGTTTTCAAAAAAACTTACGTACGTTTTTGTGGAACGTGGGGTAGAAAGGACCACATTGTCTAGGTCACCGTCTACCCCTGTGGGAATGGAGTGAAGATAATTTTTTTATTAATTTCATTGTGTGTTAAAATTACAGATGCGACTTCAATAAGTACACGATACGTTGCATAAAGTCAGTCGCGGCGATGGCGCCGAAGCACGAGGACGTGGAAATGGAAAGCGACAACGATTCGAGCGGCCGGGGAACATACTCCGACACCGATTAGTGTTTAAATAAATTTGTAATAAATATTATATATATATTGTTGTTTTATTTTACGTGACCTAAGACTAAGACTACTAGAATGAGGTCTAGACTAGACAGTTAAGTCCCTTAGACCCACATTTCACCGATGATATTTTCGGGACAACGTGACTGTTAGTGAGCCCGTCGCCGTCATTAGTCCAAGCCTACGATTTTATTCGTAGATAAGTTTTTGAAAAACCCATTGGTCCGAGCCTGCCACCTGGGGATCGAACTCAGGTCTCTTTACTCGAAATTTCGACCACCCAACCACTCAACTATCGTGACTCTTAAATTCTGAAATAACTATCTCGAAATATACCACACAAAATTATAGTAGACTCGCTCGCTAGGTGTCATTGTACAAACTGAACATATTTTGATTTTATTTTATTTTTTATTTATTTATATTCAGAAAAAAAAAACAAATTACAAATGAAAACAACAATACACTGTACTATAAAAACAAGTGGTTTTTTTGTACAATGGAGTTCGTCCATACAGATAACATTATTTAGCAGTTTACTTATTATAAACCAGATAGTTTACATTAATAATTACGAACATGATATAGGAATTTTTAGTGATGGTAGATTAGGTGCGAATGTTTTTGTCGTTAGAACAATGACGAGCACATAAAAAAAAAGAAAAAGAAACAAATGCGTTCGAGTGTCCTACGGGTGTGTCAACATTACTATCAATTATTTCATATAATTATCATGTAGCAAAGCTAAGTAGTAGTTAGTTAATTTAGATTTCATGTTGTTTGGGTTTATTTCGTAACGTAATGCGGTTGGTAATTCGTTTATTAATTTTGGAATCATAAATTCGAGTGTGCGTTTTCCATAGTTATTCTTATTATACACAGGCACATATAATTTTTTATTAGAGATAGCGCGAGTACGAGTTTGTTAAAAAACTGTTCTTTTAAGAGCACATATTTGATTTTGTCATGGATTGGGATCATTTTACAATACGCGAACAACATATGGTATTTATTTTTATATTTACTTTTTACTTTAGTAGGGACGATTATCTTTAGAAACCTTAATTGAAGTTGAAAAATTTTGTCTATGTATGTTTTGAATGTGAATCCATAGCTACTCAAACCGTACGAAGTTATTGATTCAACTAAAGCTTTATATAATAATAATTTAATTGGAAGGTCAATTTTGTTTTTAATTAGTACAAATTTTGTCAGAATTGATTTTAGCCGGTCACAGACGTTACTTATATGCTTTTTCCAATTTAGTCGGCTATCCATTATGAGACCTAGGTACCTGTGGTTGTCCGTATAAACTATTGACGGACAATAGCACATAGATTTTATTAGACATGAATGTAAGCATGAGTGTGAGTGTGCTACGAGATTAGGCACTGTTTTAGCACGGTTATGAGAAGAGCTGATATACATTATTTTAGTTTTTTTATCGTTTAAAACTAAACCAACATCGTGAGACCACTTAATAAGAGATGTAAAATCTTTTTGCAAACGTATAAATGCGCCTCCAAGATCGGCTTCAGCCGCTACTAGGCACGTGTCGTCGGCAAACTGATAAATTTCACAGCTGTCAATTAAATTTATTAAACTATTAACATATGTTAAGTAGTGTAAAGGTCCGAGTACTGATCCCTGTGCAGTTCCTTCAGTTACAGTCCTTTCATAACTCCAATTTTCAGCGATCTTAACTTTAAAACGTCTATTTTCCAGATAATTTTTACACCGTTTCTGGACAGGTCCTCTAATTCCCGATTCGTCCAGTGATTCAATCAATGTCTCGTGTTGAAGTGTATCAAACGCTTTGCTAAAGTCAATAAAGACTACTAGGATGTGTTTTTTACTATGCAAGTGTTTGTTCATCGAATTAGTAAAGTTGCTCAGGAGCTTAGTGGTGCTTTTGTGTGGTTGAAATCCTTATCATTTAGAATTTTATTAGAATCATAGAATTTTAGAAATTGATTTGACAGACATTTTTCAATTATTTTGTCTAAGGTGGGTAATATGGTTATGGGACGATAATTTCCATACTCCTTAATGTTTCCTTTTTTGAAAATTGGCCTTACTATTTCAGTTTTCAAATCATCAGGATATATTCCAGTCGTTATACTGGTATTTGTTAATTTGGCTATAGCTGGTGCAATTTTATGTCTAATGATTTTTAGGTCACGTGCACGAATATTATCTATTCCGGGAGACTTGTCGTCATCTAGTGATTTTATTATTTTATTTATTGAGCTTACTTTCTGAAATCTAAATATTAAATTTACCGGCCTACGGTATGAAAACTTTTGAAGTAACGGAGTTCTGCAGTTAGTCTGATGAAAGTAGTAAATAAACTTTAAATAAACTTTAATAAATACATATATAGATATGTACATGACATACATTGCTCCGATCCCAATGTAAGATGCTTACGCACTTGTGGTATGGGAATCAGTGACAACGAAGTCACCACAAACACCCAGATACGAGAAAATGTAGGAAAAGTGGTTTTTCATTTTATTAGCCATCAACAAACCAAATTAAACATGTAGTCAAAATAAAAAGGCAACATATATCATAAAAATAAATAAATAAATATCTTCACGCAATTCCCAATACAGGGGTAGACAGAGGTCAAGTCTAGACAATTAAGTCCCTTTGACCCACCTTCCACCGAAGATATTTTCGGGACAACGTGACAGGTGGTGAGCCCGTCGCCGCCCTTATGTCCAAGCAAACGATGAAATTCGTACATAAGTTTTTGAAAAACTCATTGGTACTGCCACCTGGGGATCGAACTCGGGTCTCTCGACTCGAAATTCCGACCACCCAACCACTCGGCTATCGTGACTTATTATATACCATATATCATAGACATAAAAAACCTACAAACTTAATATAAAACTAAATTAGTGACGGTGGGTGCGACTACCAAAAGGTAGTCAGCTCAGCTTAAGGCAGCGACTAATGCTATAACGCTGATTTTCAGCTGAACGATTATTCATATTTAAAAAGCATTCAATTAAAAAGTAAAATTCAAATTAAGAATAAGGATGGTAAGGAAAAATGAAAAATAAACAGACGTTGAATTAAACTATTTTTATTTACAAGATATTTTTAACAAATCATTTATAATATTTATCGATTAAAAAAAACAATAATTCGATTATATAACGATTATATATTAACGACCTTAATCCGATACACATTGGTACTATATAAATAAAATTATCCATATCCATATGTTTATATCGCTAGGTCAGCAAAGCATCAATGCCCTTATATTAGTTTTATTATGAAACATATTTTTACAAGCTATGTTAAGGACAGAAGTTGAGCGAAGTATATTGAATCATTTAAACACAATTTGTACTAATAAGTGTACTAATTTTAATCATAATCAGATAGTTCACATGAATATAGCAATATAATTTGGCTTCTCCGGTAGAAAAGAGATTACTTCGCCTATTTTTCTTCGATCAGCTTGTTCTGACATTATTCTTATAAAGGAAATAGGCAATAACAGAAGCTACAATAAAATGTCTATAGAAATACTATTGCTACTATTAAGTACATAGTAACTAACAATACGACCATCATCAGGTGACGACATTCTTGGACGAGTTTGCTAGGTATCCCCTGCTGACGCCCGGGTTCGATTCCGGGTTGGTTGAAAACCACTTTTCTCAATATTTTATCGAGTGTGGTTATTTTTTGTGGCATTATTGTGTCTGATTTTATAACACATGCGCCTTAGCTACTTACTTTGGGATCGGAGCAATGTATGGGATGATGCCCAGGATTATATACATATATTTATTTATTTATTTGAACAAGTCGTGAGCAAAATGTGCACATGTTATACAAAAGTACATATTTAATACTGTTAGGACAAGAGGACAGAGGAGCATGTGGTGAAATAGGCAGAAAAACAAAACACGCAATTGGTTTGAAATTAATCAAAGTGTTTTGTGATTGGTTACTTAGTTAAATAACGTTATTTACGTTATTTAACGAATAATTCATCACGAAATATTTTAATGTTTGAAACATTAATAGCCTAATGGTTTAAAGTCTGACTGTGAAACAACATCGCATGTTCGAGCCAACCATTTGTCTATTGACATAAACCACTCCAGATAAGCAGTGCAGCTTAGTTAGAGTAGTTAGGAACACTATTATTGTTATTTGGCATTGCTTTTTTTTAATGTATTGACACGTTGTTCACGACTCGTGTAGTATCTAATAAAGTTTCAGGGTTGAGATAAATAATACAATGAGACTCCGAACAATAATAACACGTAACAGATAAATTAGCGTTTATTCGCGTCTAACGTCGGCGGATTAGCAGGTCGCGTAACGAAGTTGATGCTATTGTGACGAGCGCAAGCCGGTATAGCACCGGAACGCGCCAGTATTATAGCGCATACGATAACGGCTACCGCTGCTATTACTAGGATCGCCCATCGAATCGTCTCCACGTAATCCAATAGCGTGTGCGAATGTTTCAATTCGTCTTGAAGGTGCTCTGTTATTTCAGCGCTCTGTAAATTAAAAGATATAGAATCGAATGTAGTATTTTTAGTTTTAGTTGCTCACGACTCGATGGATTAGTTGGTAGTGAATTTGACCTCGGAACTGAGGTTCGAGTTGGAGTCCCTCTGGGGATTGACAGGCAGTCAATGCTTTTAGCATTATGTCCGCCTTATTGTAAATAGATTAGTACCTATTTTGTAAGGTCCAATAAAGATAAAAAAAATATTTGTGTGATGAATATGAATTTTATGCTCGAGTCATGGATGATGTATGAATATTTAACAAACTTAGAAATATATCTACATAAGTATTATTGTACCGTTTGAACACTAGGATTGCAAAAGGCTTTCCATCTGTCACGTTGTCCTGAATAAGCTTCGCTGAAAGGTGAGCGGAAAGGACTTAATTGTCTAGACCTCTGTCTACACCAGTTCCTCCTCCTCATCCGTTACATAATTTACAGGAAAGACCTATGGTCTGCAGTGGACTTTCATAGTCCTTTATGTGAATGTATTATACCATTAGGATCGAAGGTATGATTTGGTTATGGACAGGAGAAGCTGCTAAATACGAAGTTCATGCTGTCTGCTTTATTAAAATGTAGCGTGTAATGAAAAGTGCAGAAAAGTGCGTAGTGTATTGCTATATATGTCGGTATGTGCGAAGAAGAATTGCGAAAAAACAAATTGAATACAGAGGAACAGGTTTCTCTTTTTGAAATTGGTCAATTCATTTGCGAACCACAAAGCCAAAGACAGACACGCAAACTTATAGCACTATGCTATGTAAGCTTTTGAGACGGAGCTTGAAAAAGTCTGTAAAAGTGAAAGTATTTTTTTATGTCGGCCTCCGTGGATGAATGGCATCGATTTTCATAGTGTCACTAGCTCTGAGGCCCCGTTCGATTCCCCGAGAGTTAAATGTGTAAAAATACTTCCTCAAAATATTCTTTGGTTTGTCGTACCTTCGTTGTTTTTGATTCCGCAACACAAGGTGCTTAAGCTACTTACTTTGAGATTAGAGCAATAGGTGTTAATTAGTCCATATGTATGTGTATTATTTATATTCATGTTATTACTCATGTTATTTTAAACTCACTCATGTTATTTTTAAATTATTTATATTCACCTCATCGAACCATAGTAACGGGAAAATTCCTGTCCGCACTTTTTCAAGCTGAGGAATAGTCGGCATGTTGCGAAGCTCTATGTTGAACTGAATACGTTGCGCTCCCTTCATAACCACACCTGTCACCTGAAATATAAATAAGACTGTTAAATTATCTGTGGTATAACGATAGCCGAGTGTTTGTGTGATCGGAATTCGAGTCAAGAGAACCGAGTTCGAACCCCAGGTTTTAGGTTTGTACCGATGGGTTTTTTGGAAATTTATGTAAGATTTATATCGTGGGCTTGGATAAAAAGACGGTGACAGGCTCACCATCCACCGCGTCGTCCCAAAAATGTATTCGGTTGAAGGTGAGTCGAAAGGACTTAATTGTCTATAACTACATAGCAATACAAATGGTATTGTATTGCAATGTAGTTATTATATTTGTATGTCTGCTAAGAATCCTGTTTCATTCTTTTGGTGTCGTAAGAGACAACGAAGATATATTTTTTACATACAATATTTCCTTACGCATTTTCCTAGAATTGGGGTAGACGGAGATCTAGACAATTAAGTCCTTTTCGATTCACCTTTCATCGAAGCTTATCTGAGAGGTGAGATGGTGAGTTCATCGCCGAATTAGTGCCCAACGGTATCGGTAACGGTACGGAAACGGTAGTTATATAGATCATTTAAATAAATAGTCACATGTAATTTTAGACATCCATGTCTCGAGTACAAACATTCATAATTCACAAATGTTTGACCCTAGCGGGATTTGAATCTGCAACCATTTGCCTCGAAGGTGGGGACATTACCATCTCTGCTATCGGGTCAAAAAATACAATTTAATCACGTTTTCTGTCAAGCCAATATATATCGGAAAAAAGGAAATATTATTTCATACAAACCGGGTCAAGATAGATGAAGCTCTTGTGCTTTTCACGATCTGGAGAGATGCCATGGTAGATGTACTCAATGATCTCCTCGGAGGCGAGATAGAAATGGGGCAGCGACAGAAGGGCGGGCGCCCCTTGGCACGGCATTAGGTTTAAAACGCCCATCAATAGACAACCGTCGTGGCTTGCGCTCCAATTTCTGTAGTGAAATGATGTTTAGTATAAAATAAAATAAATAAATTTCTTCACGCAATTCCCAATACAGGGGTCTAGTCTAGACAATTAAGTCCCTTTGACCCACCTTCTTGGTGAGCCCGTCGCCGTCTTGTGTCCGAGCCAACGATATAATTTGTACATAAGTTTCTGAAAAACTCATTGGTACGAGCCTGCTACCTGGGGATCGAACTCGGGTCTCTCGACTTGAAATTCCGACCACCTAACCACTCGGCTATCGTAACTACGTTCAAACTATCTCTATTCTTTTCGTCCTTCTTTTTAAAGCCTATAAAAGGTATATACTGTACCTTTCATAGGCATGTCCTTTGTATACTCACATTTAGTGAAAAGCTGTTAATTTACAATTACAAACATTTCATTTTTATATAGATTATTATGTAGCCGTCTATCGGAAAGAAATAATATATTCAAGACTTTTCCCTTAGTCGCCTATTATATACTATATGAAAAATGGCAACGTGACAGATGGTGAGCCCGTCGCCGACTTTATGTCCAAGCCAACAATATGATTCGTACAATTTTTTTTGGAAAAAAACCCCATAAGTACCTTGGAGATCGAACTCGGGTCTTTGAGCAGTTTCTTTAAACTGTTAAACCGGGAGCAACACTGTGTCGCGCAGCAAGTTTAAAAAAAATAAAGAAAGTTCATTTAAAACATACTGGGGTAAAATATTACAAAAAAAGAAATGTTCCAACAATAATATTTCTTAAATCATAAAAGAAATAACGTGGGCGTCAAAGCTCTTGTATGCTTTTGTAGAGTTATTTTTACTATTTGATACTCTACGAAATGCTCTATACTGAAAGCATTAACTTTTACATATTCTATAGTCTATAGAATATGTAACATTGATTGCTTGTAGCATACAAAGGTAAAAAAAATATTGTTGTCCTACTTGTCACCACAAACCTGCCATAGATGGTAAGAATTGCGGGTTCAAATCCTGTTAGAGGTAACATTTGTGTGATGAATAATAGCTTTTATAATAATAATAGCTTTGTGTTTTGTTGAATATGAATGTTTGAACTGGAGTCATAGAGGTTTATTTTTTTTAATATGCTTCGGTGAAATCTCCGTCGATAATTTGTCTACACCTCTGACTTCCCCAATATCGGAAAATGTGTGAAGATATAGTTATATTCTTCTTTTCTTTTAATTTCTATGATTGTTAGCAATAAGGATAAAGCGTTTTATACGAAATTTTAACGTATTTAATACGAAATTTATGGAAGCCTCAAACTGTTACAGCAGAGGAATTTATGAGGAGAGTGCGTAGCAATCTGTTGAGATAGTAAAAGAATTATAGTCTCTTTTTTAATACTTATTCCGTGCTCATTACCTTTATCACCATTAGGTAACATGATTTATTTTGACAGTTACAATGGACGCCTCGTTTTCTTGCCAATGTGACAAATGTTTGATGCTGCTTTAACGTTCAAGACAATGATACAAATCGTTTGAAGTTTCAAAAAAACTCTTTAGTACGAACCATCCAGATATGGTTCAGACTATTCTTAGAGTGTCGACTTTTAAAAACTTGTTATTAGTGTAAAAGTACACGTGCAGGACATAAATCGTGTATTTTTAAACAGCTTTATAATTTACATAATTCCGCATTTCAATTAAATAAGCCAAAAAGAAAACTAGGACGAAAAAAATCTTTAAGAGGCAGATGAATGTAAATGAAAATTAAAAAGACCCTTATGAGTTCTATTTAAATGTAAGTTGAAAGGATTATATTATTTACCCCTGTATTGTGAAATGCGTGAAGTTAAACTATAAGAAAATTTCCTTCCTTCGAAGCTTAGCATTACGGTCGCGACCTCCGTTACGGGCAAACGTTTGGTTCATGTTATAAATGGTTATATAAATAAATATTCGTTTACTATATCTTCACGCTATTCCTAATGCAGGGGTAGACACACGTCTAGACAATTAAGTTGTTTCGATCCAGCTTCCACCGAAGATTTTGGGACAACATGACAGGTGGTGAGACCGTCGTCGTCTTAAATGTCCAAGCTAACGATATAATTCGTACATAAGTTTTTGAAATATAACCCATTGGTACGAGCCTGGCACCTGGGGGTCGAACTTCGACAAACCCTCGGCTATCGTGACTTATTACATTATATTTGTTTACATGGAATATATATCCATATAACAGCATTCTATCGTTGACTTGATAATAATTCAGAATGACTGTTGGCTCACCACCTGTCACGTTGTCCCAAAATAAGCTGCTCCGAAAAGTGGGTCGAAAGCACAAACATTTGCATAGATCTCTAACTATCCCAGTATTCGGAAATGTGTGAAGACAAGAAAAAATATAAAAATAAATATCTTCACGCATTTCCCAATACAAGCGATGACAGAGGTCTAGTCTAGACAAGTAAGTCCCTATGACTCACCTTCCACCGAAGATATTTTCGGGACAACGTGACAGGTGGTGAGCCCGTCGCCGTCTTTATGTCCTTGCCAACGATATAGAAAGATAAAAAAAACTTATTTCAAACAAAATTATGAAAGTTAAAATTAGCATTGAAAACTTATACTTATCAAAGTGGTCGTTTAAGCGTATCTGTAGCGCAATTAAGCATGAAACAACTTTTATATTGCTTTTAAAAACTTTTAGCGAAATAACAAAGTTGATTTATGACGTACTACCTATATAATACTAACAGGCTTAGTAGACATAGCCTTGACTAGGAATTCATAAAAAATACGCGATAAAAACTATTTTGTCTTAGGCACGCCCGCAAAATATTTTTGAAAAAAAAAAATTAAATTCAGTTAGGTAGTTTCAGAGTTCGCTACACTTTGTGGCTCACGAGGATTATATACAACGGCTGGATATGTGATGGATGCGTAACATGAACGTTGAACATACATAGCTCCATACATATATAGTATACCGAATGACTAGCGACTAATAAGCGACTTGGACTATTGCGAGCGTCGTTCGTGTGCTCGCAATTTTCGCGCTGAACGTGCGAGCACATTGAGCGCAAGTCAGCACCCCTTCGACATCGATGTATGAGCCTTGAGCGCGTCTCGTTTGGCATCGAGCTCATTCATGCGTACTTCAATAGTCAAGTCATTTGCGCATGAGATATTATAGTGTACTATACATTAAAATTAAAAAGTCACGATAGCCGAGTGGTTGGGTGGTCAGAATTACGAGCCAAGAGACTCGAGTTAGATCCCCAAGTGGATGGTTCGTACCAATGGGTTTTCCAAAAAAAAAAAATTATGTACCAATTACATCGTTGGCTTGGACATAAAGACCGCGACTGGCTTACCTCCTGTCACGTTGTCCCGAAAATATCTTCGGTGGAAGGTGGGTAAAAGGGACTTAATTGTCTAGACTAGACCTCTGTCTACCCCTGTATTAGGAATTGCGTGACGATATTTTTTATTTTTTTATTTCTTACGATACATATAAAAATGACAGATTAGAAATTGCCTTGATGAAGGTATTATTTACCTTCAGATAGAAGGCCGGATAACCATCTAGAAAGATATTAGACCAAAACATTACAGACCGGTGACGGTTAGTAGCGACTAAGGTGCGAGGTGTCTGGTACTGCGATCGTCTATTCAACGTCGGCAACAAAATTGTGGACATTTTGCAAACCCTCACGCGCGAGAGGCCTTCTTCCAGCTATGTCCATTGTAATTTAGTTTACATAAGGCCTATAATGGATTACTATAGGTCTTTATGTAAACTAAATTATAATTACTGTAGCTTCATTTTCTCATCAAACATGTAGTTTTTGTACAAAAGCTTTTATTTTGATCAGTGAAATGCAAATTAATATAAATAATAAAATATGAAATACAAATGTTCTCAATAAATATTGTTCTCATCTACCAATTTATTTAAACAATATCTTCACGCCAATAGTTCCAATCCCAATAGGAAGAGGTTCAGAGAAATAATTCATTTAGACCTGCTTTTCACCTATGACTTTTTTTGGACAACGTGAGAAGTGGTGAGCCTGTTGCCATCTCGGATCGAACTCGGCTCTCTCGACTCGAATCACAATTACCAAATGACTCGGCTATGGTGCTTCTATAATTAAGTTTATCTGCAGAACTTCGAGCGCGTAATTGGAATTCTTCTAATTTGTTCTAGACGAATTTCGACAACCGTAGTATATTACTAACGATTTATAGAGATAGATTGCTGTTTATATTTCGATGTTTCAAACCAGATGCGTTATAATACGGAGATTAGCCTTGAGTATAAACAGAATGCTAATAAATACTAAAATGTTCGCAAATACGTGTACATACGAAGGTCGAGTTTGATGTAGTACACGAAATATTACGTAATTTTATATGAACACTATACATTAAGACAATTTTATTTAAAGCAGAAGGTGGCAAATCATAATTTGGTTCACATTAAACGAATGAATTAATGAAATATAATTTAATGTTCACCATTACACAAAGCGTTAATAAATAATAACATACATAAATAGGGACAACATCATATAGATCGCTCTGATCCCAAAGTAAGCACTTGTATTGTGGAACCAGAAACAAAGAAGGTGTCACAAACACCGAGATCGGAGGCAATGTATAAAAAGTGGTTTTCTAGATGAACCCGACCGGGAATCGAACCTAGAACCTCAGAGCTGGCGACTCTGTGAAATTTTTTATACCCTGAGGTCGTAAGCATCAATATAAACAACAAAAAATACAATATGCTGTCCTATACAAACAAATTCTTTCAGGTAACCTAGAAAAAGGAATGAACATAGAAAAATTGGATAGGATTGCCGGAATGTGAAGCATATTCTTGGTAGTATGGTTACGGCAAGATTATATCTTACCTTCTCTTTCCGTGGGTGTCGTAAGAGGCGACTAAGTGAAAAGCCCGCACGTTAGCCGAGTGGTTGAGTGATCGGAATTCGAGACAAGGGACCCGAGTCTTGCTGGCCCCAGGTGGCAGGCTTATACCAATGGGCTTTTTATAGAACTTATGTACGAATTATATCTAGAAATAAAACTCCAGAACTACACACACCGGATGACACACCAGGTCTCTATTTTTCACATGTAGGTGGCCATGGCTAAAGTCACTTAGTTCTGTCATATACGCAATCTTTTAATGTGATTCCATTTTAATGTTTGAATTAATTACTGTAATGTAATGTGATAATAATAGGTAAAGAATTAGTTCGAATTTGTATGCAAATTTAAATAAAAATAGGGGTAAAAAGTAATTTACATACACACATACATATATACATACATACATAGGGGTTGGGACAACATCATATACATTACGCTGATACCAAATTAAGTAGCCTAAGCACTCGTGTTATGGAATCTGATATAGATTAAAAAAAAGTAGAAGAAAAATTTAAAATAAATATTTCCTCAGTTGCAGAAGTTACTGAACGCTAAAGCAATTTTCACGAGAAACGCCTCGTAAGAAGCGAGTAGAAAGTTTTCTTATCTACTTTATTTATTAAACTAAAATACACACGAGATATTTTAGTTTCTAGAAATAAAAAAAATGTATCTTCACGCTGTTCCCAATACAAGGGTAGACAGAGCCTAGATACTTAAGTCTTTTTGACCCACCTTTCACCGACGACATTAATAGTGTCAATATTTTAAGTTCTCGCGGTTTAAGGCACCTTTTATCCCTTTCGGACCTCCATACAACAGTTTTTTAAATAATCGTTTAACTTAAACAGTCTCGATAGTCGAGTGGTTGGATGGTCGGAGTTCCGAGTCAAGAGCCCCGAGTCAAGAGACCCGAGTTCGATCCCCAGATGGCAGGCACGTACATATATATATACGCACGTAAACTAATGTACGAATTTATCGTTGGCTTGGACATTGAGATGGCGACGGGCTCACCACCTGTCAAGTCGTCCCGAAAATATTTTCGGTGGAAGGTGGGTCGAAGGGACTTAATTGTCTAGACTAGACCTCTGTCTACCCCTGTATTGGGAATAGCTTGAACATATTATATGTAATTTAAGTTTCACTTACTTCTTACAGTAGCATTTGTTGGCTGGATTCACGCTCTTGGAGGCAAGCGCTGATTCCGTCAGCTCGTAATAGTAGGAGCTTATGTTGAAGATTGTGGTCTTGCCAATTAGATCTACGTATAAGGACCTGGAGAGGAAACAAATCTTCAGAGAATTCCATGTAAATACACATACATACTCTGTCTTTGGCTGTGCTTTGTCTCTCCCACCGGACGGTCTATTAACCGATTCGAAGGTGTCGTAGGAGGTGACTAAGGGAAAAGCCTTGAAAATGGACGCCGACAACAGTCAAGATAATAGTTTTTTTTTGGATTAGAGCATCATTAGCCGTTTAGGTTCAGCGTGTGTACTGCGAAACATAACGTCCCCAGATTCGGGATCGCCATTCGACTATTGTTGTGTGTACTAGATAACTTGTAGTTACGAGACATTGCTCGTATTCTAAAATAAAAATAAATAAATATCTACAAAGTCAGAAGTGAAAATTTTTGGATTAGAGATACAGAGTACAAGCCACTCATTCACTCCTTCCTCCCTAACACTTTCGGTAGTAGAAGGTATTCCCCTTACACCATCGAAAGAATTCACTACAGTGGCTAAAAAAGTCGCACTGCTAAAATACTATCGGTAAATTTACCTGCACATATCCGGATCGAAAATATAAAGCCTTTCAGGTACGTTGCTCTCGTCTATCGGCGGGTAGATGGACGCATCGGAGCCGTTAATCTGGCCGCAGTGTGGGTCCCCCCACTCCTTGTAGTTGCGCCTCCCCTTAAACGACACTATGTGACCCAGTTCGTACACGTTCTCCGTGCCTCTGACCATTTCGAAGGGTCCGAGTTCGGTTTCATTCCACTGAAAATAACAAATCAATAGGTTAGTTCTCAAATAATTAAATAGATAATTCTTATTCTTTCTTAGTTTTATGGCCTCTGTTTTTAGAATTCTGTCAATGTCAAGTCAGTTAATCACATCGATATACAGACATATAGAGGCACAGCAATTGCTCTGATCCCAAAGTAAGCAGATTAAGCACTTGTATTCTGGAATCAGAAACAACGAAGGTAGCACAAACACACAGAAACGAAACCAGAAAAAGTGTTTTCTATATTGATCCGACCGGAAATCGAACCCCCTCAGAGCTGGCGATACCATGAAAAGCACTACGTACGCCACTGGTCCACTCCGGTCGACAAAATTGAGTTTTTTGAGGAGGATAATTCTTTCTCTGCTTAGGATAAGCCTAATTGTCCTCATCATTCTAACATCACTCTTCTCAGGCGTTGAGCCTATTGTCATCGTTTTGCTAACGATAATCAATACGGTACAATTCGTACTTCGAAAAAACTGGGTTCATTGCTACCTCCTGGGGTTTAAACCCGGGTCTAATATACTGACCTTATAATAAACGTAAAATTTTAATCGTTATTTATTTTAGCTGTTTAAACGGACCTCGATCCTTTTAGTTACAGGTTCCTTCGTTTTCATTAATTCATTTTCCAGGAATTCGTCGCTACCTGGCATGAACATGGCAGTTCGTAATATTGTAACAATACTAATTACAAAGATATTAAACTGGCAGAAACAAGCCGGCCCGGTTTTATTGTGGGTTATATGACGAAGGTAAAAAATTGGATACACAATTTATTGTTTTGTTAATTATTTGGTAATTATGTTTGTTTTAAATTAATTTAAAATTATTTCAAGTTATTGTTAATTATTTTACTGAATAAATAAAAATAAATATCTTCACGCCATTTCCAATATAGGGGTAGACAGAGGTCTAGTCTAGACAATAAACTCCTTTCGACCCACCTTCCACCGAAGATATTTTCGGGTCATCGTGACAGGTGGTGAGCCCGTAGCCATCTTTATGACCAAGCGAACGATATAATTCGTACATAAGTTAAAAAACCCATTGGTACGAGCCTGCGACATGGGGATCGAACTCGGGTCACTTGACTCGAAATTCCGACCACCCAACCACTCGGCTATCGTGACTTAATTATTTTTCTGAATATTAAAATTTAATTGTAATATTGTTTTATGAAATATTTAGACGCCTAACATGGTAGGTTGTAAATGCCCATTTTTTAGCCATGCCTTCGCAACTAAGCCTTGCGTGTCCGAATCTCGTTAGAGGATAATATTTGAGTGATAAACTTGAATGTATGGACACGAGTAATTGATGTTTATATAAAATATAAATCTACGTAAGTACATATTTGTGTATGTATATTTTAGCGTTATTTTTGACTTTAAAACGGTTATAAACTTGTCACCATCACAAAAATAAGGTCAGATGAAAAGCGGGTCGAAATTACTAAATTGTCTCAATCTCTGCTTTCTCTAGTATGGGAAGTCGCTGGAAGGTAAAAGAATATTTCTGCTATAAAATAAGGTACTCGTATAGTGTAACTTTAGTTATTATGATGTTTATGTTATTTCAACTTATTCTAAACATTGTCTCTCCAACTATTAGTTTATAATTAAAACATCAAAAGAATACTTGCAATGCCAAAATAACATTACTAATATTCCTGTTAACCTATTCCAAACTAAGCTGATTGATTTATGTCAATAGACAAATGGCGAAATCGAATCAGCGGCGTTTTTCGCAATCCGCACCCTAAATCATTAGCCTAATGCTAGATTATTTCAAAATTTTATAGCTTTAAAAATGTATTATAACGAATAATTTTTTTTTTTATAACGAATTGTAATGTTGGACATTGGTCTCTTAAGGATTAATTGCTGCGCTTGGCAAACGGATTGGCGATCGCAGTTCTAGGCACATAAAACCTTAGACCGGCAATAGAACTCCTGTCAACGGTCTGCTGATTTTTAGTCCGACATATTTGAGAGATGTTTATCTCGCCATCTATCGGTAGCCTATTGCATTTTTAATGCTTCTCCAGGCATAAAATGTTGGTACATTCTCACGCCGTAACTACATACTTTATAAATAAACACATTGGAATCCAGGAGGATATTCTTAGAATTACGAGACAATTATATAATAATATTTTGAATATTGATAGTGTGTTTCGTTCAGAATTTAGATTTAATATCAAAGATTAAAGATAGTTTATTTAAATTATACCACAGCGCCATCTATTGCTCATCATGCGAAGCTAAATAACCAAGATTTCATTTACTTGCGTGTTTTTTGTACAATGAAGCATATTTTATGCATTCATTAATTCAAGATACGTAGCTATTAAATTACGTATCTAATATTCTTCGAGTATATAATCCCGCATTGCTTAGCCTGTGTTTAGTCGGTATGAGGAATTGAAAACCTTCATACTCGAATACATTCGTTCTCAATTAAGTTGACGTTGCCTTGACCGATTAACGGTCTACGAGATAGGATGTTATAATCAACTAGCTTTCCGCTCGCGGCTTTGCCCGCGTGAACTACAATAATTGGCAGAAGTGTTATTATCAACTCACATGTACAATTTACAAAGACTTCGACAGGCTTACCACCTGTCTCGTAGTCCCAAAAGTATCTTCGGTGGATCGTCTAGACTTAATTAATTGTCTAGACCTCTGTCTTCCCCTGCATTGGGAATGGTGTGAACAGTTTATCTTTAATAAATACCTTAAACCTGTTCTTCGCCTGTAATTAAACTTTGCATAACAATAATCCAATATTATCCAACATAAAGTAGGATTCCAACGGATTTTCTTTCGCCTGTTTCTTCTCCTTTAGAAGAACTTCTTTACGAAACGGTGGTAGATTAAAAAAATGACTATCGACAAACGAATGTATTTTCCTATTTCTATAAATAAATGATTTGATTTGACAGGCTCAGTTATTGAGTTCGCTTATTTATTTTACCTTCAAGCAATTTGTCAAAATAACTGTAGGCAAAGGTCTAAGCAATGACTGACCCATTCAGTAACAGATATCATGTGCAAACACGTCCGATACGCTTCGTGTTTGTGCAATACGCGTTTGTTTAATGTTCATAGAACGTCATTTCCACCGTCGCTATCATCTTGTGCTATCTCTACACAGCAGATTTATAAATTATTACTTTCATAACGAGTTAGAAATGATAGAAAGGTAACTTGTATTCAATTGGTTTTTATTCTTCTTCGCGCATACGGACATGTATAGTAATACATGCACTTTTCATTAAACGCTGCGTTTCTATAAAGCAGACAGGATGATCTTAGTACTTAGCAGCTTCTCCTGTCCATAACCAAATCATACCTTCGATCCCAATGGTGTAATACATTCACATAGAGGACTATGAAAATCCACTGCAGACTATAGGTCTTTCCCGTAAATTATGTAACGGATGAGGAACTGGTGTAGACAGAGGTCTAGACAATTAAGTCCTTTCGACCCACCTTTCACCGAATTCAGAGCAATGTGACAGGTGGAAAGCCTTTTGAATTCTTAGTATCCAAACGGTACAATGACACTGATTGTTGATATATTTTTTTGTAGTGAAATATTCATAACAGACACCGAGCCGAGCAAGATAGCCGAGTGGTTAGGTGATCAGAATTTAGAGAAGAAGAATATTAAAAAATTTATGTACGCTTTATATGTAGAGAGGGAAGGTTGGTCGAAAAGACTCAATTGTCTAGACCTCTGTCTACCCTTGTATTGGAAATGGCGTATATATATATATATATATATATATATATATATATATATATATATATATATATATATTGCAGGACCAAAGGTGATCGAAAATTATTTGTTCCGCCAGTAGCACCTTTTGTGTTCCGGTTTGAAAGGCTTGATTAAGTGGAGTTACTCAGTTCTCTTTGTCCTCGTAAATTGTCAGTAAGTCATTTTCTATGTTTTTAACTTTACTTGTAGTTTTTGCTAAGTGATAATTGTTTACGTTGTTACAATAGGAAATGCAGATGCGTCTTATAAAAACGTGGTTTTACGTACGTTCGTTCGTTAGCCAGCAACGTAATATGCTAATTCGACTCCATTGTCTAAGACAATATAATCACATTGTTAGTTATTAGTTGGTTTTGATGTCTGTACAATGACGAGGATATTTTAAAATTATTGCACTAATCAATATCACTTAAACGTTCGTTGTTTGCTGGGAAGTTGTTATAAAAAATTGCAATGTATATCAAAATAACTTTAAATATTGATGTTATTATGTTGTATATATGGACTTGGTCTAAAATAAAGAATTATTATTATTACTACATTATGTCATAACAGCGTGTTTAATTAAAGAGAAATTTAAAAAAAATTTTCAACTGACACGGGCGGGATTCTTCTAAAGTGTTTCTTCTACTGTGTTCAAGCTGCCTCAATACTACATAAAATCAAAACTAATTTGGTGTAAAAGCGTAACATTTACGTATATATTTATATGTATATTATAAATGTTTAACAAGAAGTTACGCTGTTCGAATATAGCACTTTCCTTTCGTCCCGTGCATGTCACAAAATGCAAATGGCTGTCGATAGATAGCGGATAGTCTTCACGAAAAATTTCCGACTAAAATTTTGCGAGTCTGCTAAAAGGAAGAGGCCTGTTCTCTTGTGGACATATAAAGACCATTATCTATGTATGTATGTATATTACATAGAATGTAATATGAGTATGGCAGATAATCAATTTACAATTTACAAACTTTAAGCAATACCATAAAATAAATAATAAATAAATAAATATCGTATCGTTAAAAATAAATATCTAGGTAGACAGAGGTCTAGTCTAGACAATTAAGTCCCTTTGACCCACCTTCCACCGAAGATATTTTCGGGACAACGTGACAGGTGGTGAGCCCGTCGCCGCCTTTATGTCAAAGCCAACGATGAAATTCGTACATAAGTTTTTGAAAAACTCATTGGTACTGCCACCTGGGGATCGAACTCGGGTCTCTCGACTCGAAATTCCGACCACCCAACAACTCGGCTATCGTGACTTTTTTAAGCAATACCAAATAAAAAAAAAATATTTGAATCACAGAGATCGATAGAGACAACATCACCTACATTGCTCTGACTAGAAAGTAGCTTAAGCACTTGTCTTATGCAATCAGAAACAACGAAGGTACCACAACCACCTGATAAGACGTTGAAAAAGTGTTTTCTACATTGTCTCTGCCGGGCAACTGCGGCGACACCATGAAAACTGATGTTTACGCCACTCGTCACCGGAGGACGTCAATTAAACTAAATACTGCTATTCATACACTATGTTACTTACACTCATCATACACTATACTGTTTTTACCATAATATATACATACGTATAAATAACTACACTATATACCAAAATTTTATATTGAATGTATAGTATTTAAAATAAATAAATAAATATCTTCACGATATTCCCAATACAGGGGTAGACAGAGGTCTAGTCTAGACATTAATTGTGCCTTCGACACACCTTCCACTCCCAAAATATCTTCGATTTTCGGGACAACGTGACAGTTGGCGAGCCCGTCGCCGTCTTTATGTCCAAACCAACGATAAACGTACATAAGTTTTTGAAAAACCCGGGTCCCTTGATTTGAAATTCCGACCACTCAACCACTCGGCTATCGTGACTTTTGTTTATTATATTTTATGTATGGTATTTATCATAAGTCACGATAGCCGAGTTGTTGGGTGGTCGGAATGTCGAGTCGAGAGACCCGAGTTCGATCCCCAGGTGGCAGTACCAATGAGTTTTTCAAAACTTATGTACGAATTTCATCGTTGGCTTGGACATAAAGGCGGCGACGGGCTCACCACCTGTCACGTTGTCCCGAAAATATCTTCGGTGGAAGGTGGGTCAAAGGGACTTAATTGTCTAGACTTGACCTCTGTCTACCCCTGTATTGGGAATTGCGTGAAGATATTTATTTATTTATTTATTTATTATGTATGGTATTTAGTATATTAAATACGTCAACGAGAACCAAGATCGTTTTGTACCGATGGAATAGCCATTTTTAGTACATTATATTTTTTTCTTTTCGTTCAAAACTCTGTAATTTCACAAATAATCGTTAACATATTATTGTGTCCACTTATTTTTGTAAGTTATCACAACTACTAATTTCTATTACAACTGCAAGACCTTCGTGGTCGAAAGGTGTGTCGGTTTTGAAGGTGTCACAGCTTGAGGTTCCGAGTTCGATTCGCGGACGGGACATGTAGAAAAACACAAAACCTTCACCTACTTATATTGGCACTATCTATTTATTTATTACCAAGCCGATTATATGCCGAGTGGTTCGTAAGAGCCAACTAAGGGCAAAGCCTTAAAAACCCACTGACGACCGACAGGTGACTGTATAACCATCTCGAAAATACCAGACAAATACCAGATAAATTCAGCACACTGGTGACGGGCAGCAGCATCTAATGTGCAAGATTTCTGCGATCGCCAATCTGCTTGCCAAGCGTGGCGATTATAGCAAATCTTTCCATACGGGAGATGCGTATGTCCTGCTGTGGACTCCAACAGACCGTTATGTATGACGTGTATATATTTATTTATTATCAATTTTAAAGTCACGATAGCCGAGTGGTCGGGTGGTCGGAATTTCGAGTCAATAGACCCGAGTTCGATCCCCAGTTGGTAGGCTCGTACCAATGGGTTTTTCAAAAACTTACGTACGAATATCGTTGGCTTGGACATAAAGACGGCGACGGGCTCACCGCCTGTCACGTTGTCCCGAAAATATCTTCGGTGGAAGGTGGGTCGAAGGGACTTGATTGTCTAGACTCGACCTCTGTCTACCCCTGTATTGGGAATTGCGTGAAGATATTTTTATTTATTATCAATTTATTTAAAATTTCAAAAATCGTGGACATTAACCTACGTTACAGCATTTCGTATACACAACCAACCGTGAACAGCTGGTCTTGAATATAGTCTTTAAGTTCATTGACAGTAGATATCCGAGTCATGTAATAACCGGTTTTCATTTGGCGAATTTTGTAAACGTAATGAATAACACTGGCGATGCAATGAGAAAAGACTGGCCACTACTAATTCATGTTTATTTTTTAATTCACTCAAATTAACCTTCATGGATCCTTATACAGATTTCGATTATTGTTAAAGGTTTTGTATAATTACTTTTTTTTTTAATTAATGCAATGTGTAAATTCAAAGAAGTATTAAAAAATAAAATATTAGTACAAGGATATTGCTTATTGCGAATATTAATTTTGTTATGTAGTATCTTTCTTTCCATAGTTACGATAGCCGAGTGGTTGTGTGATCGGAATTCGAGTCAAGAGATACGAGTTCGATCCCCAAGGCCCGTACCAATGAGTTTTTTCATAAAACTTATGTATGATTTATACCGTTGGATGGAGAATAACCATCTCGAAAAATGGCAGATCTAAATTAAGCAGAGCGGTGATGCGATGGTGTCAAAGGGTCCAGTGCGCCTGCCAATCGTGGTAGTTATGGCATATCCAGTTTCTTCCAGTGGATTATAAAAGTTTGTTAAGGTAAATTTACCCTAGTTACATTTCTTACTATGAAGTCTGCAATATCTGCGGCAAACAATGCATGCGTTCAGGACTTACGTGACCGAACATTGAGAAATAATATCCTTTGCCATCCTCTGATGCTTGCATAGTAGACGGTCTCTTTGCACGTAGGGTTCCGCAGACAAGACCTGAAAGTTAATATTTAAATTAAATAAATAATAATAGATATAATATAGACAGAGGTCTAGGCCATTAAGTCCCTTCGACCCACCGTCTAGCTAAGATATTTTTTGGGACAACGTGACTGGTGGTGAGTCCGTAGACGTTTAATCGTTTATAAGTTTTTAATAAAACTCATTGGTACGAGCCGACCACCTAGGGATCGATCTCGAGTCTGTTGACTCGAATCCCGATCACCCAACTAAAATATTAAAGTTAAATTATTAAAGAATTTGCCGATAATATCACAGACGTAATAAAAAAATCGGGGATCGGCCAATTAGAGGACGAATTTCCGATTTCTCTCAAAGTAGATTTCAGAGAAGCCCTTTGCCCAACATAAGGGCATTTATAAGTTGCTACTTCAGTTTTTAGCGTGCGTTCAGTTCTAGACGTGTAAAAGAGGTCTAGAACTTATTTAGAATGAAATATGAGTGCAAGGATATTGCTTATTGCGAATATTTATTTTGTTACATTTCTTTCCATAACTTGTGAATAACAGTAACTTTGGTATAATTCCAATGAAAAAATGTTTTACCACCATGTAAAACATTTCTTATCAATTAACAAATTATAAAGGTCGTTAGTTTTTTTTTTATATGTTTGCACTTTTCACCCGAACTTGCTAATTTTTATGTAAATATATTGAGTCAATGAAATTAATTCGATAACCAATGACAGATACAGATAAAAGTTAAGGGAACAAATGGTTTATAAATTTATGAGAAATAAAAAACAAAACAAATTGATATGGAACGAATTGTGTCAAAACATTTTTGAGGTCAGCGTAATTGATTATGTTTTTTATGTAAACGTAAAATGACCTCATAACAAGTATCGAATATATTACGAACAAAAAGTATAAAAATTTGTTATTTTTATCTGCATCCGCCTAAAAAATTGCTTCGAAAAAATGTGAAATAATTTGTAAACCTTATATCGATTTGATCGGAGGAAAGGACAAAAGACACAGATATAAAGTAAAAGTGAAGTATTCGTAAAATGAAATGAAAGGTGAGTCGAACGGACTTAATTGTTTAGACATCTGTCTACCCCTGTATTGGAAATGGCTGAAGATGTTTATTTATTATTTAAAGCTAAAAGAAAATGTCCACAACAACTACTCACTCAAAGCAGAATCTTCACCGTCGCAATTCAGGTAGGTACCGTCAAACAGCAAATCCTTCACTTTAACGCGCATGAAGGGGTCTGTGAGGTTGCCGAAGAAGATGTCCATCGCCTTGTTGACGGGACCGACCAGTGCTGGCATGATGTTGTTGACAGACAAAATGACAGCCTGAAACGTGAAAGTTACGAATTAATCTTCACATTCTCTCAATACTAAGGTGGACAGAGGTCTAGACAATTCACTCCAGTCCTTCCTTTCACTGAAAAGATTTTTTGGGACAGCGTGACAGATAGGGAGCTTGTCGCCGTCTTTATATCCAACGATAAAAATCGTACGTAACTTTTGAATTAAGCCATTCTTACGAGCCAAGATTCAACTCGGGTCCCTTGACTCGGATTCGGATCACACTATTATTATAATTGACTGCAGTTACCATCAGGTTGAAAGTGAGTTCGTTTGTCATCCCCGTCCTACGAAAAAGCAATCCCAAATTTACCTCTTTTTATCTTCCTTTTCCTGTTTTCCTTATTCTTTCTTAAGAGTATTATAATCACTAATTATTAACTGATACTTCTATTTCCGTGAGATATAAAAATTAAGAAAAAATCTCATAATTAATCAAGATCTCGCGTTACTTATAAAATTGGTACAATCTTGAGAAACTCCCCTTTTTGGAATCGCATTTTAGCATAAAACTAATGTGAGAAATATTTCAACTAATTTAATAAAGACAAAGTACTAAAATTAATTCAAAATTAAAACGTTGTGAGAAACATTATACCTCATACGTTATTAAGAATACTGTATTATTAATCAAAATATTTGACAGGGCTAATTAATACCGTCTACATAAATTAATTAATTACATTAAATAGATTTTACCACCATATATGCTTCAATAAAATTTACCACCATATATGCTTCAAAAAAAATTTAAAAAAATCTATAAAAAAAATTCTCGTTGAGTTAAAGTCTCTAAATAATTTTTTTCTGAAGCGAGAGATTTAATAGATTTTATATCCACCAGATATGTCTGGTGGATATAAAATCTATTAATCTTTGGAAACTCGATAAAAGTAATTATTTGATGGTTCAAGTATTTATAGGTGTGTTATTTGATATTTACAGACTTTGGAAAGAAGCTAACGCTTAGCCTTGATCTTGTCCCGAGAGGGATCGCTGAGGTGATACGGACTGTGACTAAAACGTCTTAATATAGTCGAGATAATTAAAAAACTTCATTTTAAATCTCTCGCTTCAGAAAAAAATTATTTAGAGACTTTATCTCAACGAGAATTTTTTTTATAGATTTTTTTAAATTTTTTTGTTAATAGTGACTTAGGGACCATGTCACATATCAGGGGTTCTGATCACGATGTAAGTAACTAAAAAGAAAAAAAATTTTTCTGCGACGCGAATGGCATGCCTCTCGCGCTTAATAAAATAATTATAATAAATTCGCTATTACATATTTTATTATAAGAAAGTGAATTATAAGTAGCAAACTAGCCTTCATCGACGAAGAAAGAAAGTTGCAAGAAATTCTATGGCCTATTTGGTACAAGGTTTTTTGTAAACGAAGAATGCTCCATCCTTATTCCTTTTTTCCCATATTGAAGCATATATGGTGCATATGCATTTTTAGTGCATAAATTTTTTGTACTTGTGTCAACAACAACCTGAGACAATGTAGAATAAATGTTTTCTAAATTGAACCGTCTGGTAATCGAATCCGGAACTTCAAGTGTTGGCACCACCAAAATTGGTGCGTACGCCACTCGTCCACGGAGGTCAGTTACTTACGGTTTCTTGCATAAGGAGTATTTGCCATTATCACTTGGCAAGTGAGTCGTGTCGACCTTCCACCGAAGATATTTTTGGGACAGCGTGACAGGTGGAGAGCCCGTTGCCGTCTTATTGTCCAAGCCAACAATATAATCGTACATAAGTTTTTGAAAAACGATGATACGAGCCATAGTACGAGACTGCTGCCTGGGGATTGAACGTCGGGTCTCTTGACTCGAATTCCGATCACCCTACCCCTCGGCTATCGTGACTTTTAAACTTACTACTAACTAATACATTTCATACATCTACTTATTCATAAATAAGAACACAGTTGAAGAACCAAAACTATCTTATATTCTTACGCCATAACCTCACGGCTAAAGTAGCCCAGGTCCATAATTAATTGTTAACATTACTACTAACTAATAATCCAGAAACCATTCATCAATAGGGTTTTTAACATTAACCAGAAATTTAAAAATAAAAAATGGAGAAAGAAAGAAGGAGAGAAAGTAGATTTATTTATTGCCACAAAACGTCTATTTTACTGAAAGTAATAGCTATAAGTTATAGTTATAGCTAAAAAATAGATTTCACGTTTTTTAAACATTTTTCATTGATGCTTCTATTGGTAGCAACTTGATTCCGGATTGATATCCGGCATCAAGTTGCTACCAAGTTGCTATTTATATATCATTTATTGCTATTGCATCAGTTGCATTAGTTGCTATTTATAGAAGAAGGCTCCTTCCTTCCCTATAAAACCTTCTTCTATAAATTAATTATCCAACACAAAAAAAAAATCAATTGAAACCAGTAGTTCCTGACACTAGCGCGTTAAACTAAACAAAGAAACTAAAATAAATAAAATAAATGTCTTCACGCAATTCCCAATACAGGGGTAGACAGAGGTTTAGTCTAGACAATTAAGTCCCTTTGACCCACCTTCCACCGAAGATATTTTCGGGACATTCATGTCCAAGCCAACGATATAATTCGTACATAAGTTTAGTTAAAAACAAATTGGTACGTGCCTGCCACCTGGGGATCGAACTCGGGTATCTTGACTCGAAATTCCGACCTCCCAAACACTCGGCTATCGTGACTAACAAACAAACTCCTAAGCTTTAAGATATTACTATAGATAAAAAACACTACTCAAGACTATAATCTAGGTATGTGCCAAATATTTATCCATTCAAACAAAAAATGGAAAAAATATTACGCTACTCAAAATAGAACTATTACAAACTACACAATTTTCTCATATCGCAATAAAGAAAAGAAGAGGAAGTTTTATAACGCTTTTTTAAAACTTTTTCTTCTTCAAAAGTTGTTGTACAAATTAATTTTCGCTACACATAACTTAGCAGCTTCTCAAAGCTTTGTTAAACTTCTCTACACTTTGTAAGTTACACGTGAAATGTATGAAATATCAAGTAATACTGAATATTGTTCAGTAGTTTATAACATTTAAGACCAAATTACAACAACTTCTTACATATCCCTTGTTATTAAAAAATATCTTCAAGCCATTGCCAATTCTGGGGTAGACAGAGGACTAGACAGTTAAGTCTTTTCGACCCACCTTTCACCGAAGACAGTTTTAGGGACAAAGTGACAGGCTGTGAGTTCGTTTCGGTCTTTATGTCCAAGCCAATGATATAAATAGTACGTAAGTTATTGAAAAAACTCATAGTTACGAGCCTATTAGGGGATCGAACTCGGGTCTCTTGACACGAATTCCGGTCACCCAACCACTCGGCTATCGAGATGTCAAAACATGCATTGCATGTGAATGAAGTGTAAGAGGTATGTATGGTAAGTTAAGGTGATATATATTGGCGAGCTGTTCTTTATTTTTATATATATACCTTCGAATGAAAGGAAGGAAATTTCATCTCCTCCGTGATGTATCTGACAGGATATATACAGAAGAGTCGCTTCTTATCTGACAACTTATTAATTTATTTGAATATCCGATTACACGTGATAAAAAAATAAAAGCAATAATTAAAAATATAAAAGAGATATCTCTCACGACTCGCGAAGTGACTCTTCTTTTCTTCCTCTCAGATGTAAGATATATCTGAGAAGAAGAAAAAAGAGTCGCTTCTTTTCTGACAACTAATTTATTTGAATAGTTTTAGTAGTTTTTAGTTAATAACTATTGTAAATATTAAGATAATTTTGTTTCTGTAAATAAAGCATTATATGTGTTTTATTACTTAATATCTATTATAGAATTATATCTATTACATGTACTATATATTTTATTTATAATAGTATATAATAGTCCATATAGTATAGTGGAAGAGGATACACCTGTTAAGTGAGAAAACTACTGGTGCCACAGTCTACGCGTAATAAGTACATTGTGAAGTATTTTTGGCATAACCATCCACGAGTTTTTGTGGCGTGCAAGAATACGTATAAAATTTCCATTTGACGTTATTCATTAAAATCATTCTATGAAACAAAACATATCAGGTCTGCAACACAACCATATAAGACATCAAATTCCGTAATTTACTTTATTATTGTTAGTATATAAAAATGAGCGTCGTAAATAATATTGCTTTTGGTTTATATGTATATACATCTCCAGATTCAAAAAAAAGATAAATAGATAGTAAAATAAGTGACGATAACCGAGTGGTTGGGTGATCGGGATGAGAATCAAGTGACCTGAGTTCGATCCTCAGGTGGTTGGCTCGTACCAATGAGTTTTGATGAACGGCAATTTGCTACTTGTTCTTTAAAAGCATTAGATTTACTTGTAAATACGAATGTATGTGTTGAATTTTTTAAATCAGAGATCACAGAGCGAATGCAACAGCGGAATTTCGAATACGCGACCTCTCGTTCTGTGGCGATGTTTAACTACCAAATCAATAGCAACAACAAAATCTCCTGGCAACGGTTTCAAGCTTTTTGCTTAGTTAAAGATTGATATTAGTTGAGGCATGATAGATCTCTATTCGTTATGTCACATTAGGAAATTAAACGAAAATATCGTCACTAGCATCAAGTGATATAAATAAATCAAGCTCATTACAGTCATTATTCGTACTAAAGTTGTAGAAACTCAACCTTGATGGTAAGATATAAAAACTGAGTCAAAAGGATATGTAAATATCAAATGTAATGATGAGAATTGGCAATAATAATGTAAATAACATTGGATAACAGCAAATTTATTCTTTTTATTTTTACTTTTCTTTTTGTAGTTCAATTTATTACTATTTATTCCTATTATTCAATTTACGACCATACCGGTTGCTCTTGAGAGCTTCCGTGTACCACCTACTACCTGCATCAAGCCTAATCATTTTATGTAGCAAAATAAATATGGATACAATTAATTATCCCGGCGTTGTCAGTTAATTGTTTAAATTTATTATTATAAAAATAAATCAATTAAAAGAAAATGAAACTGTCTGGGATACAAAATTGAGAGCAAATATCAAACTGTATTCCCTACTCGGGAATGGACACTTGACATAAGTAGAGTAAGTAGGTTTCAAATTGTTATACTCACAGGCAATAAAAGACTGGTCATAGCCGCCAGTTCAGAGGTCTTGGTCTTTTATCGCCCAACATAAAATTTTTTGTAATTAAAAACATAGCATTTTTAAGCTAAATCTATACATCCATATATATAAAAATAATTGAAATGTCTGTTTGTATTTTAATATACGTTTGTATGTAGTTAATATACGGCACTTAAATGAAAAATATATTTTTTTAAGCTTTCTCTGTCTGTTTATTTTGGCTAATCTCTGAAACGGCTGAATCGATTTTAAAGAGATTTTCATAAATAAATAAAATAAACATCTTCACGCAATTCTCAGCACAGGGGTAGATAGAGGTCTTCAGGTGGTGAGCCCGTCGCCGTCTTAATGTACAAGCTACTGATATGATTTGCACATAAGTTTTTGAAAAACCCATTGGTACGAGCTTGCCACCTGGGGATCGAACTCGGATCTTTAGACTCGAAATTCCGACCACCCAATCACTCGGCTATCCTGATTTTGATAATTTGTTTGGAAATCATTATTTTTATTTTAAATAAATAATTAGGTTTCCGCGTTAAGCTTTAAACCACGGGGCGCGCAGCCGGGGGCAGCTAGTAAAAGAAATAGACAAAGGTCCCTTACCATGTAAGTAAAGTTGATAACAGTAAGCACGTCGTCTTCGCTGAGCGATCCGGTAGCTTTCGCGTCGAAGACGAAAGATTTTTTCAGTATATACTTCACCGTGTCGTTATCACCGTAGCCCAATATTGTTTTTTCTCGATACTCTCTAAAAAGAAAATAGAGTATTTAATTTAATTATTAGAATACATTTATGAATTTGTTTAAAAGTCTTTACACAATCAAATCCGAATAATTTATTCATCGACATAAGTAATACGAGTACTAGGAGTAGGAGGATTTTGTTATAGTTGCCACTCAGGCGAGCGTGTTGGTAACCGCAGTTTTTGGGGGAGGGGAAGAAAAAGAAGAGACAGTAAAATAATATGCAATTACATTCATCGATGTAGGTCACGATAGCTGAGTGGTTTGGTGATCGGAATTCGAGTCAAGAGACCCGAGTTCAATCCCCAATGATCGTACCAATGGGTTTTTTCAACGACTTATGTACGATTTATATTGTTGACTTGGACATAAAGACGGCGACGGGCTCACCACCTGTCAGGTTGTCCCAAAAATATCTTCGGTGGGAGGTGGGTCGAAAGGACTTAATTGTCTATCCCTGTTTTGAGAATGGCATGTGAATGGCAGATGAAACTGTGTGTGCATGGACTGAGAATGGCAGAGACCTCTGGTCCAACAGCATCTCGTGGATGGTTTTTAGTCGGTATGTTTCTCCTTCAGAGAACCGAGTCTGACACTTCGTTCCGGTGGCCTCCCGGTCAGGGATCGACCGTGCACAAAGCATTTTCCTCCACGGAAATCATCAATAAATTTACATTACAAATGAGTAAATGTTTATACCGTTTGAACCGTGGGGTAACGGCTCAAGAATATTGTAACTCCTTGTCTTCAGGTGGGTGTCAGAACAGGCTACTAAAGAAAACAGCTTTGAATATCGTTATGGCAACCGATAGATGGGATAACCATCTTTTAAAATATCAGACCAAAATAAACAGGCCGAAGATGGGCAGCAGCGTCTGTGGTGCGAGTGGCCTGCTCTCCACGATTGCGATCGCCAATCCGCTTGCCAAGCGTGGTGTTTATGGCAAACCCTGCCTATGGGAGAGGCCTATGTCCTGCAGTGTATATTAACAGGCCGTTATGTATGTGTGTATGTATGTAAATGTTTACGCAATAAATTTACATAAAATAATTTTTAAACTTGTGAGTTAGTGAAGTTTTTGTAACTTAAAATTCATCGAATTTTCATTATATCAAGGTCTTATACTTTTTTAAAAAAAATAAACAACGGTACTTTGTTTAGGTTTACATAAAATTGCTTAGACAGTATTTTCTATTTTAACTTACGCAACTTAACTTAAAAATGCCTCCCAGCCTAGTCGTGATCGGAAATTGAGTTAAGAGATCAGAGTTCGATACCCAGGTGGTAGGCTCGTACCGATGGGTTTTTAAAAAACTTATGCACGATTTATATTAACGGATTGGTCATAGAGACGACGTCGGTCAGACCTGTCACGTTGTCCCAAAAAATGTCTTCATTGAAAGGTGGGTCGAAAGGTCTTAATGTCTACAACTCTGTCTATCATTGTATTTGGAATGGCATGAAGATATTTATTCATTTATTTTGTTTTACTTACGCGAAATTTATTTAATAATATCTATCTTTCGGTTTGAGGAGTTTAGCTTGGTTACGAACGTTTTGAAGGCAAATCATATGTATCAAACCTTTCATTTGGCAGACATCATTTTCAAAACTATCAATTTATGTAAGATTGACACAAAACTGTACCATAAATATGAATATTTTTATTCTAAGTAA
Organism: Sericinus montela; assembly: GCA_029286605.1. Lineage (NCBI taxonomy): Eukaryota > Metazoa > Arthropoda > Insecta > Lepidoptera > Papilionidae > Sericinus > Sericinus montela. The sequence goes on from JAGSMR010000057.1 coordinate 1,792,407, forward strand.
ACACTCATAATATTATTTAGTTTCGTAATATTACTTATAGTAAAAAAATATCTTCACGCCGTTCCCAATATAGGGGTAGACAGAGGTCTCAACAAATAAATTTTTTCGACCCACCTTCCATCGAAGTCATTTTTTGAGACAACGTAACAGGTGGGGAACCCGTCGCCGTCTTTATGTCCAAGCCATCAATATTAATCGTACATAAGCTTTTGAAAAACCCCATTGGAACGAGCTTTGAGGATCGAACTCGGGTCTCGTGACTCGAATTCCGATCACCCTACCACTCAGGTATCGTGACAATATATGATGACTTGGATATTTTCATGCATATATAAATATTTATCTATTTTTATTTATAATAGGCTAGACATCTATCTATCAGATAATACATGAAAATAAACAAATATATTACAATTATAAAAAGATTATTTGAAAATTATTTAGTTATAACTATTTGTTGGAATTATTGGTTTTAATCCATTAATATACATTTTATTTCAATTAAATGTAGATTAGGTAATAATTGAAAGAACACGATAAGAAATACAATTTATAATTGTTACAATTGAGTGATAGACATCAATTTATAAGGGTAACAATTATTATAAGCCAATAATATTGAAAATTAAATTAATTTAAGCCATCACGCGGCAAACATTACATTCATGACGTTTTAAACGCGCTAATTATTAACTTCAATGTTATTTAAATAAGAAATAAATTGATGTTAAAATGATTAATTTTACTACTGAATTAATTGCCTTTATTGCTAAAATAGTATCTCAAATTTTAAAATAAAATTTGATAAATCATACACGTTAATTTAGTACTAAAGGAAGAAATGAAGTCGTCTTAAAAACTTCACATTACAAATATCAGAAATTTTTCGTTATTTTTTATAATTACATGAAAACAAGCTTGTGGGCTATTTATTACAGCGATTGTTGTCTAAAATGATAACGAGGAAACTTGGCCTTTTGAGAATGTTACTGAAAAAAAAAATATTTCAATTTAATCTTCAATAGCCTAATGATGGAAAACACGACTTCTTCTAAGTCCGGGCCCACCATTCGACTGTTGTCGTAAACCACTCCAGACACAAGCACTACGGCTTAGTTGTAGTGGTTAATAGGAATAATGTTATTATAGTTATATTTTCTTAAAAAAATTACGTGATAAGTCTGCCAACACGCATTGTAGCATCCTTGATGTTCCTCTTCTCTAATCTTTCTCAAATATATGGGAGAAGGCCTTTGCAACAACATAGGCATTTACAGTTTAACTACTAGTAACTATTATACTCCAAGTAGTATAACACCCAGACCTAAGAAATGGTAGAAAAATTCAACATTGACTCGACCGGGAATTGAACCCGGGACCTCAGAGTTGACACCATGAAATCCAGCGTGTATGCCACAAATGTTAGATAATTACACAATACAGTATTAATTTATTTTGAAATGTCATTGCACAGTACACTTAACTGTCGCCTGCCCTTGTATTTATTATAAGTATGAAAACGGAGACTACAAATTAAGTCGACGTTATCTTAGAAAATATGCACATAAAGTAATTCCGAGGGTCGGCCTTAACACGTTTCGTGTCTGGAATAAACTACAAAACCAAAACAAGAAAGGTTTATGAAAAAAGAAGAATATAACTTCCTTGTATTGCATAATTGTAAAGATATATTTATGTAATACTCACCGAAATCTATTCATTTCGGTGGCTATTGTATGAACATATTTTGGGCGGGGAAATTGTGACCTTTTTTGGTAATTGAATAAAAATTAAAACTATTTAAAAAAAAGAAAAATAGTTAATATTTGTTTAATAAGTTGTCCGCCTGTGGCTTCGTCTCCTCAGGAATCCATGCTCCTCAAAATGGCACAAGCTTAAATACCAACTCCCGTATTTTCCGTGTGCGTCGATAAGATGCGAATTGTGGTAAAATGAAATTAACGGAACAGCCTTAAAAATACAATCAGGCATATATAGACGGTAACTTTAACGTGTGGTAACGGTGTAAAAATATTGCCACTCCTTTTCTTCCCATGGGTGTTGTAAGAGGCTTCTAAAGGGAAAGGGAAGGCGATTTTGCATACGCCTTCTTTAAAATTGATCATTTACTTCCTACAAGTACGTTTAGGTTCTTGTCCTTCCCCAGTTCGAAAAATTTGCTGAAATGGTCTTCAAAAGTTTATTTCCTATCTAGCCTATCTCGACTCCTTTTATTGCTAACTTTCGCGCTGTATATTTTTCTCACCATTCGGTCTTCATTCGTTCGCTCAACTTGCCCAAACTATCGAAGCACGCTCTTATCCATTTTATTTATTTATTTTTTTATTTATTTATTCTTTATTGTTACACCTTATACTAAGGGCTACAATGGGCGGACTTAATGCCTGGTGGCATTCTCTACCAGTCAACCTTTGTTATGGTGAGAAGTAGATGGCAGGTGCTAACAAGAAAAATATAGATTAATGCTCCTAATAAAAAAAATATATACATATAAATAATAAATATTTTATGGAAAAATACATACATGTATTATATAAACTAAACGTACATAATTATACATAAATACATAAATAATATATATAAAATATAAACATATAAATATATACAAAAATATATATTAATGATTCTTAAGATAATACTCACGAACTAATCTCTTGAACGAATAGGCATTCGGAGCAGATTTTATCTTGAAAGGTAGGGCGTTCCAGAGTAGTGCAGCTTGTACCGTTCCATTTTAGTGATAAGATCGTCTTTTTAACCTGCCATATTGCATATCCATAACCATATTTCATACCATAACCATTATAATGATATGATGATATATACAACTTCTAAAATAAGTATGGTAGATAAAAAAAAATTGCGGAGATTTTGCGTAATGTTCAAATTTAATGAACATCTATATCGCGAAATGAGTAATGAGTATGCTTAATTTCAATAAATAAAAGTCCATCAGGTAGGGATTTCGATCCCCCACGGCAAGGTACCTTCCATAGGTATTTTTAAATGTGCGACTTCTATGATTGGGTTGGACATTAAAACGGCGACAAGGCCATCACTTTGTACTCAATTATCTGCGGTGAAAGGTGAGGCGTAAGGACTAAATTGTTTATACCTTTAACTTCAGTGTTAGGCAATGCGAGAAGATAAATGTTTGTATTTTTGTTTATTACGTACAACCAAACATTTGTGTTTCAATGTAAGGCTTACGAGTGATAAGGTAAATGTTACTTATATGGTTTTATTACAACTAAAGTGGTTTCGCCGTGATATTAATGTATTTTACTAGCCTCGACTTGGGTCTCTTGTAACATTGTTTGTTTATCTCAGATTAATGCTTACCCACCACTACGTTACGGTGTTTTTTTATTAGTATTCAGAATTTCAAAATATAGATACATACAAATGTTTAATTGAAGATAAAATAAATAAATATCTTCCATAGTTTTTACAATACCGGGTTAGATAGAGGTCAATTATGATTTAAAAGATTTATGAGATAATTATGATTTCGCGACCCACCTTTCACCGCAGCTTATTGGGTATGACGTGGAAGGTGGCGAGCCTATCACCGTCTTAGTGTTCAAACTAACTGTACAATATACTTACATATATATTTATATACATATACACGTATACATCTATGAATAGAAATATTAATATTCATCACGTAAGGGTTACATCCTATCGCTAGCGGGATTCGAACCCTTGCTTGGAAGGCAAGGAGATCGAGTCAGAGTTATATTTTCAAATTAATTTCAGCGTGTGCCGTTAATATTTACCATTATAGACCAACAGTATCTTTATATGCCATTATTTATTTGATAAACGTGTTCGTTTTCAATAAGCGAATTAAAAATTAACAGCTATTATATTTTGACGACCCGATAGTCTAGTTGGTAGTGACCCTGACTTCATAACAGTTGCGGGATCAGAACCCGCTTGATCTTGCAACCCTTAACTATGAAGGCTGAGTCACTATTTATGTATTTTTTTTGTTCGATAATTTTGTATTGTTAGGGCAATAAGTTTTTGGTTATAATGATTTCTTGTATTTACGCGAACTTTATTTAAGAAGTTTTTGATTGTTTTTTAATTTTTTTTATGATCCTGTTGAAATATAATAAAAACTAAACCTTTATGGTAATGATATGGTTTTCTTCGTTCCCATCGCTATTTTTTATATGTTAATGATTTTAGTGTGTACGAGTATGTGTGGTTTGTTTGTATGTAACGGAATCTTGAATTGCAACTTCACAGACTTACCAAGGACCAATGATATATATCATTGGCCCTTGATTGACATTTGAAGTGTGCGAAGTATAATTCAATAAAAATTTGTAATAATTTGATAAAATATTAATAAATTTATTAATAATAAATAAACCCCGGACTAATATTGAAGACCATGTGAGCAAATTGCTCTAAGAATATATGGTCAAGAGTACTTAAATACTTGGACTAGCATACGTCAAGAAAACGATGAATTCGATAGTAGCGTGGAGGTAATTATACTCTTGGCAATCTGTTCTCTTTAGCTACCCCGTCAGAGACTATGCAAGAAGATATTTCAGTATAAATAAAAATTTTAAAAACTAAGAAACACGCTTTTGTAGCTAGTTAAACTAAAAACTAGAAACGTAATAATCTTCATACATCAGGTAGTCACGATAGCCGAGTGGATTCGAGTCAAGAGACCCGAGTTCGATCCCCAAGGCTCGTACCAAAGGTTAAAAAAAAAACTTACGTACGATTGTTATCGTTGTCTTGGACATAAAGACGGCGACGGACTCACCACCTGTCACGTTGTCCTTAAAAATGTCTTAGATGGGAGGCGGGTCGAAGAGCCTTTATTGTCGAGACCTCTGTCTACGCCTGTATTCGGAAAGGGCAATCTTTTTTGCCTATTCTAAAATACTTGAATTTGCGAAGTTTAGTTATTTACATTACTTAATAAAACAAAAAGTTTGATAACAATAAGTTCAGCATAACTTATATACTTTAAAATCAACCAAGATTACATAATAAATGAGTTGGCGTTATCTCATTAGTGTTTCTTGGCTGTAAAGTCATGAATATTAAGCTGTAATTCGCCATAATTACAGTAGGTGGCATCGATGCCAAAAACATGCATGAATAAAGAAGTAAATAAAATAAATAAATATCTTCACGCAATTACCGCAATTCCAATTAGACAGAGGTCTAGCATAGACAAGTCCCTTCTACCCACCTTCCACCGAAGATATTTTCGGGACAACGTGACAGGTGGTGAGCCCGTACGTAATAAAGAAATGAGATTTAAAATTTCAACTGATGCCTCTAGCACACCGTGGTTCGGAGGTAAGAGCGTTGCGAAGGTACGGAAGAGGTCGCGGGTTCGGATCACGTCCGTGTCAGTTTGAAATGTTAAAATTTTTTTCTCTTTAATTTAATTGCAAATAATTTATACAGCTGCGATCAGTTCTTAGCAGTTTTTCTTAAATTAGCGTACATAATTAAATAATTAGTTATTTTTTATTTCTTATCATGCCTTCTTCTAAGTAAGAAAAACCCAAAACTTTTTGCCTATTTCGCTCAAGGAAGGCATCGCAGTGATTTATGACATTCATTACTTACTTATGGTAATTTTAACCGTGAAACGTACATTTCTTTGACAGTTTAGTTACTATATTACTTATGAGTCTGTCTTTCGAGATTCAAAATTAACGAGGTAAAGTAACTAATATTACTCGTTGGAAACATTTAGTAAATAATATCTTCACGCCATTCCCAATACTGTGGTAGACAGAGCTCTAGATAATTAAGCCCTTGCAACCCACATATCGTATGACTTCGGGATAACGTGGCTGGTAGTAAGACTGTCACCATTGTTATGTCTGTACCAGCAGCCATATAAATAATAAAAAAGTTTTGAAAAAACTTATTGATCAAGCCTCGACTTGAATTCCGATCATTCGCCTATCAAAACATTTATTGATAGTGAATTATGGACTAGTGTTTGATTATAGAATAATTTAGTTTACGATATATTTTACAGAAACTTTTGTAAATATTTTCACGCAATTCCCAATACAGGGGTAGACATAGGTCTAGTCTAGACAATTAAGTCCCTTCGATCCACCAGGAAAGAGTTCGATACCCAGGAAGAAAGTTCACCAATAAGTGAAACCAACAAGTTCTTTCGAAACTTGTACAATTTGTAACATTAGCTTGTACACTAATACGGCAACGGGCTCACTACCTGTCACGTTGTCCCAAATAATCTCTCTCGAAACATTGGTAGAAAAGACTGTAGACTTTGAGACTTCTGCAATCTTGATAACTATTGATGATTAATTAAATACAAAAGTTTCTCAAAGTTCTTAAAAAATAGTCACGATAGCCGAGTGGTTGGGTGGTCGAAATTTCGAGTCAAGAGAACCGAGTTCGCTCCCAGGTGGCAGGCTCGTACCAATGGGTTTTTCAAAAACTTATGTACGAATTATGTCGTTTGCTTGGACATAAATACAGCGACGGGCTCACCATCTATCACGTTGTAACGAAAATATCTTTGGTGGAAGGTGGCTCGAAGGGGCTTAATTGTCTAGACAGAATTGCTGAAGATATTAATTATTTATTTTTATTTAAATCATGATAGGAACTAAGGTAGAAGACTATCCCACTTACTTGTAGACATATGGTCCAACTTCAGCTAGTATGGGTTTCTCTCCATTGTTTACTTCGTCGGGATTAGTTATGTTGAAAAGGTAGACTTTAAAATCCAGGGGCATCGGTAACTTCTTCCATTTCTCGAACATAGCCGAGGAGTTTTCGAGTTGGACATTCTGAAATACAAATATAAAATCGTTATTGCTGGTCTAGAGTCTTAACTTTTAATTTATTTTGTGTTGGTATATACTTTAAAGGCTAAAAACTATATGCATACTTTAAAGGCTAAAAAATCTTAGTACTGAAGCTGGGAATTATAAAATGTCTACGTAAATATGTATCCATATATTTCTGTTTGTAAGCTGGAAGTCAAGAGAACGACAGGCTCACCGCCTGTCATATTTTCTCAAATGTTTTTCAGTGAAATTAGGGTCGAAGTGACAAAATCGTCCAGACTTATCCGGTATTAGGAAATGAAAAATATTCGGTACTCGTCACAAATAGTAACGAGGGGTCCCGTCACTATTCAGTCAGAACTCAGGGTCAGGCTGAATGGGCTTAATGGTTGCCCCCAAGGAATCAGTAACTTTTTTAATTTACGTCTTTGGTTTACGCGAGGAATTGACATTGCAATGAAATTAATTCAACAGATTTACAGATTTTAACGCGTTTTGTTTGATCTATTATTATTTTGAATATAGTTTAAAAAGAAATAAAATGTGATAGTTTAGTATGTTTTGTCTCATATCCTTAAGGTTCAAAGTTACTTAGCAGATACTTATATTTTATAAATCTATTCTTACTTTGTTATTAATTGAGAATTTGTTGTTATTAGTTTAGGGTCACATTGTAAAGCAGTGATTAATGTCGATCGTCAGATAAATAACTAAATCCATAAGAAAATTACGTAATTTGAAAATGTTTAATTAATACACTAAGGCACAATTCGTTTGTAATTTTTTGAATGTTACGAAAAAAATTACATGTATTTTTTTTCTTAAGATAACGACGACCTCCGTGGACAAGTGGCGTAAACACCGGTTATCAATGTGTCGCTATTTCGAGGTCCCGGGTTCGATTCCCGTTCGGGTCAATGTAGAAAAACCACTTTATCTACATTTTCTCGGGTCCGGGTGTTTGTGGTGCCTTCGTTGTTTTCGATTCTCATACCACAAGTGCTTTAGCATCTTACATTGGGATCGGAGCAATGTATGTGATGTTGTCCCTATCTATATATGTGTTTATCTATCTATGTATCTTTAGATCATGTAAACTTCTATTATCATATTATGTGTAACTAATTATAAATACAGTGCTTATTACTCGAAATAAAAACCGTTCAGTGGATAACGTATATTCGGACATGCAAAAAATGCCTCAGCTAAGAAGTAAATTTTATTTCTGCGGAATAAATGTTGCTTTAAAAATCCGAAAATGTGAAAAACGAAACGATAAGGAATTAAAATCGTTTTATTCGTATTAAAATTCAAATTAAAATAGTGTGAAAACCGGCTTAGTCATTTATTTATAATCATTTACGATATCGTGATGGAGTAACCTCGTTCTAAATCCAAAGTCAAAGGTGCATTGTATTGTTATTAACCTATATATCATTTAACAGGAAAAAGTAATCCTGTTGATAAAGTCCGCTTAATTTTGAAATCAAAATTGGAATTACCTTAAAAAGATTAAGTATTTAAAAAAATAAATAAGTATGTCAACCAGTCATTATACATTTTTAATATTAAAAATGAAATATAAACACTTAATTAACCTTTTAATTGAATAAGTTTATATCGAATAGTATACATTTCCGTAAGTCACTGGCTGGATACACTGAAAACCAGCATGGAAAAAAGTCATGGCTTTATACTGAGTGTGCTCCATTTCCTAGATGACACTGACACATACGCAATATAGGTATGGTATATCTTTTATGTTGAAGATAATATTATTTTTGAACAATTTTCCAAATTAACTTTTTGTTCATTCGGTTTTTAAGTTTTTCTTAACTTTTCCAACTTAGTTACTGTTTTCCTTTACACGAGAAAAACCTAAAGAAAGCCGAAACGTAAATTTGTAAGTGAAAAGTTTTGTGCACTTGGTGATGTTTATAAATATGTTCATATTATGTTATGATTGAGCATAAATTGTATCAGCAAAATTATTATTTCTTTCATTTTCAGTATTACATACATTAGAGGAAATTATAATACAAATTATGGATATACCATAAAATATAAAAGAAGAAGATTAAAAAATATATCTTTACGCTCAATTAAGCACAATTAAGCCCTTACGATACACGTTTTACCAGAGATATTTTTTGGGACAACGTTATAAACATGTTTACGTATGTTCAAAATATGTTTATAAAAACGAATGTGTGCTTTTTGACCTTCACGGATTTCCCAGTATTGGGGTAGACTGGTCTAGACAACATAGTCCTTTGGCACAATTTACCGTGGCTTGTTTATTTTATAAACCAGGAAAATTAAATATATGTAATTTAATGACATAATGAATTTCCGCACAGTAACGTTTGGATCCATTATTCTCATTATTATACGATCTACATCTAACAAATTTGTAGAATTTTATTTTTAAAGATTTTTTTATTCCGCTTTAGAGGTTTTGTCCGAAAATTATTTGAACGATTGCATCGTTTTGAATGTTGATTTTAATTGGTAATTTATATTTGACGCTTTAAAATTCATCTTACGTTTTTTCATAAACTGCTTTTTGATATTTGAATTCATAATTATTTATTTGCTCGAAACAAGTCAGTTTGCAAGTTGTAGTCTACATTAATTTTTCGTAATATTTACGTATAATTGTGGGTGATCAGAAGTCATATCTGAAAACTCGAGTTAAATTTAATAAGATTTGGTATAAAACTTATGTAAATTTTATATTCTACGTACGTTTATATACTTTGTAATATATGATATTTGAGAAATATGTTACAAAAATTATAATAGATAAGTAAATAAGTTTCTTGGAAGATATTGATTATCTTAACGCATTTCCCAATAGAGAGGTAGCCAGAAGTCTAGATAATTTAGTCCTTTCGTGCCTCATTCCACCGGAGCTTATTTTAGTACAATGTGATAGGCAGTGAGCCTGTCACCGTTATTATGTCCAAGTTAATCATATAAATCTTACATTAGTTTTGGAAAAACTCATTGGTACGGGCCTATCTCAAAAAATTACAGCCCATTTGATATGATATATATGGTAATTTTTGACCAATTGTTTCAAGAACACATCTAAATTTTGAATTTGATTCAATTCAAATTCCAGTATCATATACAAAATATCCAAATCATCAAACTTCATGACGTATACGGGAAATATATCCGTGACATATGGACTGACAGATCGACAGCAAAGTGACAGCGAAATAACAAAGGCCTCCGTCTTGCCCTCCGGGTATAGACCTGAATTATATTGTAGTTATTTTAAAGATGCCGTGAGATGCTTAATTTATTACAAAGGAGTCATTATAACAGCAATTAGCGTCAATAGCCCAATGGTTTAGGGTGCGGACTTCGATGCATTACATCGCAGGTTCGGGCCCGCCATTCGTTTCCGTAAACTACTCTTAACATGAATACAAGTAATGTTATTTGATATTGCTAGTATAGACCCCGTGACCACGGATGCTATAAAGCATCCGAAACGTCGGGAAATAATAAAAATAGTTTGTAAAAACTAATTAAAAATAGCGATAAAATCCGAAAATCGTTTTATTTAAAATGTGTAGTAATACTAGCAAATATGATTTCTTATATTTACGCGTAAATTCAAATCATTATTGCTAGTATTCATTAAAAATGAATAAATTAAAAACACATTGCATACATTTTATTGTACACCAATAGACATAAGAACTAACAAAAATATTAACGAGGAAAAAATTAATCAGTGTTACAATTGGCGGCAGGTATAAGCAATATTCAAAAATAAAAAATTGTGCTATAAACATTATTTGAATTGAATTTTGTAACATTTTTTAAAACCCCTTATCATAGTTCTTTTTTTAATAAACAAGGGAATGTGGGCAGTTTCATTAAGGGTGAGGGATATTTTTACGCTTATATTTTGTTATATGTACATAACAAAATATAATAAAATAAATAAATGAATATCTTCACGCGATTCCCAACACACGGGTAGGCAGAGGTCTAGTCTAGACAATTAAGACCCTTCGACACACCTTCCACCGAAGATATTTTCGGGACAACGAGACAGGTGGTGAGTCCGTCGCCGTCTTTATGTCCAAGCCAACGTTGAAGTTCGCAGATAAGTTTCTGAAAAACAAATTGGTACGAGCCTGCCACCTTGGGATCCAACTCGGGTCTCTTGACTCGAAATTCCGACCAACCGAATACTCGGCTATCGTGACTTATATAAATATATGTATATTTAAATATATTGCACCGTCTGCTTGGACATTCAGCTGGCAATAGGCCTATCACGAAGACCGAAGCTACAAAGTATAACCTACCTAAGTATAAGAAAATGCGTCAAGATTGAAAAAACAGTATGTGTAGTTAGAAAGATATTAAAACCGAAATCCTATAAATAATCTTTCTATCGTACGGTATATTGCAAATATCGGAGGTTAAAGAATTTGATGCTCACTTTAGTCGTTTTAACCTACATTTTAGCAAAGCACGTGACAGCGTATTAATGTCCAGGTCAATGACATCATGAATAAGCTCCAAAACAAGTTTCAACAGTAGGAGACCTTCCTATAGGATGTCGAACTCGACAATCTTTGATCAGAGGCAGATATTCTAAACGTTTGGCCATTGAGAAATAAATAAATATCTTCACGCAATTCCCAATTCTGAGGTAGACAGAAGTCTCAAAGTTATAGAAGACATTTTTGGGACAACGTGACAGGTGGTGAGTCCGTCGCCGTCTTTATGTCCAAGCCAACATTGTAGTTCGCACATAAGTTTCTGAAAAACAAATTGGTACGAGCCTGCCACCTTGGGATCCAACTCGGGTCTCTTGACTCGAAATTCCGACCAACCGAATACTCGGCTATCGTGACTTATATATGTATATTTAAATATATTGCACCGTCTGCTTGGACATTCAGCTGGCAATAGGCCTATCACGAAGACCGAAGCTACAAAGTATAACCTACCTAAGTATAAGAAAATGCGTCAAGATTGAAAAAACAGTATGTGTAGTTAGAATAAATAAATAATAAATATCTTCACGCAATTCCCAATACAGGGGTAGGCAGAGGTCTAGTCTAGACAATTAAGACCCTTCGACACACCTTCCACCGAAGATATTTTCGGGACAACGAGACAGGTGGTGAGTCCGTCGCCGCCTTTATGTCCAAGCCAACGATGAAATTCGTACATAAGTTTTTGAAAAACTCATTGGTACTGCCACCTGGGGATCGAACTCGGGTCTCTCGACTCGAAATTCCGACCACCCAACAACTCGGCTATCGTGACTTCTGTGTAGGCTATGTGTAGTTAGAAAGATATTAAAACCGAAATCCTATAAACAATCTTTCTATCGTACGGTATATTGCAAATATTGGAGGTTAAAGAATTTGATGCTCACTTTAGTCGTTTTAACCTACATTTTAGCAAAGCACGTGACAGCGTATTAATGTCCAGGTCAATGACATCATGAATAAGCTCCAAAACAAGTTTCAACAGTAGGAGACCTTCCTATAGGATGTCGAACTCGACAATCTTTGATCAGAGGCAGATATTCTAAACGGTTTGGCCATTGAGAAATAAATAAATATCTTCACGCAATTCCCAATTCTGAGGTAGACAGAAGTATCAAAGTCATAGAAGACATTTTTTGGGACAACGTGACAGGTGATGAGCCCGATCGCCGTCTTTATGTCCAAGCTCACAGATATAAGTCATACAGAAGTTTTTCTAAGAAGTCACGACAGCCGATTGGTTCCGGTCACCCGAATTCGAGTCGAGCGACCCGAGTTCGATCCCCAGGTGACAGGTTCGACAATGAGTTTTTTCAAAAACCTATGTACGATTATATTATATAATTATATCGTTGGCTTGGACATAAAGTCAGCGACGGACTTACCACCTGTCACGTTGTCCCGAAAATATCTTTGGCGGAAGGTGGGTCGAAGGGACTTAATTGTCTAGACTAGACCTCTGTTTACCTGTTTACCGAACTCGATATATAAAAATAGCATACATATAGGCCGTTATGGCCGGTACAAGTCAAGATATAGATAGACCTCTCCAGTGGGAGGGTAGGCAATCGCCACGCTTAGCAAATCGATTGGTGATCTCTGCTGTCCGTCATCGGTCTGTTAAATTTAAGTCTGGTATTTTTCGTGATGGTTGTCTTAACATCTTGCGGTAGTCATTTGCTTTTTCAAGGCTTGCCACCTCTTACGACACCCTCGGAAAGAAAGGGGGTGGCATATTCTTAAGCTGATACGTCAAAAAAAATTTGCTTGTTATTAAAGATTAATTAAAGAATGCATTTACCCACTGATGGGTAAATGCCTTCTTTAATTTTTGAGAGGTATTGACAATTGGGAGATTGCGCTTCTTTTTAATATTTTTTCTCAGACATACGGGTCAAGTTCGTGACAATTATAATTGCTGTTAACAATTGTGCCGGCCTGAGAATAGAACCTGCGCCACTCGCGTGTTTAAGTGAGCGCTTTGAACTACTACGCTACTATAGAGGCACTCTTAAAATAAATAATTATTTAATAATAATTTTTAAATAAAAATTTCGATTTCGACATATAATGTTTAACGTGCAAAAATGTTTATTAAGTACCTAAAAATAATGTCTTCCGCCATATATTAAAAAAATATAAAAAACTCACCTGTTGCACTTTTCGTTTAACGATTTTCGGAAAACCCCAAGAGGCTAATACAATGGCCACTATTAACGCACATAGTGATACCAAGAAAAATAACTTTGCATTTTTGCCTATCATTTTCACTAAACTATTCCGACACTTCCAAATTCAAATTTAGCTTTTTAAAATAATGGAAAAAAATTTGCAATATATCACATTTGACTGTCGAAAACAGTTGTCTAAAAATTTATTATTATTTGTACACAATTTAAACTTTATTTGGCGTTACTGCGTTCCATCTACAATTTCGAAATTGAATTTTTAATAATAAAAATTTTAATTTTTCATTTTTATATTTTAAAATTTCGAAAATTTTTGGGAAATAGAGACCGTTGGAGAGGACCGTCTTCTTCGAAACCCAATAAACAATTATTATGCCGCCGATAGTTCTACACGCGTGCTGTTTTCCTTGTCATTTTTTTTTAATAAAAGCAAATGGCTGATATAAGGCCATGCTCGAAGGTTTCTATTGACGCTAATTCAAGTTCAGTAGTTATAAGTGCAAAATAATAATTAATTTTATTTGTACTTATTGACAGTTTATTACCTAATTATAAATACTTAATATATTAACTCTCTGATGACATTTGTTTTTCCCTTCCCTTTTATGTTATATTATTTATTATTCATATGTATATATTGTTTATATAACTGTCAGTATGTCTATTGTATAACATAATTATTTTATTTCGTATATATTAGTTATTATTGTTATAATAATGTTATGTATAGGTTTAGTTTATTCAGATATTAGTATGTATGTCTACAGTTTGGACCACCTACCACTGTTCAAAGGTAAAAGCGTTGCCTCGGTTCGGCAAAGGTCGCGGGTTCGAATCCCGCCCTTGTCAGTTTAAATTTTAAAAATATTTTTTCTCTTTAATTTAATAACAATAAGTTCAATATAACTTATATGCTATAAAATTAATTAAAAATTCTATACATAGATCGGGACAACATCAAATATAATAATCTGATCCCAAAATAAGCACCAACATAGAGGTATTATGGTCACGAATACATAAAAATAATGTAGTACGAAGTACACAAAAAGTCACGATAGCCGAGTGGTTGGGTGCTTCGAATTTCGAGTCAAGAGTTTTTCAAAACTTATGCACCTATTATATCGTTGGCTTGGACATAGACGGCGACAGGCTCACCACCTTCAGTGGAAGGTGGGTCAAAGGGACTTAATTGTCTAAACTAGACCTCTGTCTAAAATAAATATCTTCACGAAATTCCTAATACAGGGGTATTGGGAATCAGAAATAAAAAAAGTACCATATACACTCAGACCCACGAAGATGTAGAAAAAGTGTTCTCATTGATCCGACCGGAAATAGAAGCAACCTTAGAGCTGGTAACACCATGAAAACCGGCGTGTAGGCCACTCAGACACGGAGGTCGTCAAAAAAAATTTGCAATATATCACATTTGACTGTCGAAAACAGTTGTCTAAAATTTATTATTATTTGTACACAATTTAAACTTTATTTGGCGTTACTGCGTTCCATCTACAATTTCGAAATTGAATTTTTAATAATAAAAATTTTAATTTTTCATTTTTATATTTTAAAATTTCGAAAATTTTTGGGAAATAGAGACCGTTGGAGAGGACCGTCTTCTTCGAAACCCAATAAACAATTATTATGCCGCCGATAGTTCTACACGCGTGCTGTTTTCCTTGTCATTTTTTTTTTAATAAAAGCAAATGGCTGATATAAGGCCATGCTCGAAGGTTTCTATTGACGCTAATTCAAGTTCAGTAGTTATAAGTGCAAAATAATAATTAATTTTATTTGTACTTATTGACAGTTTATTACCTAATTATAAATACTTAATATATTAACTCTCTGATGACATTTGTTTTTCCCTTCCCTTTTATGTTATATTATTTATTATTCATATGTATATATTGTTTATATAACTGTCAGTATGTCTATTGTATAACATAATTATTTTATTTCGTATATATTAGTTATTATTGTTATAATAATGTTATGTATAGGTTTAGTTTATTCAGATATTAGTATGTATGTCTACAGTTTGGACCACCTACCACTGTTCAAAGGTAAAAGCGTTGCCTCGGTTCGGCAAAGGTCGCGGGTTCGAATCCCGCCCTTGTCAGTTTAAATTTTAAAAATATTTTTTCTCTTTAATTTAATAACAATAAGTTCAATATAACTTATATGCTATAAAATTAATTAAAAATTCTATACATAGATCGGGACAACATCAAATATAATAATCTGATCCCAAAATAAGCACCAACATAGAGGTATTATGGTCACGAATACATAAAAATAATGTAGTACGAAGTACACAAAAAGTCACGATAGCCGAGTCAAGAGTTTTTCAAAACTTATGCACCTATTATATCGTTGGCTTGGACATAGACGGCGACAGGCTCACCACCTTCAGTGGAAGGTGGGTCAAAGGGACTTAATTGTCTAAACTAGACCTCTGTCTAAAAGAAATATCTTCACGAAATTCCTAATACAGGGGTATTGGGAATCAGAAATAAAAAAAGTACCATATACACTCAGACCCACGAAGATGTAGAAAAAGTGTTCTCATTGATCCGACCGGAAATAGAAGCAACCTTAGAGCTGGTAACACCATGAAAACCGGCGTGTAGGCCACTCAGACACGGAGGTCGTCAAAAATAAAACCTAGCATACTGGTGACGGGTAGCAGCTTCTATGGTGTTGGTGTACTGTGATCGCTAATCCGCTTGTCAAGCATTGAGATTATGGCCTATGTCCTATGACTATGAGATTTGGACTTGTACAGGTCGTTGTTTATTAATAGTATCCTGTGATATCCGCGTAAGAATTTTCTTCATTCATCCCGTACGTGTTGTAAGAAGCATGTCAAAAATACCTGGCTTACGTTAAAAAGTTACTAGGTAGTCGGTAGCACTGCTACAGCGCACGGAGTCTTGTATTACGATCGCCATTGCACTTGCCTTGGGTGGCGATTGTAGAAAATTCTCCTTACCAAGGACTTTTACAGACTGCTCTGCATGAGTGAATGTTATTATTATCAGACTTATTAAAAGTATATCTCTGTTGGTCTAGAATAATAAAAAAATATTTTTGTACTCAGTTATAAATTTGTGGTTGAAGCTTAATATCTCCAAGTTTATATTTATACATTTCTTTACTTTGGCAGAGTTAAGCAGTTTTTAAATCTTTTAGATTTCATTATAGGAGATAACAGATTAAAATATCCTAGAATAATTCCCGAAATGCCTTTTATTCGTGGCTTTATTCGGACAAGGGAAATATTTCTGAGCCTTCTAGGAAAAACGGTAAGTATTTTAGAGACAGTTATGTAACTTAGTTAACGCCTGTGGTTTTGCTCAAAGTATTTTGTTTGTTGTCTAGTAACTCAATTTACAATCCGTGTGGTAATGGTGTAAGAATATTGCCATTCCCTATTTTCCCGTGGGCGTAGAAGGTGACTAAGGGAAACAGCCTTAAATATCGTTAGTGCGACCTGTAGACACCCGTCACAACCATCTGGTGGGACAACCATCTCTGAAAATATCTGATCAAAATAATCAGAATGGGCAGCAGCGTCTGTGGAGTGTTCTGGTACTACGATCGCTAATACGCTTGCCAAGCGTGGCGTTTATCGCAAATCCTCCCCATGGGAGAGGGTATGTCCTGCAGTGGACTTTAACAGACCGTAATGTATGTATGTATGTATGTATGTATGTATGTATGTATGTCTACAGTTTGGACCACCTACCACTGTTCAAAGGTAAAAGCGTTGCCTCAGTTCGGCAAAGGTCGCGGGTTCGAATCCCGCCCTTGTCAGTTTAAATTTTAAAAATATTTTTTCTCTTTAATTTAATAACAATAAGTTCAATATAACTTATATGCTATAAAATTAATTAAAAATTCTATACATAGATCAGGACAACATCAAATATAATAATCTGATCCCAAAATAAGCACCAACATAGAGGTATTATGGTCACGAATACATAAAAATAATGTAGTACGAAGTACACAAAAGTCACGATAGCCGAGTGGTTGGGTGCTTCGAATTTCGAGTCAAGAGTTTTCAAAACTTATGCACCTATTATATCGTTGGCTTGGACATAGACGGCGACAGGCTCACCACCTTCAGTGGAAGGTGGGTCAAAGGACTTAATTGTCTAAACTAGACCTCTGTCTAAAATAAATATCTTCACGAAATTCCTAATACAGGGTATTGGGAATCAGAAATAAAAAGTACCATATACACTCAGACCCACGAAGATGTAGAAAAAGTGTTCTCATTGATCCGACCGGAAATAGAAGCAACCTTAGAGCTGGTAACACCATGAAAACCGGCGTGTAGGCCACTCAGACACGGAGGTCGTCAAAAATAAAACCTAGCATACTGGTGACGGGTAGCAGCTTCTATGGTGTTGGTGTACTGTGATCGCTAATCCGCTTGTCAAGCATTGAGATTATGGCCTATGTCCTATGACTATGAGATTTGGACTTGTACAGGTCGTTGTTTATTAATAGTATCCTGTGATATCCGCGTAAGAATTTTCTTCATTCATCCCGTACGTGTTGTAAGAAGCATGTCAAAAATACCTGGCTTACGTTAAAAAGTTACTAGGTAGTCGGTAGCACTGCTACAGCGCACGGAGTCTTGTATTACGATCGCCATTGCACTTGCCTTGGGTGGCGATTGTAGAAAATTCTCCTTACCAAGGACTTTTACAGACTGCTCTGCATGAGTGAATGTTATTATTATCAGACTTATTAAAAGTATATCTCAGTTGGTCTAGAATAATAAAAAAATATTTTTGTACTCAGTTATAAATTTGTGGTTGAAGCTTAATATCTCCAAGTTTATATTTATACATTTCTTTACTTTGGCAGAGTTAAGCAGTTTTTAAATCTTTTAGATTTCATTATAGGAGATAACAGATTAAAATATCCTAGAATAATTCCCGAAATGCCTTTTATTCGTGGCTTTATTCGGACAAGGGAAATATTTCTGAGCCTTCTAGGAAAAACGGTAAGTATTTTAGAGACAGTTATGTAACTTAGTTAACGCCTGTGGTTTTGCTCAAAGTATTTTGTTTGTTGTCTAGTAACTCAATTTACAATCCGTGTGGTAATGGTGTAAGAATATTGCCATTCCCTATTTTCCCGTGGGCGTAGAAGGTGACTAAGGGAAACAGCCTTAAATATCGTTAGTGCGACCTGTAGACACCCGTCACAACCATCTGGTGGGACAACCATCTCTGAAAATATCTGATCAAAATAATCAGAATGGGCAGCAGCGTCTGTGGAGTGTTCTGGTACTACGATCGCTAATACGCTTGCCAAGCGTGGCGTTTATCGCAAATCCTCCCCATGGGAGAGGGTATGTCCTGCAGTGGACTTTAACAGACCGTAATGTATGTATGTATGTATGTATGTAACTCAATTTATACCTCAAAGAAATCAAATAAAAATATCTTTACGCTATTCCCAATACTGGGATAGACAGAGGTCTAGACAATAAAGTCCTTTCGACCCACCTTCCATCAAAGACATTTTTTGGGACGTTGTGATAGGTGGTGAACTCGTCGCCGTCTTTATGTCCAAGCCTACGATGATCGAACTTGTGTCTCGTGATTCGAATTTCGATCAACCAACCACTCGACTATCGAGACTCAGAATGAGAACCAAGAAATCAAATTAAAATCCCTTTAATTCTTTTAGTCGAATTTTAGTGGATATTTATAAATAAACTGTTTATTTTCGTGGAAAACATGAAAATTATTTCTCCTTCTTCTTCTTTACAGCCTATCAAGGGTTCCTCAAAATTTTTAAAGGGCTATGCCAAATAAAATTATTAGTATTCCTGTTTACCACTCCTACTAAGCTGCAATGCTTGTGCTTGGAGTTGGTTAACTACTATAGACTAATGGCGGGCCCGAATCTGCGACGTCATGTTTCACAGTCCGCACATTAAACCATTAGGCTATTTGGTAGTGACCCTGTCAATCCAAGGGTTTCGTGTGCGTATCCCGTTATTCGCAAACTAAAAAAGTTGTTTAATTAATATAAATACGAGTGTTTTACTCGAGTCATGTGAGTTTAAATTTATTTTATAAATATTTATCTATCTCAAATAAAGCGATTTTCGAATTTTATCGCGTTTTTTAATAGTTTTTACAAACTGTTTTTCTTCCCGATGGCATCGGGAAGTAAAACAGTTGTCACAGTGGAACGGAGTCCGGAGATGGGAAGTAAAAATAGTTTGTTAAAAACTAATAAAAAACTCAATAAAATCTGAAAATCGTTTTATTTAAGATGTGCATTTGCGTAAATACGAGAAATATTTATCTATGCTAATATTTATGCATTTAACTATATTATACCGTTAAATTGGTCATTAAGACGACGTACTCACCGCCTGTCACGTTGTTCCAAATAATCTTCGTTAGTAAATAGGTCGAATGTACATCATTGTTTAGACCTCTACCTACCCTAGCATGGGAAGTTATATACGAGTTTATATATATAAATAGCTGATATCATCATACATCATCATTATTCAAATCCAATTTGACAAATCATTAGAGTCTTCATGCCTTTCCTAATTCAGGGAAGACGGAAGTCTAGACAATTAAGTCCTTTTAACCCACCTTCCATCAAAGACATTTTTTGGGACGTTGTGATAGGTGGTGAACTCGTCGCCGTCTTTATGTCCAAGCCTACGATGATCGAACTTGTGTCTCGTGATTCGAATTTCGATCAACCAACCACTCGACTATCGAGACTCAGAATGAGAACCAAGAAATCAAATTAAAATCCCTTTAATTCTTTTAGTCGAATTTTAGTGGATATTTATAAATAAACTGTTTATTTTCGTGGAAAACATGAAAATTATTTCTCCTTCTTCTTCTTTACAGCCTATCAAGGGTTCCTCAAAATTTTTAAAGGGCTATGCCAAATAAAATTATTAGTATTCCTGTTTACCACTCCTACTAAGCTGCAATGCTTGTGCTTGGAGTTGGTTAACTACTATAGACTAATGGCGGGCCCGAATCTGCGACGTCATGTTTCACAGTCCGCACATTAAACCATTAGGCTATTTGGTAGTGACCCTGTCAATCCAAGGGTTTCGTGTGCGTATCCCGTTATTGGCAAACTAAAAAAGTTGTTTAATTAATATAAATACGAGTGTTTTACTCGAGTCATGTGAGTTTAAATTTATTTTATAAATATTTATCTATCTCAAATAAAGCGATTTTCGAATTTTATCGCGTTTTTTAATAGTTTTTACAAACTGTTTTTCTTCCCGATGGCATCGGGAAGTAAAACAGTTGTCACAGTGGAACGGAGTCCGGAGATGGGAAGTAAAAATAGTTTGTTAAAAACTAATAAAAAACTCAATAAAATCTGAAAATCGTTTTATTTAAGATGTGCATTTGCGTAAATACGAGAAATATTTATCTATGCTAATATTTATGCATTTAACTATATTATACCGTTAAATTGGTCATTAAGACGACGTACTCACCGCCTGTCACGTTGTTCCAAATAATCTTCGTTAGTAAATAGGTCGAATGTACATCATTGTTTAGACCTCTACCTACCCTAGCATGGGAAGTTATATACGAGTTTATATATATAAATAGCTGATATCATCATACATCATCATTATTCAAATCCAATTTGACAAATCATTAGAGTCTTCATGCCTTTCCTAATTCAGGGGAAGACGGAAGTCTAGACAATTAAGTCCTTTTAACCCACCTTCCAAGTGTTGAGCCGTCGCCGTTAGCTATCGTGACCTGTAAAGGTCATTAGAGTAGCTTTCGAAGTTCTATATAAAATATTGAAAACACTACAGTTCTTAATACTATATAGCGGCTATAGTGTGCATGACACAAATCTACTACACAAAACAATATCCATGCTAAAACATAAATACAGTTATCTATTTACTCAAATATGTCAATAAAAGTTCCGCTTAGTGAATATGCAATAAAATGTAATCGCATGATGTCATTAAATCATAGCAGAAGGTACGTAAACTAGTTTATATTGCTGCAATTATAATGAGATAACTCTAGCGTGTTGTGTATCGAAAACAAGCTTTGTTCTGTACTAATCGGAGTTTTAATGTTACATGAAATAACTTTTAGTGATTGTTTAGTGTGTTTGTGTGTGAGTGAGAGAGTGTGTGTTGTTTTATTATTAATGTGTGACTAGTTTGATGGTCGAAATTCAACCACAACTTAATTATTAAATGACATCATTTGATATAGAGACAATATCTACTGTGTAGAAATACAGCCTTTCCAATCTATATAATGAGATTTGACGAACATACTGGTTTTCATGGCGTCGCCAGCTCCGAGCTGCTTCAGCTTCTCGGATGGGTCAATGTAGGAAACCACTTTTTCAACATTGTCTCGGATCTGAGTGTTAGTTGTGCATTCGTGGTTTCCGATTAATAACACAAGTGCTTTAGCTACTTATAATACAAAACAATACACTTTATTAACATCGTGTTAAATTACTTACTATGGAATCTCTATGAATATGAAACCATTTTATGTGATATTGTCCCAATCTATGTATATATTTGTTATTATTTATTTGTATACTTATAAAGATAATTGCGACACTTATTAAGAGTGGCCCGTGGAGATTCCTATATTCTGCAATAGACATTAAAAAAACCGTATGTATGTCTATGTCTATTTCTTTGACACTTTCTGCAACGATAAACAAGTCACAATAGCCGAGTGGATGGTCGGAATTTCGAGTCAAGAGACTCGAGTTTGATCCCCAGGTGGCAGGCTCGTACCAATGGGTTTTTCAAAAACTTATGTACGAATTATATCGTTGGTTTAGACATAAAGACGGTGACGGGCTCACCACCTATCACGTTGTCCCGAAAATATCGTTGGTGGAAGGGACTTCGAGGGAAGGGACTTTATTGTCTAGACTAGACCTGTGTGAAGAATTTCTTCATGCGAATCCCAATACAGGGGTAGTAATGATGAAAAAATGTATTCCGTGGAAAGGTGTCAAAGAGACTTTTATCTAGACTAGACCTGTGTGAAGAATTTCTTCATGCGAATCCCAATACAGGGGTAGTAATGATGAAAAATGTATTCCGTGGAAAGGTGTCAAAGAGACTTTTATCTAGACTAGACCTGTGTGAAGAATTTCTTCATGCGAATCCCAATACAGGGGTAGTAATGATGAAAAATGTATTCCGTGGAAAGGTGTCAAAGAGACTTTTATCTAGACTAGACCTGTGTGAAGAATTTCTTCATGCGAATCCCAATACAGGGGTAGTAATGATGAAAAATGTATTCCGTGGAAAGGTGTCAAAGAGACTTTTATCTAGACTAGACCTGTGTGAAGAATTTCTTCATGCGAATCCCAATACAGGGGTAGTAATGATGAAAAATGTATTCCGTGGAAAGGTGTCAAAGAGACTTTTATCTAGACTAGACCTGTGTGAAGAATTTCTTCATGCGAATCCCAATACAGGGGTAGTAATGATGAAAAATGTATTCCGTGGAAAGGTGTCAAAGAGACTTTTATCTAGACTAGACCTGTGTGAAGAATTTCTTCATGCGAATCCCAATACAGGGGTAGTAATGATGAAAAATGTATTCCGTGGAAAGGTGTCAAAGAGACTTTTATCTAGACTAGACCTGTGTGAAGAATTTCTTCATGCGAATCCCAATACAGGGGTAGTAATGATGAAAAATGTATTCCGTGGAAAGGTGTCAAAGAGACTTTTATCTAGACTAGACCTGTGTGAAGAATTTCTTCATGCGAATCCCAATACAGGGGTAGTAATGATGAAAAATGTATTCCGTGGAAAGGTGTCAAAGAGACTTTTATCTAGACTAGACCTGTGTGAAGAATTTCTTCATGCGAATCCCAATACAGGGGTAGTAATGATGAAAAATGTATTCCGTGGAAAGGTGTCAAAGAGACTTTTATCTAGACTAGACCTGTGTGAAGAATTTCTTCATGCGAATCCCAATACAGGGGTAGTAATGATGAAAAAATGTATTCCGTGGAAAGGTGTCAAAGAGACTTTTATCTAGACTAGACCTCTGTTTACCCCAGTATTGGGATTTGCGTGAAGAAATTTTTTTTTATTAAATCTATACGTATTATAAGTCATTATTTTTTTCTACATTGTTTGTTACAATGTTCTACAAAATAACGTACATATTTAAGTAATATAAATAAATTAAAAGTATACTGGGACGTGTTTTTCTTTCACAAAAGTGACGTCGGTTTTAAATGACGTAGGTTAATTTAAATATTTGCAGTTGTGTGAAGATAAACATTCGCAGGTGGTTTATTTTAAACAATTAAAATTGGCATTAATAAAAATATGGTAGTTAAACTTAAATAAAACGTGTGACCACATTTTTTAATATCAAATATATTATCACACAGTTTGTAGGTTCCTTGAGAAAATTCGTTTTGAAACAATTACATTTTTTGTCTTATATCACATAATATTAAGGTTCCGGTATTTTACGTACTCAATAAATGGTGAATAAATTGTTAGAAATAAAAAATATATTTAACATCATTTAATACACTATTAAAGATGTATGACAGAGGATTATAAGTGATATTGTCCCAATCTATGTATATATTTGTTATTATTTATTTGTATACTTATAAAGATAATTGCGACACTTATTAAGAGTGGCCCGTGGAGATTCCTATATTCTGCAATAGACATTAAAAACCGTATGTATGTCTATGTCTATTTCTTTGACACTTTCTGCAACGATAAACAAGTCACAATAGCCGAGTGGATGGTCGGAATTCGAGTCAAGAGATCCAAGCTCGGTAGGCTCGGACCAATGGGTTTTCCGGATAGGTTTCGACATAAAGACGGCGAAAGACTCACCACCTGTCACGTTATCCCAAAAATGCATGCCATTGTTCGTAATCGAATAGTAAAACAAAAACATATCTATAAAACAAAAACATATCTATAAAACAAAAACATATCTATAAAACAAAAACATATCTATAAAACAAAAACATATCTATAAAGCGAAAGTCGATACAGAGATATTGGTAAGTCTCACGATAAGAACTGGCTTAGAAGATCGACTTGTAAAGAGAGCTACAACAGTTAATTCAAGAGTTTCATTTCAGAGAATTCAGTTAATTACAAGAGTTCATTAGTTAATTCAGGTCCATCTTTTCCCTTCCGATTAATATGATATAATATTTATACAATATGATATACAAGTGGTTGGGTGAACGGAATTCGAGTCAAGAGATCCAAGCTCGGTAGGCTCGGACCAATGGGTTTTCCGGATAGGTTTCGACATAAAGACGGCGAAAGACTCACCACCTGTCACGTTATCCCAAAAATGCATGCCATTGTTCGTAATCGAATAGTAAAACAAAAACATATCTATAAAGCGAAAGTCGATACAGAGATATTGGTAAGTCTCACGATAAGAACTGGCTTAGAAGATCGACTTGTAAAGAGAGCTACAACAGTTAATTCAAGAGTTTCATTTCAGAGAATTCAGTTAATTACAAGAGTTCATTAGTTAATTCAGGTCCATCTTTCGAGGGATTTCAATGCCCTAAACTTAAACGTTCTTGTCGCTCTCATATTAGCTTGTATAGCTTTGAGAGAAGCCATAAGAGATCTACATAAAAGTCTACTCATGACTACGTGGGATAATGATGATGAGGGAGCCATTAATACATAAACTCGTCTTCTCAAGCTTATTGATGTGCCTATGATAAGTTGTTTATAGGAGATTTTATTCCATCGAATTCAGATAAAAAAAAGGCTCGATAAACCTTTGTGTCACAGCCAACCACTCCGAAAACTCATTTAGCATTGATGAAATTACTTCAGCAGACTGTATTATGTTTACAACTACTCCGTCGGAATGTACAACTTGAATAGGTTATAAAACTAATGTTTAGATACTTTCCTTAGTTTGATTTCCCTTCAGAATTTCTCGACGTTTTATTATACGGGTAAATGTTTGTTTCGTTTACCTATAAAATGAAACTTTTTTAATTAACTATTTTTAAGTATATCTTAATGAATTGATAGGTACATCATCATATACAGTGCTCTGATGCCAAAGCCTTGAAGCACTCGTGTTATGGAAGCAGAGACTTCAAAGGTAAAACTAACACCCAGAACTGAGAAAATGTGGAAAAAATGGCTTTCTGCATTGACCTCTGCTAACAGATTGAAAGATGCTGAGCCTGTCACCTGTCGAGCCGGTCGCGTTTAGTGTCAAAGTTAACGAAAAAAAAACATATTTACCTAAGTTTATAGTAAACTCCTAGGCATGAGCGTTCCACATGGGGACGGAACTCCAGTTTCCTTATACGTATAAAAAAGGTTAAGCGCACTGAAGTAGGAATGTGCCTGCCACATAGCTCGACGAACTGATAACCGTCGGTTCTCAAGTGGCAACCTCGTTAAGGCAAATGTAGTGTAGATATATCCCCACGACACGGGTGACTTGGAAAATGTTGCAGGAAGTCTATGGATGTAGGCCAACGGCATCTATTGACTTCCTGCAACATTATGTTGATGACCGTTTTTGGAAAAAATTTTGGAAGACCTATGTTCAGCTGCGTATTCTAGAAGGCTGTAAAAATAAATAAATAAATAAATAAATAAATAAATAAATAAATAAATAATAAATAATCGTTGAAGGAAATAAAAAATATATTATCACACAGTTTGTAGGTTCCTTGAGAAAATTCGTTTTGAAACAATTACATTTTTTGTCTTATATCACATAATATTAAGGTTCCGGTATTTTACGTACTCAATAAATGGTGAATAAATTGTTAGAAATAAAAAAATATCTTCACGCAATTCCCAATACCGGGGTAGACAGAGCTCCAGTCTAGACAAATAAGTCCCTTTGACCCACATTCCTCCGAAGATATTTTCGGGACAACGTGACAGGTGTTGAGCCCGTCGCCGAAAGAAGAAGAAGAATATGAATTCAAGTGACACACAGTTTACCCGGAGATTTTTCTGCGGATTTAATAAATCGGCTCAATCTGAAACCACGGCACCGTGAGATAGAAGTAAAACCTTCTAGTGGTTCTACAATTTACACAATGAGTAAGATCACTACAGTTGCACAAGCCTATACTCTTCCCTTTTTTCTTCTCTAGAATCTTTGGCGCTTCCCTTGTTAAATGTCGCTATATCAGCCACTCCTCTGCAGCTGCGGCTTTACGTGATAATCACCAGCTTAGGTGAGCCAATTGTTTAACGACCTCCGTGGATGAGTGGCGTACACTTCGGTTCACGCGTGCATTGCGTTCATGGTGACGCCAGCCCTTAGGTCCCGTGTTCGACTTTCAAACAGATCAATGAAACAGAAAATCACTTTTTCTACATTTTCTATAGTTTCAATGTTTGTGGTACTCCCGTTATTTCTGATTTCATAATAGAAGTCATTAAGCTACTTATTTTGGGGATGAGAGAAATGTTCGTTATGTTATCCCCCTATCATATGTTCAAGGAATTGAAAAAATATCTTCACGCAATTCCCAATACAGGGGTGGACAGAGCTCCAGTCTAGACAAATAAGTCCCTTTGACCCACCTTCCTCCGAAGATATTTTCGGGACAACGTGACAGGTGTTGAGCCCGTCGCCGAAAGAAGAAGAAGAATATGAATTCAAGTGACACACAGTTTACCCGGAGATTTTTCTGCGGATTTAATAAATCGGCTCAATCTGAAACCACGGTATCGTGAGATAGAAGTAAAACCTTCTAGTGGTTCTACAATTTACACAATGAGTAAGATCACTACAGTTGCACAAGCCTATACTCTTCCCTTTTTTCTTCTCTAGAATCTTTGGCGCTTCCCTTGTTAAATGTCGCTATATCAGCCACTCCTCTGCAGCTGCGGCTTTACGTGATAATCACCAGCTTAGGTGAGCCAATTGTTTAACGACCTCCGTGGATGAGTGGCGTACACTTCGGTTCACGCGTGCATTGCGTTCATGGTGACGCCAGCCCTTAGGTCCGTGTTCGACTTTCAAACAGATCAATGAAACAGAAAATCACTTTTCTACATTTTCTATAGTTTCAATGTTTTCCTTCCGATTAATATGATATAATATTTATACAATATGATATACAAGTGGTTGGGTGAACGGAATTCGAGTCAAGAGATCCAAGCTCGGTAGGCTCGGACCAATGGGTTTTCCCGATAGGTTTCGGCATAAAGACGGCGAAAGACTCACCACCTGTCACGTTATCCCAAAAATGCATGCCATTGTTCGTAATCGAATAGTAAAACAAAAACATATCTATAAAACAAAAACATATCTATAAAGCGAAAGTCGATACAGAGATATTGGTAAGTCTCACGATAAGAACTGGCTTAGAAGATCGACTTGTAAGAGAGCTACAACAGTTAATTCCAAGAGTTTCATTTCAGAGAATTCAGTTAATTACAAGAGTTCATTAGTTAATTCAGGTCCATCTTTCGCGGGATTTCAATGCCCTAAACTTAAACGTTCTTGTCGCTCTCATATTAGCTTGTATAGCTTTGAGAGAAGCCATAAGAGATCTACATAAAAGTCTACTCATGACTACGTGGGATAATGATGATGAGGGAGCCATTAATACATAAACTCGTCTTCTCAAGCTTATTGATGTGCCTATGATAAGTTTGTTAGAGGATAGTAATATTATCTCAGAATGAATATATTTTATAGGAGATTTTATTCCATCGAATTCAGATAAAAAAAAGGCTCGATAAACCTTTGTGTCACAGCCAACCACTCCGAAAACTCATTTAGCATTGATGAAATTACTTCAGCAGACTGTATTATGTTTACAACTACTCCGTCGGAATGTACAACTTGAATAGGTTATAAAACTAATGTTTAGATACTTTCCTTAGTTTGATTTCCCTTCAGAATTTCTCGACGTTTTATTATACGGGTAAATGTTTGTTTCGTTTACCTATAAAATGAAACTTTTTTAATTAACTATTTTTTTAAGTATATCTTAATGAATTGATAGGTACATCATCATATACAGTGCTCTGATGCCAAAGCCTTGAAGCACTCGTGTTATGGAAGCAGAGACTTCAAAGGTAAAACTAACACCCAGAACTGAGAAAATGTGGAAAAAATGGCTTTCTGCATTGACCTTTGCTAACAGATTGAAAGATGCTGAGCCTGTCACCTGTCGAGCCGGTCGCGTTTAGTGTCAAAGTTAACGAAAAAAAAACATATTTACCTAAGTTTATAGTAAACTCCTAGGCATGAGCGTTCCACATGGGGACGGAACTCCAGTCTCCTTATACGTATAAATAAGGTTAAGCGCACTGAAGTAGGAATGTGCCTGCCACATAGCTCGACGAACTGATAACCGTCGGTTCTCAAGTGGCAACCTCGTTAAGGCAAATGTAGTGTAGATATATCCCCCACGACACGGAGTGACTTGGAAAATGTTGCGGGAAGTGTATGGATGTAGGCCAACGGCATCTATTGACTTCCTGCAACATTATGTTTGATGACCGTTTTTTGGAAAAAATTTTGGAGAAGACCTATGTTCAGCTGCGTATTCTAGAAAGGCTGTAAAAAATAAATAAATAAATAATAAATAAATATCTTCACGCAATTCCCAATACAGGGGTGGACAGAGCTCCAGTCTAGACAAATAAGTCCCTTTGACCCACATTCCTCCGAAGATATTTTCGGGACAACGTGACAGGTGTTGAGCCCGTCGCCGAAAGAAGAAGAAGAATATGAATTCAAGTGACACACAGTTTACCCGGAGATTTTTCTGCGGATTTAATAAATCGGCTCAATCTGAAACCACGGCACCGTGAGATAGAAGTAAAACCTTCTAGTGGTTCTACAATTTACACAATGAGTAAGATCACTACAGTTGCACAAGCCTATACTCTTCCCTTTTTTCTTCTCTAGAATCTTTGGCGCTTCCCTTGTTAAATGTCGCTATATCAGCCACTCCTCTGCAGCTGCGGCTTTACGTGATAATCACCAGCTTAGGTGAGCCAATTGTTTAACGACCTCCGTGGATGAGTGGCGTACACTTCGGTTCACGCGTGCATTGCGTTCATGGTGACGCCAGCCCTTAGGTCCCGTGTTCGACTTTCAAACAGATCAATGAAACAGAAAATCACTTTTTCTACATTTTCTATAGTTTCAATGTTTGTGGTACTCCCGTTATTTCTGATTTCATAATAGAAGTCATTAAGCTACTTATTTTGGGGATGAGAGAAATGTTCGTTATGTTATCTCCCTATCATATGTTCAAGGAATTGAAAAAAAATATCTTCACGCCATTCCTAATATAGGGATAGACCGAAGTCTGGACAATTAAGAACTTTCACACCACCTTTCACCTTAGATATTTTCTCGAGATTGTTTTCCACCAGGTCTAGTCTAGACAATTAAGCCCCTTCGACCCACCTAACACCGAACCTACCACCGAAGATATTTTCGTTACAACGTGACAGGTGGAGAGCCCGGCGCCGTCTTTATTTCCAAGCCAAATATCTAAATCGTACTTAGATTTTGTTGAAAAAGCCCATTGGTCCTCTAACAGGAGCCTACCACTGGGCATCGAACTCGGGTCTCTTGACTCGAATTCCTTCATCCAACCACTCGGCTATCATTACTGTTTCATAGATTTTTTTACCAATCTAATAAGCAGTTCTTGTATTATAAAATAAATAAGAAAAACATATTACATTTTGTTTTCTCATCGTATTTCGAAAGCGTAAGTTGGAAACTGATAAAATCTATACACTGTTTAATGGATGAAAAGTTCTTATAAAACAAACCACCGGCTTGGATACAGCCTTCCAATATTTACCTTAAGAAACTATATCTTGCTCTTCAAACAATCTTTAAGTTACATAACGGAAAGCCAAAATTAATTTACCTTTTTACCCTTATTTGAAGTGGGTTTTTACTTACTAACTTGGGCCTTTGTAACAAGAACAAACTAACTGATCAACTTTTAATTGGTAAATGTACTCCGTAGTGATTTATAGGATCGAAAGAAGATTTCATTGTAACTTACTTAACAGCCTATAAAAGCCACTACAGGACATAATCCTCTCCCTTAAAGATAATTATCCACAATCGCCACGCTTTAGAAGCGGATTGGCGTTTGCAGCACTAGCCACGTCGGAACTTCTTCGCTGCTCCCGAACTCTTAAATTTTATTCGGCTATTTTAGGAGATGTTATCTCTTGTTGTCTCTCTCTGACTGTCTCTTGTGTTATCTGCTCTTTAATCGGTGGTCGGTGCTAAGGGCACATAGGTTTGTTATTCTACATATCCGACATAGGTCTCTCCATATCCATCCAGGTCCCTCACATACAGGAGGGTTTGCCATAATCGCCACCTTGCTTGGCGATTAACCATCTTGCATCATAGACACAGCGGTATTTTGGTCATTTTTTTCATGACGTGCTTATCCCGCCATCTGTCTGTAACCAATTGTATATACAAGGCTTTATGAATAACTTAGTCACGATAGCCAAGTGGTTGGGTGAAAGAAATTCGAGTCAAGACACGATTTTGATCCCCAGTTGATAGGCTCGTATCAAAGGGTTTTTGTTTTTAAAAACTTACGTACGACATATCGTTGGCTTGGACCTAAAGACGGCGACGAGCTCACCGCCCGTTCATTGTCCTAAAAAATGTTTTCTGTGGAAGATGGGTCGAAAGGACTTAATCGTCTAGACCTCTGTCCACTCCTGTATTGGGAATGGCGTAAAGATATTTATTTTTCATTTTAAATAAGTATACTATCTACTTATTCACGATGGTCGTGTAGCCGGGTGATCGAAATTCGAGTCAAGAGACGAGAGTTTGATCTCCAGGTACAGAAAGAGGATAGGGACATAAAGACAGCGCCAGACTCACCACCTGTCACGTTGTCCCAAAAGATATTTTCAAATTAAAATAATCACATCGCTGTTGATTAGACATAATATTAGTACAGAATATTATTATAAGTTTCTTTAAAAAATATTTTTCGTAGGTTATTGCCGGTCGTAGGTCAATTGAATAACATTTAATAGTCTAGATTGGGAAGAGCATGAAGACCTTTTTATACTGTCTACTCTATATTTAGGAAAATTTTCAATAAAATTTTTGCTGGTGTTAGGTATTCTGGGCTGAATTAATATAGTAACTAAGATACAATGAATAAAGATAATAATAGGCTTTACGATTAGTTAACGTCAGGTAATGTAGGCATTGTGGCCGTGTATCAGATTCAAGGTCTGCCTCTTTATCTAATTCAGTGTATTCATTACATTCTTCTTACAAGTATACATTTTTATTTTGTAATTCATTCATTTCTTATTTTAAAATTTTTCTATTTTTAAAATTAAAATACAAACATCCAAGTCACGGTAGCCGAGTGGTTGGGTGGACATAAATTGCTCTGATCCCTAAGTAAGCTACTTGCTTACACAGTTGTGTTATTGAATGTGAAAATAGAGAAAATGTAGAAAAAGTGGTTTCTACATGGATCCGGCCAAGAATTGAACCCAAGAATTGAGCTGGTGACACCCTAACAACCGGTATGTACGCTACTGAGGTCGTATAAATAAAATTCGTCTATTCAATGCATAGAAAACAACAAAGGTTTCTGTCAATTGTAATTTATATTTTATAAAAAGCCTTTATTAAATGAGTAGTTTCCAATACAAGAATAGTCAGAGAGCTAAAAAATTGTTTGTCCCTACGACCTACATTTTATCATATTTCGGATAACGTGACAGGTGGTGAGGCTATCGCCGTCTTAGTGTTGTGTTTTCTAATGTCGAGTATACAAAATAATACAGCTATATACTCATATGTACGTGTTATCTGTCATTATAATCCCCCTTATTGACTAAACTGATTTTGATATAAGTTTTTGTGTGTTCTCCAAATTCAAGAAAATAGACTGAAAAGAAATACACTGCTTAAAACGAATATTAATTCTCATTTCAATATCATCACAGAATGCTTTCATAATGATTTTTTTCTAAAATATATTTCCAGTATGATCAAAAGTTGTCTGAAAATAACGTTTCGTTTCAGAGGAGAGTTTATTTGTAAAATTGTCACGTCTGGCTGATAATAATCGCTAACATTAGAACATATTACGTAGAAAAACGAATCGACCATTAATTTAATAGGTGCAGACTAGAAATTATTGCATAAAACACTTTGTTTGCGAGCTCAATTCGTCGTTGTCATTTTTTATAAATGCCCTGTCATTATTGCTACTATGATATTATTATGGTCGTTCATAAAGAACGTTATGCCGGAAACCCTGATTGTAATCTATGTTCATAAATAGAACGTAATTATTTTTAAATTTAATTGTTTATTATTTTGAGTTTTTACATTTATTAGATGAATAAAGAAAATAAGGCGATGGATACGTGGAATTTAGCCAACTAGAAATCAATGATGGTGAAAGATGGTTTTATGCTTAGGCAAAATTTTGTGGTCTCTGACGTACTGTATAAGTAGTGCAGTACATGCACCAAGACGTCACAGGTCTCTTCCGGAAGGAAGTTTTGCCGTGCCTCGCTCGGTAAGTGGAATGCCGATTGAAGTACTAGATTCATCGCACTTTAAGCGCTGCTGCTCGAAGCCGATCCGGTTAATTTGGTGTTTTTCGAGATGATTATACCGCAATATTTTCGCAACCATTGATATACTCGACTCTTATGATAGCCATGGAAGAAAGGGGAAAATAACTGGGTTTATGAGAGAACGAGACAACGCAATATACTTGTAAAGATGGTAGAGTTCTCTGCTAGGCAGTTCTCTTGCTTTTATGTTCTAGTTCGAAAAGTATAGAGGAGATACGATCATGGCCTTTGAGGCACTCAATGTTAGTCCATAGTTAGTCAATATGACGACCTATGGACGAGTGGCGGTAACACCGTTTTCAAGGTGTCGCCATCTCGAGTTCCCGGGTTCGATTCCCGGACGGGTCAATGTAGAAAAAACACTTTTTCTACATTTTCTTGGGACTGGGTGTATGTGATGCTTTGTTGTATCCGATTCCCATATCTCAAGTACTTTAGCTTCTTAGATTGGGATCGGAACAATGTATATGATGCTGTCCCTATCTATATAAGTATTTATTAATTAAAAAAATAGCAATAGTAGTCGGGAGTGACAATGCATCCTTTAGTCCCATCCCATTATTAGTGTTTGTCCAAGTTCTAGATCAAAAATTAAGCGTACTTGAGCTATCAGTATGAGTAGTCAGTAATTGCTAATCAGCTTGCCAAGCGTGGCGGTTATAGCTAGACCTCCCGACTTTTGAGGTCTCCAAATTAGCAAATAGCACCGCGGTCACCAAACCGTTTGGCAAGCATGGCGATAATAGAATATCTCCTTACATGAGAGACCAGTGTCGTCCCGTTGGCTTCCTGTTCATGCTTTTTACAAGCTTATACAAATCAAATAAGTCACGATAGCCGAGTGGTTGGGTGGTCGGAATTTCGAGTCAAGAGATCCGAGTTCGATCCCCAGGCGACAGGCTCGTACCAATGGGTTTTTAAAAAAAACTTATGTACAAATTATGTCGTTGGCTTGGACATAAAGGTGGCAACGGGCTCGCCACCTGCCACGTTGTCCCGAAAATATCTCCGGTGGAAGGGAATTAATTGTCTAGACTAGACCTCTGTCTACCCGTGTATTGGGAATTGCGTCAAGGTATTTATTTTATTTTACTTATAAATCTAAAGACTATTATCGCAATTTTATAATTTCCTAAAAATTTTTCCCCCCATTTAGCTTACAGTATTGTAAAATTTTGATAAAAAAATACTTAGGCATAGCGTTAGCAGTAAGGATTCAAGGGCATTTTGTAGAGCGTATTATGTAGACGAGTGCTATGTAAATTGTATGCATTTTTATGCTATTATAAATTCTATGAAAATTACTTCGGAAATAGTGATTTTTCTGTATTATGTTCAGAATATTAAATAGATTCAGGACGAATGACTGAAGAGCTAATGGCGAAGAAAATATATGACGCCATTCCCTATACAAAGGTAGATGGAGTAGATCTCTGTATGGGGAATGTATAGTATAATATTCGCCAGGGCTAATCGTTTTATATCATTGGCTTGGAAATAAAGACAGCGACGGTTTCAGCACCTGTCACGTTGTCCCAAAATGTTCTTCGGTGGAAGATGGGTCGAAAAGACTTAATTGTCTAGAATTCTGCCTACCCTTTTATTTTCTGAAATCTAATTAAAGTCTGTCTGACCGTTCTACCCGATTTGATTAATTTATTTGAATGAAAAGTAACGTTGCGTAGGTTTGTTATAATATAAAGCATTGGAAATCACCTATCTTTGATGTTTCTCAATTTAAACGGGATTTATTCTCATATATTTCTTATGTTTTCATAGCTCTCTTTGTATATGCGTTTCTAATTAAGGTGCGCGGTTTTGTTTTGGTTGTAGAATAATCGCTGGAATAAGCTCTTTTATTTGGGATTTTGCACACTTCAATTGGTTGAGTTGAAAATTATAGCTGCATTTTGTATGTACAACTCAATTTAACAATTATTAGACATTGAATGAAGAAAATGATAAATTTAAAATAATCGAGAGGTATGATGTATGAGTTTATTAAAATAATTGTAGGACACTTGGAGATCTGGTTTTCCTGACTAACCCGTCGGAGACTATGAATGAATATATTTCTTTAACTTTATTTTTAATTTAACAACTGTTGTAACAGTGGTGTTAAATACTCGGTCTCTCGCCAGTTGAATATATTGACACCTTGAGCCTCATTAATTAAGCCTTATTGAGCGGTAGTCTATAATTTAAATTATATTTTCGAAAAATATAAATAAATAAATATCTTCACGCATTTCCCAATACAGGGGTAGACAAGGGTCTAGTTTAGACAATTAAGTTCCTTTGACCCACCTTCCACCGAAGTTATATTCGGGACAACGTGAAATGTGGTGAGCCCGTCGGTATATAATTCGCACATAAGTTTTTTGAAAAACTCATTGGTCTCTTGACTCGGAATTCCGACTACCCAACCACTCGGCTATCGTGACTTCTTATATTTTCGAAGATAATGAGAATCTATCATCAAAATAATATCACAATTTTTTAAAAAAATTTAATAAATAAAGTAAAAAAAAAATTTAGTAAATTGGCCAATTTTCTTTGTAAAAGCAAACAATTTTCCGAACATATTTGAATAAGGAAAAACCACCTCGT
Organism: Sericinus montela; assembly: GCA_029286605.1. Taxonomy (NCBI): domain Eukaryota; kingdom Metazoa; phylum Arthropoda; class Insecta; order Lepidoptera; family Papilionidae; genus Sericinus; species Sericinus montela. The sequence continues at coordinate 1,828,255 of JAGSMR010000057.1, forward strand.
TATAAAAGAGGCATTTCCTTGAACGTATGATAAACAATTTTATTTATTTCACCAATATTCTATGTACCCGAATAATAAGACATCGTTATTTACAATTTACATCGGTTTCCGAAATTGATTCGCTTTTTTGTTATTTTTTTCTTTGTTATAAATTTGTTTTGCATCATTTATCGGAATCATCTATTGCAGGAAATGTAAGTACATTTACATAAAAAAGGTGTTTCGTTTAAAGTAATTTTATTCCGTCATTGAATAACCTTCAGTTCTGAAACATATTTTGTAAATATTTTTTTGATGTGAAACATCTATAGCCGCACGTAAAACCGATTTCTGGCGTGGCGACGAATGCCGTGCACGTACGTAGTAGTGTTTAATTATAAACCTTAATTCTCAGGTAATAGGGTGTAAATTAGTATACCTTTGTATGCACGCTATACAAAGGTATACTAATTTACACCCTGAGAATTAAGGTTTATAATTAAACACTGAAATCCCTTTTTTATATTTAATTAATTATATTCATATTATTCATATTAGTGACTATGTAAATTATATTAAGATTTCATTTTTACATGAAAGGTCATTTCCTTTTAGTCAAAAATGTTCAATAATTTTTAAAACGAATAAACATAAACTTAGCTGGAGATTTTAATGTAAATTTGCAAGAGCTGAATGACTGCCATTAATGACATTTCTTCAAAAAGAATTTCAATTGCAAATCAACAACAATCCAAAAGAATCTACTACCAAATATGGAACAACTATAGATGCTGTAATTGTGAGATATCTTGATAATGTTTCATCCAATACTTTTGTAACGTATTAAATAAATATATAAATATCTTCACGCAATTTTCAATACAGGGGTAGACAGAGGTCAAGTCTAGACAATTAAGTCCCTATGACCCACCTTCCACCGAAGATATTTTCGGGACAACGGGACTTTACTACTACGGGACTTTTGCAACGTAGTTTAGTTATCATCGACCAATCGTCACAGTAATACCGGCAGAGGAAACATCGAATATAACTATAACTGCCACTTGATTATAATATTGAATTTTTATATCAAATGTAAATAAATGTTTATTAAATAAAGTTACCATTTTCTGTAAGAAATTCGTAATACTTCATTTTTTCATTAGTATTTTGTTAGTACTTCATTTTTTCATTCCTGTAATAATATTATCTTTTATGCATATTACTTGTACACACACGATGTTTCACATCTGCCAGGCGTCCCATGACGGCTTACATTTTTTTTGGCTATTGGAAACGTCGCTTTTATATTAATATTATGTTTCAAGTCTAGGTTTTTGTTCTTTATATTAAGTTTTCCAAAGATAAATATATATATTATCGCATATTCGCGAAGAATGTACCGTCCCCTTATTCCCATGGGTATCGTAAGAGGTGATAAATGCAAAAGCCTCAAAAATGCAATTGCTGGCCGACAGATGGCAGTTGTACCAGAATTGCCAGATCCAAATTCAGCAGATTGTTGACAGTCAGCAGCGTGTAAGGTGCAAGGTGTCTGGTACTATGATCGTCAATCTGCATGCCAAGCTTGGCGATTATGGCAAACTATCCTTACGGGAGAGACATAGATCCTTTGTGACTGTTTATATGCATACCAAATCTTAGACTCTTATGTGCCGGTATTTTGTTAAAAAGAAATAATAAATAAATAAATAAATTTCTCCACGCAATTTCCAATACAGGGGTAGACAGAGGTCTAGTCTAGACAATTAAGTCCCTTCGGCCCATCTTGCACTGAAGATATTTTCGGAACAATGTGACAGGTGGTGAGCCCCTCGCCGTCTTCCAAGCCAACGACATAATTCGTACATTTTTGAAAAACCCATTGGCCACTTGGAGATCGAACTCGGGTCTCTCGACTTGAAGTTCCGACCACCCTACCACTCGGCAATCGTGATTTTTATTATTTTTAAAAGAAGGGGTTATAATTTTTCTCTACCCCCTATTTCTATATAGATCAGACACTAGAGGTAAGGGCAGATTTGACATTACAAGTAAAAAAAAATTAAAAAAGAATTGTAATTATAAATAGAAGATAAGATGTAATTAGAAGATCTCTTTCAGAATTCCTTACTAACCTAAGTCGATTTGATGTTGGCAGCGTTATCAAATCAAATCATACCATTTATTTATTGAAATGAGAATGTACATTCATTCATCGATAGTCATTTCTTAGTCGTTTCGTAATAAGGTTCCTCTAAGGGAGAAGAAACAGGTGAAAGAAACTACATAGATATCCTATCCCATTTTTTTGGTATTTATTTTTATATTTACATATGTAACGTAATATTTTCTAGAAATAGCTTGAGAGCGATCACCTCATTCCCGGGGGTTACTGTCATTAATATATTCATTTATATTATAATAATTCTTATCATATAGTCTTTCTTTATTACATTTCTTAAAGCTTTTTATACTTAGACACCCGCCTATAAACGAGTTACTTAATATATGCAGTTATTATAATTGCCGATTCAATGCAGTCAGGCGGAACCTAAGTTTTTTTAATGAATCTAGCAATGCCAAATAACATTACTAGTATTCCTGTTAACCACGTAAGTTGCAATGCTTGTGTCTGTAGTGGTTTGCGACAATAATAGAATAGCGGAGCCGAATCCGCAACATTGAGGGGCAGTTAAACTTATTAAGTTATTTACTCTTTGAAAACTCTTTTCCAGTTTGAAAGTTTTTTTTGCCAAAAATTAGGAAAAGGCCTAAGCCTATGATAAATATTTGAGATGTCTATATCGATAGATAGATTATATATATTCACGTTTTAAATGTTTCACGCTTCAGGGTCAGGAACCAGAGTCAAAGAAGTGGTCCGTAGATACGTTGAAAATAATTTATTTTTTAGGAGAAAACGTTTAGAAATTATAAGATAATATTGTTATTTCACTTAAGTTACGATGTGGAGTGTTTCGGGTGATCGGTGAATTTGAGTCGATGAAGAAACCCGAGTTCGATGCCCAGATGATGATTCGATGCCTTCGATAAATCACAGGCTCGTAACAATAAGGTTTTTCAAAACTTATGAACTTTTTTTTAGAAAAGGGAGACAAACGAGCAGGTGGCTCACGTGATGGTAAGTGATTGCCGCTGCCCATGAACACCCGCAATACGAGAAGCATAGCAGATTCGTTGCCGGCCTTTGAGAAAGGTATAAGATCTTTTCTGGAAGGTCCCTAAGTCGTATCGGTTCGGAAAAACCGCCGACGGTAGCATTTATATGGTTGGACATAAAGACGGCGAAAGGCACATCACTTGTCACATTGTGCCAAAAAATGTCTTTGGTGTAAGGTGCGTTATCTGGCCCTCTGTCTACCAAAGTATTCGGAATGGCATTGGCTTGAACGGCGCCAGGCTCACCTCTACCAGTCACGTTCCAAAATAAGTTCGAAGTCGAAAGGAATAAAAACGTGAATCGATCTTCCGATCTTCTATTTCAATTGAAGCAGACTTCTTAAAGGTAGGTATTTTTCCTAATATTTGAACGCTTTTTTATAACATTACGTAGCCACACCATGATCTATCTGCATGACATTGTAGCTGTTCCCATGTATTAATTATGTTTGCTGTTTTCATGTATTATTTATGTGTTCACGCTCAACTATTTATTCATTTTGCTTTAACCATTTGTCACAATCAATATCATGCCTTAAAATGTCTTAAATATATGATTTATTGAAAATTTGGGCTAATGTTAATAATCGGTTGTTAACAAAATAATTATTGTGGTTGTATGTTGAATATTATATGGAAAAATATTATTTACAATAATTAAGAAATAAAAGGGGTAATTTATTAAAGTTTATAATAAAGAGGTTCTCGAAATATATAATTAGAAACAATAATCAATGTACAGATTTTGTAGTGTAACAATGCACTATTTTCTTGATATACTTCTACTTATATTAATGAATAATAATCTAGATGTTAATTTTATAGTTATTTATGCGTTTATATAAAATTTTCTTTTATATTACATGATGTAACTAATGTGTACTAATGTGACTTTTGGCTACCAGTTATGGAAAAATACGTGACGTTACAAAACAATATTACCCTTTATAAAAAGCCCATGTCCAGTATTGAACTTTTACAGGTTATGTATGTATGTATACGATGCACGAACAAATGTTTAAAAATATACATGGATATTTAAATAGGGCCAACAACGCAAACATTGCTCTGATCCCAATTTTTTCAATGATATTGATAAAAATTAGGTAGCTAAAGTACTTGTATGATGAAATCGGAACAACGAAGGTGTCACAAACACCCACATCACGTGCTGGCAGATTCATGAACCGGTCCACGGAAGTCGTCATATTCTACACATGGATGTAGTTGGATGCGACTAAGGGCAAAGCCGCGGTGACAAGAAATACCAAAGCAGACCCGTGAGGAATACCGGCGTCTGAAGTACGAGGTGTCTGGTATTGCGATCGTTAATCCGCTTGCCGAGCTTGGCATTTATAGCGAATCCTTCCTACTGGATAGACAGATGGATAGACAGATCCACAATATATTTTACAAATCGTTAAGTACGTTCGTATAGAATAATCGTAAACTATTTTCCTTTCATTCAAAGCTTTTTTATAATCGTAAATTAAATAAGCGAAAAACTTTCTATTTGTCAATAACTGTTACGGTATTGCTCGCTGTCACAACTTAAGCCTCTCATCATTTCGTAAGCCTTTGAAATAATGTTATAAAAAGCTATTTTTATTTCATAGAGCGGTTACTCCTGTCACGAAACTGATGACGAGGAAGAAAATGATTTTTATTTAATATTTCACACTAATTTCTTTTAGTGAAATAAAACCTCTTTATATAAAAAATATTGGCAGTGCCAAATAAAATTACTAGTATTCTTGTGACGTTGTCTCAAATAACCTACGGTAAAAAGAACTAGGGTATACCCAATAGTGGGGTGAAGAAGTACAGTTCATTACGTGAGAGGCTTATAAACTGCAGTAAACTTTTAAAGATGTTAAGTAAGACCTCACGACCTTCAGTATCTCAGTTTCTCTTCTAAGTAGGCATTAAAGATTTTTTTTATAAAGTTACGCAATTCCTAATACAGGTGTAGACAGAGGTCTAGTCTAGACAATTAAGTCCCTTTGACCCACCTTCCACCGAAGATATTTTCGGGACAAAGTGGCAGGTGGTGAGCCCATCTCCGTCTTTATGTCCAAGCCAAAGATTGATGATTCGTACATAAGTTTTTGAAAAACCCATTGGTACGAGCCTGCCACTTGGGATCGAACTTGGGTCTCTTGTCTCGAAATTTCGACCACCCATCCACTCGTGCTTGGCTATCGTGACTCTTTTTTTATAATATTTTTTATAATAGCTATTTCTTATAAAATTACGAAACGCAAAAATCCTTACACATTAATTAGTAATTTTATAACCGAAATATATACCGCAGAACCAATTTTGATAAAATTGGGTTGGATACGATTAAAAGATAAAATGTTTAAAAGTAGCTTGAATAGCTCGTTGAATAACCAGCAACTCTTAGCTTTGAAGGTGTCCTATCTTCAAACCCCGAGGCAGGGTGATACAAATATTTGCCGCTAGTGTTTGAACTGGAGTCATGGACGTTTAAAATTTAAATTAAATTAAATTAAATATAACTTTATTGTACACCAAACATGACAGAAAGAAAACAAAGATAGACAATAGTACAATGGGCGGCCTTATCACTAAAAGTGATCTCTTCCAGGCAGCCTTTCGATGGACAGGAATTATAGTATGATAAGTTTATATGTTTTTTTTTTATAGAAAGGGAGGCAAGCGAGCAGGTGGCTCACGTGATGGTAAGTGATTACCGCCGCCCATGAACACCCGCAATACCAGAGGCATAGCAGATGTGTTGCGATGCGTGAGGCGTGGCTGTACCACTGTTGTAAATATTGATCTATCTAAATAAGTATATAAGTAAGTATATTGTACCGTTACCTTGGACACTAAGACTCACTGTCTGTCACGTTGCCTCAAAATATTCGCTCAGTATTAGGATCATAGATAGGAAAAAAAATTACCATAGCCAAGTGGTTGGGTGGTCGGAATTTATAGTCGAGAGACCCGAGTTCGATCCCAGGTGGCAGGCTCGTACCAATGGGTTTTTCGAAAACTTATGTATGAATTATAATTCGTACATAAGTTATCGTTGGCTTGGATATAAAGACGGCGACGGGCTCACCACCTGACACGTTGTCCCGAAAATGTCTTCGATGGGAGGTGGGTCTAAGGGACTTAATTGTCTAGACTAGACCACTGTCTACCACTGTATTGGGAATTGCGTGAAGATATTTATTTTTTAAATTATTATTTAGTGTAAATGCGTGAAAACATAAAAAAATATTGTTTGAAACTTGAAGTTGTACATAAGATACTTATTACGCTGAAACACAATTTTGCGCGAAATGGGGGGAAATTCAAGAAGGAGAGAAGTTGCCTGTAACAATTATCTTGTGTTGCAAATAACAATTAAGTAGTGAGCTTAAATTAGTTGCCGTGTAATAGCGAGTTGCGTCTAAGTCTTCATTAGCATTACTACTAAGTTGAGTATACAAAGCGTCCCCGGGGGGTCTCGATTAAACCTAAGCTACTTTAGTGTCAGTTTCTTAGATATAATCAACTCCGTTTTCGATATATTCTCGCAGTATATATTGTCGTCTCCGAGAATATTCTCGCAAAACCCAATACTCCTTGTATTGGATTCTGCGGGAATGTACTCGGAGACGCTTATTTTGTTTGTATGTAATTTCATTTGCTTGGTCGCTTAGTGAGTAGGACTTTAGTGTTAGAGTGTTAGGTCGCCTAGCGCTAGAGTGTGGCTAGCTGTGTGGTCAGCCGTGTACTTCGTGGTATCGGCATAAGAGGAAATTTAGGGCATAACCTTGACAATTTTCCACCGTCAGACCATTTCAAAATTAATAATCATTTCAAAAGGAGCAAAATTCAGCAGACCTGTGTCGGGCAGCAGCGTCCAAGGTGCATAGTGTTGAGCTGTGATCGTCAATCTGGTTGCCACATGTGTGGCGGGGGGGATTATATCAAGTCTCCCTAACAGGAGAGGCCTAGGCCAGGATATATCCTGTGTTGGACTTTACAATTCGTTATGTATTTTCAAGTATGAATGAAGTGGTAAGCACATCTACGTGGGTGACCGAGTTTTGAACTCCAAGTATACACTACTGATATTAGTAATACCTGTAAATTTACTTGCTTACTTCTTTATTTATCTTTTCGCACGGTCTCTGACTTGGCAGCTAGAGAGTCAAATCGCCGTCGCCTTTATAAAATTCATTTAATTTTCTTCGTTCACGCACGTTTAGGTATCCGAGTACTTTTTGACCCTATCTATCTCGACTTTTTTCAATTTTAAATCTGTTTTCTCTCATTCGTTCAACGTGTCTGATCCATCAAAGCACGCCGTTATCAATTTTAGTAATAAGGTAAGCACATCTACGTTTTTAACTCCAAGTATACACTACTAATATTAGTAAATTTACAACGTGTCGTAACACACGATGAAAACTATATGTCTGAGAAATATTTAAAACTGGAACCGGAATTTAAAACCAGAAATATTAATAAAAAAATAAATACTATCTTAACACGGGATTATTGGCACACTTTTTCCGCCAGGAGTTCTTAGGTACTCTGTGTTCACTAATTTTCTTCCAAAATTAAATAGTTTTGCGTACTTTTACAACTGGCTGCCAAGGAAAAAAAATTAATTCAAATTTGTTGTTAATTTGTTTTTGGAGATAAATAAAGATTTATCTTCTTATGTATAAGCTTCTTATTATTATCTTTTTGGGTATTCATGTCGGCATTAAATACAAAATTTGAATATAATACGCTATTTGATACAAAAATTCAGCATAAAATATTTTTGAATGATACAAAGGGATTAGTGCCGTGGAACTTAATTAAACTTGATTTCACATAGTTATCATAATTTATTACTATATATGAGGTGAGTTCTTCCTGATTTTGTTTAGAACAATGCAAATCCTAATTGCGGTAACTTTACTTTGTCAAGGTTTTAATAATACTAATTAAGTAATATTTAAAAATATGAATTAATAGATATCTTCACGCTGTTCTCAATATTGGTTTAGACAAAGGTCTACACAATTAAGTCTTTTTGACTCACCTTCCACCGAAGACATTTTTTGGGACAACGTGACCGATGTGAGTCCGTCACCGTCTTTATGTCTAAGCCAATAAATCGTCCGTAAGTTTTTGAAAAAACCCATTGCCGTGGGGTTGGCGATCACCCAACCACTTTTCCTTAAACTTGATTGGGTATTTTGATCATGATAACATGATGTAACATCTGCTCAATGATAATACATAAATATGGTCTGATGAGCGCAAATTCACACACTATCCCCTAACAGCAATACATCTTCGAATCTAATACCCATAAGAGGCCTTAATTTGGCAGTTCTTTAGAAAAAGAAAAATATCTTAATTTTGAATTTTATATTTCCAAAAAAAAAAAAATAAAAAATATTTGTAGCTATACTCTTAAGAAAAAAAAAAATAAAAAATATTTGTAGCTATACTCTTAAGAAAAAAAAATATAATACAGCCCTAATCCACGTCGCATGGCTGGTTATCTTAACCTTTTAGCTAGAAAAGCACCAGCCCTTTTGTCACCAGCGGCTACGACCAGTCGCGGACTTAATTTGTTTAGAAACTGCATCGCGCTAGTAGAACCCTTCGGAACAATTTTTCTTGCGGTACATGTAACGTATATATGCTATATACCAAAAAAGATTACATTTGCGCATCTTATTCTGCTGCCTCTGATGCCTTGCTCGACGAAGTACCATTGACATTGATTGGGACCGCAAATAATGGAATCGAGGGAAGTTAAGGCATACGTACATGTTGCGGTAATTACAAAACAAAATATTTAATGTGTTACATGTACACAGAGATAAGTAACAATTTCGAGCGTGACATAATAAGTAGTCAAAAATATTATATGGCAGATTTAAGAACACGAAGAAATTATTTTGAAAAAAAAAAAAAAAACAACAAAAGAGAATAAGCAAATTACATTACATGAAAAAATTTAAGCACTTGTTTTACTGACGCTGGGTACTTTTTTGAACAGATTTGATGAAAAACTTCGCAGACTTTCTGAGTGGCTCATATTTTGTTTTAATATTTTTATGAGCAAACACAAAACTTTCTACCTTTTCGGAGGTATGGAAGTAGGTGAAAATTGTATAGAAAGATTTAATTCCTCTGATACGAATAGAGTTTAAGCTAGAATAGTAAAGTTAAAATAGGTTAAAATGCGTTCAAATACAGAACACTTCTGATATTACACGAATCCATAATATAATTGAAAGTACCCACATGTTTTTGTACAGTTTATATAATATTAAAAGGTATAAGATATTTTTTGTTATTTAAATATTAGATAGATAAGATCGAATACATAAGTTATTTAGTAAAATAAAAAAAATCACGCATTTTCCAATGCTGGGGTAGTCAGAGATCTAGACAATTTAGTCCTTTTGCTCCACCATTTTTTATTTTATTACGTAGTTGCCCACGATGAACTCCGATTTTAATTTTTTTTACAATATGTATTTTTTTTAAATGTGACGGCATAGTTTGCCACTCCAGTTAGACACGTCTGCCGGACCTGCTAAGATAGCTGTAAATTTGTTTGCTTACTTATTTATTTATCTTTTCGCACAGTCTCTGACTTGGTAGCCAGAGAGAACAGATCGTCAAATTTTACGATCCATACACCTCTTTTGCCTTTATCAAATTTATTTAATTTTCTTTGGTCACGCACGTTTGGGTATCCGATTACTCTCTTGACCCTATCTATCTCGACATTTTTCAATTTTAATTCGGTCTTTACACATTCGCTCAACGTGGCCAAAACATCGAAGCACGCCGTTATCAATTTTATTAATAAGATCATTTTTCAAACTCGGAAAATTGCGAGTCTGTTCTTTTAGTTTTCGGTAGATATAACCTATAAATTTAAAACACAATAAAACTATTTCTATATTTTTATATTAAAACTGTTGTATTTATGTTACATCAAAGTCCAGTATGCTCGGTGATGAATTCTCTCATATCGGGCGCTGAGATATCGGTGAATACACTCGGCGACAGTGGCTGGCCGCACCCACGGCCAAATGACACGATTCCTCTGGCAACACCATCGATAGCCGCAACTCCTCCAGAATCACCCTGAATTGAAAGCAGAAATCATCGTGACAGAAAATTCGTTTGTAAGATTCGACATCTACATCGTCATTTACAATGAGCTGAATTTGAATTAGGTTGATTAAAACTAAAGGAATTAATTCGACCTCGATCGATACGAATCAGGCACTGATCAATAAGTTTTTTTTTTAACTTATGTATGTATGGCATGGACACAGATACGGAGTCAGGTGCGTAACTTTTTCCGTTTCCCTAATTTTTTCATGTCCTACAATGAACTCTAGCCAAATGTAAAGTATTGCATCGTCAAGACCTCTGTCTTCCCCAATGTTTGCTATATGGTCGTGAGCGTATTGTTTTTAGGAGCAAAATAGAACATGAAACAAGAAAAATATAAACTTTTTCCATCGTTTTCTATTTAAAGAAAAGAAACGAAAGAGGCTCTGTCGTCAGCTGGTGCATAACCACTTTGTGGGATTGTAACGCAGAATTATTTTAAACCCCGGAGAAAGATATTGTTGTAAAAATGTCTAGACTTTAAAGTAGAAAAATTGTGAATGAAAATAGAACTTTAGTTGCTAAGTACAATATTTTTTTTCATTAAAAATGAAGAGAAATTTAAAAAATCAACTGACACGGTCGGGGCTTAAAATTTTTTTCTTTAATTTACTAAAAAACAGTTCTGCATAAATGAAAATTGAGTAAAAATTGCACAAAAATATATTTTTTTTATTTTCCAGCAGGTAGCTATTGCCATATCGATTCCCTCTTACATATCCATAGTAGGCTAGATGACCCTTTAGCCGAGTTGGTAATGATCTTGCTTTCGAAGCTATGGTCTGTAAGTACGAATCCCGCTGGGTGTAACATTTGTGTGATAGATATCACTGTTTGTAATTGACTTATGTATGTTTATATTTACATAAGAATATTTATCTAGAATAAGAAGTCATGATAGCCGAGTGGTTGGGTGGTCGGAATTTCGAGTCAAGAGACCCGAGTTCGATCCCCAGATGGCAGGTTCGTACCAATGGGTTTTTCAAAAACTTATGTACGAATAATATCGTTGGTTTGGACATGAAGGCGTCGACGGGCTCACCACCTGTCACGTTGTCCTGGAAATATCTTCGGTGGAAGATGGGTCAAAGGGACTCAATTGACTAGACTAGACCTCAGTCTCCCCCTTTGGAATTTGGAATGGATTGTCTAGATCTCTGCTTTTCACAGTATTGCGAAATTGCGTGAAGGTATACAAATATTGTTGATCTTTATGAAGTCGAAAATGAATTTAAATTAGATATTAGGACTTTAGTATTGCCTAAATGCCGTCTAATAAGTAATTACGGTTGTTATTACAATAGCATTACAACCAATCTTGATTTCCGGTTAGATCCCTACAGAGTATAATTACGACCTACGTAATACTTGACTTCAGTCTTCAGTGGTGACAAAGCATATCTATGTAACAGACAGATAAAGCAATAAATTTTATCGGTATATACAGAGAGTTAATTTTATCGGTATATACAGAGTTATGCTTTTGATCCCGGTATTGAATATAAAAAAAAAGGTATTGAATATGAAATAATTTAAACGGTCGAAGTCAGCTCGAAGGCTGAACAACCGTCACATCTTTCATAAATCTATAAATGGTTTATAATATCTAATAAATAAATACACTAGACAGAGGTCTAGACAATTAAGTCCTTTCGACCCACCTTTCACCGAAGACATTTATTGGGACAACGTAATGGGTGGTGAGACTGTGGCCATCTTTACGTCCAATCGAAAGATACATAGCATAGTTGTGAAAAAAGTCATTAATACGCCTACTACCTGGGAATCGAACTCATCCGAGTGGACCCTACATTGGAATGCCGATTACCCAACCACTCGGCTATCGTGATTGGGCTTAGTAAAATAACTAATAATAATTCATGTATTTATGATACATACATGAATTAAAAATAGTAATACCCTACTATATTATGTAAATACAGATTTACTAACGCCTGACTAATTTTGAACACGTCTTTCTCAGCGCCTGACAAAACTACCTACATGCTACTTGAGAATTGAAAGAAATCTTGAACTATAATTTTGTGCCAGGATTTCTTAATTTAGATACTTATATGTAGGTTCTGTATATACAATATAAAATAGGTAAACAGAGGTCTAGTCTAGACAATTAAGTCCCTTTGACCCACCTTCCACCGAAGCATATATACAATACTGGCAATAAACAAACCTAACTAAAATATATATCTTCACGCCATTCCCAATACAAGGGTAGATAGAGGTCTAGACAATTAAGTCGTTTCGACCCACCTGCCACCGTTGAAATTTTTAGGACAACTTACCGGGTGGTGAGCCGGCCACCGTCGTAATTTCTAAGCCAGCGATGTAATTCTTACTAAGTTTTTGAAAAAATAACCCATTGGTACGAGCCTGCCAACTGGGGATCGAGCTCGGGTCTAACTCGAATTCCGAATCACTTGTCTATCGTGACTAATTTAATAGCATAAAATCTTTCTTTGTGGCCTGTTATTCTTCTCAAACAAAAAAAATATTATAATAGTACCTGACATGTGCTCTTTCCTCCTAAGAAGAAATTGCCAGCACATAGCATATTTTCTGTGATCTCCATTTGAAAATATGCTAGTTGGCAAAGTGTGTGATCCACCACTGTCAAATTCACCGCCATTAATCTTTCCGGAATCGTAGCAGCACCTTGCTAATATTAGAAAAATAATGAGAATAATAAAGAAAATAATTAAAATAAATAAATACATACATAGATAGGGACAACGTCATGCTCTGATCCCAAATTAAGCAGCTTAAGCACTTGTATTAAGAAAACAGAAACAACGAAGTGTCGTAACGTACCTCAGTGAGTGACGTAAATACCGGTTTCCATAGTATCGTCAGCTCTGAGGTCACAGATTTGATTCCCGGGGGAGTCAATGTAGAAAACGCTTTTTCTACATTTTCTTATATTCACGATTCTTTAGTTGATGGTTGATAATAATTCGAGTCAAGATACCAGAGTTCGATCGATCCCTATGAGGCACGTACCAATGGGGTTTTTAAATAACTTTTGTACGATTTATATCGTTGGTTTGGACATGAAGACGGCGACGGGCTCACCATCTGTCACGTTGTCCAAAAAATATCTTCGGTATAAGGTGCGTAGAAAGGACTTTTTTTTCTATACCTCTGTCTACCCCTCTATTATGAATGTCACGAACATTTTATTTAATTTACTTTAATTACGAAATCATACCTTAGTGCGACCCCACCCGCTGACTGTCAATATTTCTCCAGCTTCTGCTGTCAGTCCCTTAGGCGGAAGCTTTATGGGCTGAGCGCACGAATTGAATTTGATGGATTCGCTGGTCTTCATGACAGCTACATCTTTATCAAACGGTGGATTATCGTATTCCGGATATGGGATCACTTCTTCAATGGGAACTATTGTACCGTTTGTACGATAGGTGCTGCCTGACCTTAGTACGACGGTGGATGGATCGACACTGAAAACAGAACATCGTTTTGAATCTTTAGATTTTTTATTGATTAGATTACATCGGTGTAGGAGTTGTTTAAGCACTAGCTGCCTATTGATTGATGTAATTAATTAACATAAATGTGAAGAAAGATAATATTTTCGAGCCATTCCATAGATAGAGGTCTAGATAATTAAGTCCGACCCACCGAAGACATTTTTTGGGATAATGTGACAGGTGGTGAGCCCGTTGCCTTCTTCATAATTATATTACACGAAAAAGAACAGAATTATATTTTAGTCTTCTTTGATATATAAAATTAATTGCAAATTTGTTGTCATTTCGGTAAATGATGTGTTCACCTGTAATTGGCGTGCATGTTAGATTTAAGCATCCATATTTATTAGTGCCTTGTGAAGTTGTAACATGTTTTGTTGTTGGTGTTCCATAGAATAATAAATAAAATAAATAAAAACGAAAGAAAATAATTTTCCTGCATTGTCTCGGGTCTGGGTGTTTGTAGTACCTTCGCTGTTCCTGATTCTATAAAAGACGTACTTTATCTATTTACTTTGGGATTAGAGCAATGTATGTGATGTCCCTATCTATGTATGTATGTAAATAAATAATTTACACATATGTACATTCATTGACCCGAATCTCAGAGCTGTCGACACCTTGAAAACTGGAATTTATACCATTTGTTCACGGAGGTCGTAGGAATGTACATGTGTTATGTTGTGCTATTCATCTATGTATGTGTAGAGTATTTGAGATTACCTCGTTTAAATTAGTGGGATAATGACTACATATTGTATACCTACTTTTGGGCACAATGTGCAGCAGTCAATATGAAGCGTTCACTGACTATGAATCCCCCGCAGAAGTACGAATTATTCACGATGAAGCTGACCTGATGAGGAAACTCCTCACATGTAGCGTTGCGACCACCCACAATCCTTCCCTGAGCATCATTTGTCTCACTCTCATGAGTAACCTCTCTGACGATAGGTACTCTTTCTGATAAGATTATTTCTAAAAAAGAAATTAATTAAATAAATAATTAAATATCTTCACGCAATTTTTTTTTTAACATTATGAGCTAGCGTTTAACTACAATCCCACCTGATGGTAAGTGGCGATGTAGTTTTTGTTGGTAGGCACACTAGCTTAGAAAAAGCCTATTCACTCTTCTCTTGAAGACACCCACGTTGTAATCAGACGGAAAGACTGATGCAGGCAAATTATTCCAGTCCTTTGCTGTACGCATTATGAACGACGAAGCAAAACGCTTCGTCCGAATTCAGGGTATATCGACAACAAAAGGATGGAAAACCGCCGTGCGTCTTGTTGTCGATGATGGAAAGGGGAAGGGGGAATTAACTCATGTAATTCCTTCGCACACTCTCCAAAATGTAACCTGTAGAACACCGAGAGACTGGCCACCCGACGTCTGTGTTCGAGACTGGACAAATTAGTAGTAACCAAGTCAGGATCACCGATTAGCCGCTTGGCCCGTCCCTCCACAGAGTCCAAGGCTGCCAGTTGATATTTAGGAGCTCCAGCCCATATGTGGCAGCAGTCCTCTACAGCCGACCAGACCTGAGCTTTATATAGGGTCAGAAGCTGTCCCGGAGTAAAGTAACGCCGCACTTTTGCAAGAACTCCCAATCTCCTTGCAGCGGCTTTAGCCTTAGACTCAATGAACCGCCCAAAGTTAAGGTTTGACGTGATTTCGACTCCTAGTAACTGGAGGCGGTCGGTGTATTCCAGAGATACATTCTGAAATTTAGGAGCCAAGGTGAACTGGCTCCTTTTGGCGGAGAACAGACATGCTTGCGTTTTGGTGGCATTGAATCTCACAAGATTGGTATTGCCCCAGTTGGAAACTGCCTGTAATGTAAGATTCATACGCTCTACCATGGCCTCCCGAGCAGACTGTACTTGATCCTGTCTGGACTGAACACGCGCCAGATATCTCTCCACAATTGTGCTGTCATCTGCATACCCAAAGAGACCGGGCTCGAGCAGGTCGTTTATGTGCAGCAGAAAGAGAGTTGCGGACAGAACAGACCCTTGAGGAACTCCGATGAGCAGCCGTCAATAACGACTCGCAAAGACCGTTCCCGCAAAAAGTCTTCTATCCAGGCTATCAGTCCAGGGGATATACCATATGAAGGAAGCTTATTGATAAGGCTGGCATGCCAGACCCTGTCAAAAGTCTTCGAGACATCGAGCGAAACCGCGAGTGCTTCACCACTGTTATCGAGGGCCTCACCCCATAGATGTGTAACATACACTAGAAGGTCCCCAGTCGACCGATTTCGGCGAAACCCGTACTGTCGATCGCTAAGGAGATCGTTATGTTCTAGGTATGCCAAGAGGTGCGAGTTCAATATACGCTCCATTATCTTACAGAGTATGGAGGTAATTGAAATAGGTCGATAATTGACTGGGTCAACACGGCTACCTTTTTTGGGCACGGGCTGCACGTTAGCAAGCTTCCAGGATTTGGGAACTATTCCAGTCTTCAAGGAGAGGCGATACAAGCGTGTCAGAACAGGAGACAACTCGGGTGCACGGGTCTTAAGCACTATGGCTGGAATACCATCAGGTCCACTGGCTTTGTTCACGTCCAGATGTCGCAACGTTTTGAGGACCTCTTTGTTAGTAATGTGGACCTCTGACAT
This sequence comes from Sericinus montela, assembly GCA_029286605.1. Classification (NCBI taxonomy): domain Eukaryota; kingdom Metazoa; phylum Arthropoda; class Insecta; order Lepidoptera; family Papilionidae; genus Sericinus; species Sericinus montela. The sequence goes on from JAGSMR010000057.1 coordinate 1,844,720, forward strand.
TGAAGTACCACAGGGAGGTAGGGAAGTTGGAACTGCATTGCTTGTGTCCAGACGTGAGTTGCTGGCAAAGAAATTCGTGAACAGTTCTGCCTTCTCCCGAGCCAATGTCCCGTCTGGCTTAACCAGCGGAGGCAGTGAAGGTTTACAAAAACTCGTCTCGACCGCCTTGGCAAGAGACCAAAAAGCTCTACTGCTAGATAATTGAGCAGAGAGCTTCGTGCCAATATGCCTAATGCGTTCGAAACGAGCCTTCCGCAACACCTTTTTGTATGTCTTGGCGGCTAGATTAAAGGCTCTCTTCTTGGATCTGACATCCGGAGTTTTACGGTTTCGAGCGTCAACCCATGAGAGGTACGCCAAATGTTTAAGCTTTTCGGCTTGGGAACATTCGGCGCTGAACCATGGTCGAGCTTTGCCACCAACGGGTACATCAGCAAAAGGAATAAAATATTCCATAGCTAAACATACCACGTCAGTTATAGCATCCGCGCATCTCGATGGATCTCCGGAAGAGAAGCAGACCTGCCGCCAAGGATAAGATGCAAAGAAGTGTCGCATCTCATCCCAATCTGCTGATTTGTATCGCCACACTCGCCTAGTAAAATGTGGGTCGGGGTCTGTTGGCGTGTAAGACGATACAGATTTCACCAGACAGTGATCAGAGGTTCCTAGTGGAGAAGCCACCTCTACCTCATATCTGTCAGGATCAGTGGTCAGCAGGAGGTCTAGACAATTGGCTGTATGACCTTCAACGTCTGGCACCCTAGTGGCTTGCTTTACCAACTGGGAGAGGTTTAGCGATAAGGCGAAATTCCTCATTTCTCTCCCAGCATGGTCAGTCTTCTGGTATGGGAACAGCCAATCCTGGTGAGAGGCATTAAAGTCTCCCAGAAAGACTAATTGTGCGGAGGGGTACCGATGCTGGGCCATATCAGCGGCCTCACTTAGATATTCGAATAACCGAGTTGTCTCCTGGTCACCGCTGTGCGAACCGTAAACACATGCATACACGATCTTATCGTCACCTGTGTCCACGAACACCCAAATGGTTGAAAAAGTGGGGTCTTCAAGGTGACGGAGACGCTGGCAGCAGATGTCATTGCTGACGTACACACAGACTCCGGCACGAAGGTAAAAGTTGTGCTCCAGCGAGAACCCTGGGTAGTCAAGGTACGCCACATCTAACGGACATCCAATTTGCGTCTCCGTCAGAAAAAGTAGGTGCGGCTTCTCAGTCTCGAGATGGTGATGGACTGCGTTGAGATTTGAGTGCAATCCTCGGATGTTAGAGAGGTGCACTTTCAAGGAGAGGACATGCAACCGCTGTTTAACCTTACTTTTCTTTTTGGTACTTTTCATAAATGATAAGGAGTGAAAAGGGAAGGAAGATGGCAGTTGAACGAGGCGTTGCGTTGATGACCCAACGACATGAAAAAATTTGTGTGCCTATGGGAGCTTGATTTGGAGACTGCGGGGACGCCCGAACCCCCCCAGAGATCGCCATCGGGTCCTCTCACCCGGTCGCTAACCGGCACGATGGAGCCACCTTGGATTTTTCGCTAGTTGGCGGGGCAGCCTTTCATGAGTAGCTAGTTCACTAATTGGGCCCCCTACTACCTGCGGTCGGCCAGCGGAACACCGTGCTTCGGATCACGCTACCCTCCTCAATCAAGCACCCGACACAGCAAAAGTTGACGTGTCGTACCCGGTTCACATATGCAACGCAACTGTTCAGACCCAACTTCCATAAGGCTTCACCTAGCGTCTTGCCGGAACACGACCGAAGTCACTTGGCGGCAAGGCTTTGCTTAGGTGGGTGGTAACTTAAAGCCTGCGACCGAAGTCTACCACCGGAAAGTGGCGTTGCTCGTTTAGCACTACCCAGGGGATACGTGTGAGAGTCAAGATTCAAGTATTTCTCACGGACGCGAGCAACATCATCCCTCAAAAAAAAAATTAAAAAATTCCCAATACAGGGGTAAACAGAGGTCTAATCTAGAAAATTAAGTCCCTTTAACCCACCTTTCACCGAAGATATTTTCGGGACAACATGACAGGTGGTGAGGCCGTCGCAGTCTTTGTGACCAAGCCGTTTGTACATAAGTTTTTGAAGAACCTATTAGAACGAGCCTGCCACATGGGGATCGAACTCGAGTCTTTTGACTCGAAATTCCGACTATCCAACCACTCGGCTATTGTGACTTTAAAAATGAAATTGTTAGCGTAAAAGTAAAAATATTAGGAAAGAGCGTCGTCACGTTTCGAAACCCGCCCGTGTCTATAGACTGAAATTAAGTAAGTTTTTAAAATCTCGACGCAATTTCCCCAAACGGATAATAAATGGGGAAACGGAACGTCCCGATAGCCTAGATGGCAATGGTTTTTTGAGTCTGGGGTTCGATTCCCGCTAGAGACAAAATTTGCGTGATGAGTATGAATGTTTGTACTCAAGTGCATGTTTTTAGGCTAATATCTAAATATGAGTATACGCGAATAAACTGTATCGTTAGCTTTTACACTAGGACGACAATAGTCCTTTCTACCTATCATATTGTTTTCCCTAGTATTTGGAAATAGCGTGACGATATAATTACAAAAATATCCTCTTTAGTTGCATTTTTTAAAATAGTTTGAAACACTCACTTGATCCCAGACAGGATTCCCAGTTTATTAAAAATATTAAAAACAAGCACCACATCATCACTTACACAACATACGTTTAAAAAATAGAGAAAGAAATGTGTTAGACAAAAGATAACGAGAGCTATTTATACCGTTTACGCATTCAGCTCAAATTACGCACCCTCATAATTAAAATTGTAGATTTGTGTATTTGAATGTAATGAAAAGGTCTTTTAGATAATGGAATGTAAATAATTATAATTGTAATAACACAAAAGGTTGTTTCAATTAAGGTCAGGTCTCACGGATGGTGGGTTTGTCATATGCCACGATTTATGAGTGGATTAGCGATCCGGTAGCAAGCAGTACCGGTAGCTCTTGACCTGGACGCTTCTTTCCGCCACTGGTCTACTAAATGTTGGTTCAGTATACTAGCGGACCCAGCTGAAGTAGTACTGCCTTGGACATAACAAAAAAGTTAATACCATTTCTGTCAGATAGCCTTTATCAAGTCACGATAGCCGAGTGGTCAAGTCAAGAGAGTCGATTTCGATCCCCAGGTGGCAGGGTCGTACCAATGGGTTTTTCAAAAACTTATGTACGAATTATATCGTCGGCTTGGACACAAAGACGGCGACGGGCTCACCACCTGTCACGTTGTCCCGAAAATATATTAGACTTAGACTGCCTATATAGAGGCAAACCTTTGTCTACCTCTGTATTGGCAATTGGCGTGAAGATATTTATTTATTTATAAAATTTTTCAATCTTAGGCACCCCAGCAAAACACAAATTTTTTGGAGTTCATCGTAAGCAACAACGTAACAAGAAAATTATATATATTTTAAAGGGATCAACGCTCGGTGCTTTCCTAATACTTAGAAAAAGAGTGTTCCAAGACGACACGGTTCTAGCAGTAAAAGATGAGTTTGAAAACTTTAGTGTTATGGGTTGGCGATAGCGTTATCTTGTCTTTCAAGTACTTCGGGGCTTTAGGATCAAACAGTACAGAAAGAATGTGAGTATTCCATGAAGTCTTATTGTGAGCAACTTGAGCTTTGCACGATACTCGGAAAAATGATAATATTTGCGAAGATCAAATATAAATCTTATGATAAAGTTTTGAAGGCGCTCTAGCTCGTTTAACTGATTCTGAGTTATATTTGAATAACATACATCAGCATAATCTAATATACGCATAAGCAAAGTCTGTGCCAACAAAATTCTAGTGGGAATAGGCAGAGAATTTCGCCAAGGCTTTAAAGATGATGTGGCACTAAAAACTTTTTGCTAATTTCTTTAATATGCAGATACTAAGAAGGATTATGATCAATATGTAAACCAAGATCTTTTACAGACTTACTAAAAGGTATCCCAACGTCTTTTCTTATCTTAGGTAGTGTAGTACATTGAATTCTGTAAATTAAACAGTTATTCTGTAAATTAAATTGTTTCATCGTATATTAATAAAAATAAATATAAATATAAACATCTTCACGCAATTCCCAATAAACAGAGGTCTAGTCTAGACAATTAAGTCCTTTCGACCCACTTTCCACCGAAGATATTTTCGGGACAATGTGACCGGTGGTGAGCACGTCGACGTCTTTACGTCGAAGCCAACGATATAATTCGTACATAAGTTTTTGAAAAACCCATTGGTACGAGCCTGCTACCTGGTGACTATTAGTGCAAGTTATTAATATCATTGATGACATTTGTTAATTTATCAAGTGAAGTTGTTTATAAGTGTTAGCTACACTTATAAATTAAATAATATATAGTCTGAAATAAAGATTATTAATATAATTTATCTATAACATTGAAATAACCGTTTTTAATACATATATATATATGGTGCATACACAATTTTTTTTACAATTTTTGTCTGTCAGTCAGTTTGTTCTCTATAATCCGTACATAAGTTTTTGAAAAACCCATTGGAGTTTGCTTGGGTCTCTAGACTCGAAATTCCGGCCACCCAATCTCGCGGCTATCGTGACTTTTACCTAGCCCGATATATACCCTGTTATGTATGTATATGTATATTAATCCTATAAACTAATCTAAACTATAATTAAATTTTATTAGATACTAGCTGTCCCCGCAGTTTAACCGTTAACGCGGAACCCTAATTATATTTCCAAAATAAAAAAAAGCTCCTAAAAAATTTGTATGTAATGTAATTTTACTCCTTATAACGTAAGCTATCTGTCAGTGAAAGTTCTTTTAAAATCGGTCAGCCGGAACAAACAGAGGGGAAAAAAATAAAATAATGTTATTAATTTTTAGCTGCCCCCCCCCCCCCCTCCCCGGCTTTGTCCGCAGTTTAACACTTAGCGCGGAACTCTAATTATGTTTCTAAAATAAAAGTAACCTATGTTATTTCTTATAACATTAGCTATCTGTCAGTGAATGCGAGTGTGTGTTTGGTACATGTAGTAAAAAACGGTTATTTCAATATTGCAAACAGACACGCCAATTTTATGTACATATGTAGATCTAGGGGCGGTATTGATATTAAATAATATAACAATGTTATTTCGGGCAATTTTATTATACTGTTGACTCATAGTTAATTCGCAATATTTTAAATTCACAATCCAGTTTGTTTAGTGATGAAATCCCTGACACTGGCAGCAGAGATATCTGCGAACACGCTTGGCGCTAGCGGTTGGCCGCAAATTCGTCCAAACGACACTACGCCTCTGGCAACACCGTTTATTGCACCAACTCCACCCGAGTCACCCTAAAATAAAAATGTCCGCAATTAGATATGAAACTTCAGATATAAGTTAAACTTCAGTAAATCGACAAAACCATGAGATGAATATATAACAAGGGCAGGATAATTAAAAAAATTATTTATAAAATATGTATATTTCTGTCTCATTCTTTGCCGGCTTCATCCCATACATTTTTGTATTTGTATCTCTTAGTCGTTTTTTCCGTTGCATCCGGTTTGGAATCACAACGATTCTAAAGAAGTTACATTTCAAAAATAAATCGAAATACGTTTTCAATATTCTGTGTATAAAATTATCTATATTCTATATTTAGACACAACAGGAAGAATAAATAAAGAAAGAAATAAAAGCTTTCTATTCGAGGAAAATTCACGGTTGAAATTATTTCATTCATCGCTACTTTTATAAGCGTAAGAATTCTGAAATTATAAGGTGGGTTACCAGGTACCACTTAACAGGTAAATACAAGAAATAAATATATTAAAATACTATAAGAGATTTATGAAGATACACACATTGACTCGTACCAATGGTTCTTTCAAAAACTTATGTACGAATTATATCGTTGGCTTGGACATAAAGACGGCGACAGGCTCACCACCTCTAGACTAAACGTCTAAACGTCTGCCCCTGTATTGGGAAGTGTATGACGATATTTATTTTATTCATTTTATTAGTATGCGATTAAACAATTTAATTTACAGAAAAACAGTTTAATTTACAGAATTCAATGGACTAAACTACCTAAGATAACAAAAGGCGTTGTGATACCTTTTGGTAAGTCTACCTTTTTTACACACATATACATCTTCCTAAGCATTAGTAAGCCTACTTATATACATTTGAATGCATGAGTTAGTATTCTTCAATATTGAAAATGGAAATTTAATCACGACTATTTCAGATCACGAAATTATAGATGAATTTGCAAATAAAAATGCAATGTTTCAATTCAGAATTAAACATGATCGTGCGGCAAAGAACATATAACATTAATGAGACAATACCTGACAAGCACTTTTCCCGCCAATTAAAAAATTTCCCGCGCATAACATATTCTCCGTAATTGTTGTTGGGTATGCAACTTCGCATAGTCTGTGGTTGACAATTGTTAAGTTGACAGCCATGAGACGTTCAGGTATAGTAGGCGCTCCTTGCTTTTATACATATATATAAAAAAAAAAAAACAAAAGATTATAAAAAACAATTAGGTTTTAAAACACAAGTTACGATAACCGAGTGGTGATCGGAATTTGAGTCAAGAACCCTAAATTCGATCCTTAGGTGGTAGACTCCTAACAATGGGTATTTACAAAAGTTACGATTTATATTTTGGCTTAGACATAAAGACGGCGACAGGCTCACCACCTCTAGACTAAATGTCTAAACGTCTGCCCCTGTATTGGGAAGTGTATGACGATATTTATTTTATTCATTTTATTAGTATGCGATTAAACAATTTAATTTACAGAAAAACAGTTTAATTTACAGAATTCAATGGACTAAACTACCTAAGATAACAAAAGGCGTTGTGATACCTTTTGGTAAGTCTACCTTTTTTACACACATATACATCTTCCTAAGCATTAGTAAGCCTACTTATATACATTTGAATGCATGAGTTAGTATTCTTCAATATTGAAAATGGAAATTTAATCACGACTATTTCAGATCACGAAATTATAGATGAATTTGCAAATAAAAATGCAATGTTTCAATTCAGAATTAAACATGATCGTGCGGCAAAGAACATATAACATTAATGAGACAATACCTGACAAGCACTTTTCCCGCCAATTAAAAAATTTCCCGCGCATAACATATTCTCCGTAATTGTTGTTGGGTATGCAACTTCGCATAGTCTGTGGTTGACAATTGTTAAGTTGACAGCCATGAGACGTTCAGGTATAGTAGGCGCTCCTTGCTTTTATATATATATATAAAAAAAAAAACAAAAGATTATAAAAAACAATTAGGTTTTAAAACACAAGTTACGATAACCGAGTGGTGATCGGAATTTGAGTCAAGAACCCTAAATTCGATCCTTAGGTGGTAGACTCCTAACAATGGGTATTTACAAAAGTTACGATTTATATTTTTGGCTTCGACATAAAGACGGCGACAGGCTCGCCACCTGTCGCGTTCTCCCAAATCTTCCGTGAAAGGTGGGTCGAAAGGACTTAATTGTCTGAACCTCTGTCTACCCCAGTATTGGGAATGGCGTGAAGCAATTTCTTTAGATTATAAAAAAACTTGGTCTTTAATATATTCAATGTTGTATAAAATTATTCTATTCTTATTAAATACAAATCAATCTCTGCGAAGTTATGCCCGGACCTACATCTTATTATCCTTTTGCATTTTTACGATTCAATCAAAAGTGTCAAATTATCAGACCCGTCTGGAATAGTATATTTATGTATTGTGTGTGATGTATATAACTTCTAAATAAAATAAGTAAAATATCTTCACGGCGTTCCCCATACTGGGGTAGACAGAGCTCCAAATGATTACGTCCTTTCAACCCACTTTTCACCGAAGACATTTCTTGGAACAACGTGACTGGTGGTGAGCCTGTTATCGTCTTACGTCCAAACCAACGATATAAAGTACACACATTTTGAAAAAAGCTCATTGGTATACCCAAAAAAGCTTATTGGTATGCCTACCGCATGTGGATCGAACTCGGGTCTCTTGTCTCGAATTCCGATCACCCAAACACTAGGCCATCGCGACTTTTTAAATTCTTATTATCCTAGAGTAAATAGTAGCGGGTGCTAGTGGCCTCATGCCATTTTTAAATCGTACAAGGTTTAAGTGGTATGAGGTTACGTATGAAACAAATATCCTTAATTGAATAAATAAATGACGACCTCCATGGACGAGTGGCGTATATGGTTCCAGGTTCGATTCCGATTTGGTGAATGTAGACAACACTTTTTCTACATTTTGTTAGGTCTGGGGTTTTGTGGTGTCCTTCGTAGTTTCTGATTCCGTAATACAAGTGCTTAAGCTACTTACTTTTGGATCGGAGCAATCCCTATCTATGTATATATTTGTTAAAGTTATTACCATATTTTTAAATTAAAGTTATTTTAAAACACTGCGTTATAAGCGGTAATAAAAAAGGAGATTTTTTTTAATACTTAACGACCTATAGTATTCCATAGGCCTCTACCTTAAAGAGGATCTGACATATCGCCACGATCGCCAGGTGAAATGGCGATTACATACACATTGCACTTACACCTTAGACGCTGCTGGCTTGCTTAATTTTGGTTGAGTTGAATCTCAACCAAAATTAAAATCAATATTAATAATCTCAACCAAATATAATCTATACCATCGTTAGAGCCGAGACTTTTTCAACAGCAATCTCTTATAAAATCTACGGGAAGAGAGGGCAAAATCTTTCACCGTCACCTGACAGCCGATCATTATATTTTTATATATTTATCCCAGTATTGGGAATGGCGTGAAGCAATTTCTATAGATTATAAAAAACTTGGTCTTTAATATATTCAATGTTGTATAAAATTATTCTATTCTTATTAAATACAAATCAATCTCTGCGAAGTTATGCCCGGACCTACATCTTATTATCCTTTTGCATTTTTACGATTCAATCAAAAGTGTCAAATTATCAGACCCGTCTGGAATAGTATATTTATGTATTGTGTGTGATGTATATAACTTCTAAATAAAATAAGTAAAATATCTTCACGGCGTTCCCCATACTGGGGTAGACAGAGCTCCAAATGATTACGTCCTTTCAACCCACTTTTCACCGAAGACATTTCTTGGAACAACGTGACTGGTGGTGAGCCTGTTATCGTCTTACGTCCAAACCAACGATATAAAGTACACACATTTTGAAAAAAGCTCATTGGTATACCCAAAAAAGCTTATTGGTATGCCTACCGCATGTGGATCGAACTCGGGTCTCTTGTCTCGAATTCCGATCACCCAAACACTAGGCCATCGCGACTTTTTAAATTCTTATTATCCTAGAGTAAATAGTAGCGGGTGCTAGTGGCCTCATGCCATTTTTAAATCGTACAAGGTTTAAGTGGTATGAGGTTACGTATGAAACAAATATCCTTAATTGAATAAATAAATGACGACCTCCATGGACGAGTGGCGTATATGGTTCCCAGGTTCGATTCCGATTTGGTGAATGTAGACAACACTTTTTCTACATTTTGTTAGGTCTGGGGTTTTGTGGTGTCCTTCGTAGTTTCTGATTCCGTAATACAAGTGCTTAAGCTACTTACTTTTGGATCGGAGCAATCCCTATCTATGTATATATTTGTTAAAGTTATTACCATATTTTTAAATTAAAGTTATTTTAAAACACTGCGTTATAAGCGGTAATAAAAAAGGAGATTTTTTTTAATACTTAACGACCTATAGTATTCCATAGGCCTCTACCTTAAAGAGGATCTGACATATCGCCACGATCGCCAGGTGAAATGGCGATTACATACACATTGCACTTACACCTTAGACGCTGCTGGCTTGCTTAATTTTGGTTGAGTTGAATCTCAACCAAAATTAAAATCAATATTAATAATCTCAACCAAATATAATCTATACCATCGTTAGAGCCGAGACTTTTTCAACAGCAATCTCTTATAAAATCTACGGGAAGAGAGGGCAAAATCTTTCACCGTCACCTGACAGCCGATCATTATATTTTTTATATATTTATCCCAGTATTGGGAAACTGAGCGAAGATAAAAAATTTTGTAAAGCATAAAGGTTTACAATTGATGTTGTCTAAGTAACATGCAGTAGGCTTGTTAAATATATATTTAAAAGAAAAATTGGGGAAAGCGATTATGGTATTATCCTATACATTATATATTACCTTAAGCACAGTTAGTGCTTAAGGTAATATATAATATATAGGATAATATAGCTTATATGTTATCCTATATATTATATATAACCAATTCTCAACAGTGGAATTTTACAGGTAGTTAAGGAAATAAGTATCCCAGTATTCTTCTCGTTCTTCGAGTGCTTCTCCATCAGCTTCCAATACTCCATATATTTCATGAGACAAAGAACTTCCATCCCAGTATGGGGAGTATGTAATTAAGTAAGTAATTAAAATTAATTACCCTAGTACGTCCCCATCCGCTGACGGTCAGTACTGATCCCGGTTCAGGGGTCAACCCTTTAGGTGGCAGAGGTATCGGTTGTGTGCAAGAATCGAATACAATCGGCTCTGCGGTCTTCATAACAGCTATATCCTTATCGAACGGTTGTTCATTGTACTCCGGATGTGGCGTTACTTCAGCTATCGCCAACAAAGTGCCATTCGTTCTGTAAGTACTTCCCGATCTCAGCACTACGGTCGATGGATCGACGCTGGAAATAGAAATCCATTATACACATAAAAGAAAAAATATACATCGATATGGACTACATCACATACATTGCTCTGATTCTAAAGTAAGTAGCTTAAGCACTTGTGTCATAGAATTGGAAACACCGAAGGCACTACACAAATTATACACATAAAAATCAAGGATGATCAAGGATTTGTTAGACGTACATCTTACGGTGTAATATCAATTAAATATAAATTTATTCTCCAACATGGGAACCACTTTTAAACATAAAAGAAATTTTTATTTAAATAAAAAAATCTTAGAGAAGTATATATAATGAGATATTTAAATAAATAAAGAAAAGGGGCGAGATTAATATTATAACATGAGAGTATATTTGACTGAAGTTATTTATGCAAATGGTACACTAAATGGCGCTGATATCGGTACACACTTTCCCTATGTAATTATTACGTAGTAATGTTTCAATATTTCATGTATATTATTTCAAAGTATATTGGCAATCTCCACGACCCTTTCCATTTGACAACAATTTATTAGGTATTTGTCATTGTCTGCCGAATTTATTATGTGTTTGACAAAAAAAGAAGAATATCTAAGGAGTTGCTTTCACCTTTACTTCTTCGTTAGAAAAACCGCATTATGAAACAATGGTAGATTTAAGAAAGTGACTATCGATAAATGAATGTTCGTTTCGCTTCTGTGGTAGCAATTTATTTCAAAAGGAGAACAAAGGATTCTTTACACGTATTAAGATACAGATAGAGTAATAAGGTTAGTAGTAAAGTCATGATAGCCGAGTTGTTGGGTGTTCGGAATTTCGAGTTTAATTGTCTAGACTAAGACCTCTGTCTGCCTCTGTATTTTTAATAAGATTAGTTTTAGTACATACTCTTGCGCGCAGTGTGCAGCGGTCAAAATGAAACGATCACTGACTATGAACCCTCCGCAGAAGTACGAGTTGTTCACGGTGAAGCTGACTTGGTGAGGAAACTCCTCACAAGTGGCGTTGCGTCCACCGACAATCCTCCCTTGGTTGTTACTCATCTGCTCCTCTACATATTCGGTGAGGGGTAATTTTACGGATGAAATTATTCCTGATAAGAAAAATGGAAATAGAATTCGCAAGTGTTACCGACGCATTTTGTAAAGAAAAGGACAGATAATCTACCTGAACATGAGGTTACATACATATATAGTAACGGCCTGTAATAGTCCACTGCAGAAGATAAGCCTCTACCGCACATTATGGTTTACCATGCCCGCCATTTGTAGACATTTTCCCTTAGTCGTATCTTGCAAAACACATGGAAAAAGTGAGGTGGTATATTTTTACACCACACGGCTAAATATTTACAATATAATATTTACAAATAACTTAGACAAAAGAGTTTATTTTTTTATTTTCACTTGTTTCCCAATACAGAGGTAGGCAGAGGTCTAAATAATTTAATATTTTTGATCCACATTTCCCTGGAGCTTATTTGGGGACAACCTGATAGGTGGCATGCCTGACGCCGTCTACATGACTAAGCCTACGTTAAAAATCGTGCAACGTCGAAAAATATTATTGGTACAAGCCTACTTAGGGATCGAACTCGAACTCCGATCACCCTTTCTTCTTCGACTTATTTTACTTTTTTTGCTAAAAGTTTTTATAAAAGAGGCATGATGTGAAATGAAATGCAAAAAAGTCACAATGGCCAAGTGGTTGGATGGTCGGAATATCAAGTCAAGAGACCCGAGTTCGATCCCCAGTTGGTAGACTCGTACGAATGGGTTTTTTCGAAATCTTATGTACGAATAATATCGTTGGCTTGGACATGAAGACGGCGATGGGCTCACCACCTATCACATTATCCCGAAAATATCTTCGGTGGAAGGTGGGTCGAAGGGACTTAATTATCTAGACTAGACCTCTGTCTACCCCTGTATTGGGAATTGCGTGAAGATATTTAGTTATTTATTTTTATGATGTGAAATGACTTACGGGATTCCGTACCTAATCTCCCGAAGAGCAAACAGACACAGACCAGGGGCCACATATCCACACTGAATTAACCTAAATGCTTGAAGACAAGAACTGTAGAGTAGACTCAGCTATTTATAGTGATAAGACACTTTGTAAAGGCTTTGAGTTACCCACATCATTGACAATGTTATTTTTTTTCCATTCCTGGCCTCAGTCCTCACATTTCTCTTAATAAAAATTATCATAAATAAGATGATTTTTGTTATTGATTATAGATAGTGGTGTATGTTTAATTATCAGCAAGGTCTCGACCGTATACCAACACTGGGATGGGCAGAGGTCTTGAAAAATTTGTCCTTAAAGCCCAAATTTCATCAGATTTGGAGCAGCGTAGTAGTGAGCCTAACACCGTCTTGTCCAAATCAAAGATACAGCTCTCTATAAAGCTAAGAAGAGTTCTTTATAGATCTTTATTGGTCTTTACACGTGACAATTAAACTCTCATTATGTCTTTTTAATTAGTTTTAGGGCAAATCAGTGTGGTAACAGAGTAAGAATATTGCCACTGTTTTCTTCCCGTGGGTGTCGTAAGGGGCGACTACGGGAAACAACCTTGAATATTGTAATGATAACAATCTCTAAAATACAGTGCGGGATAACAATCTCTAAAGATATCAGACTAAAATAATCAGCTTAGATGGGCAGCAGCGTCTGGGGTTCTAGTGGTCTGGTACTGCGATCGCCAATCCATTTTTGGCAGTTATCCTGCCTACTTACTTGTATCCTACAAATGTGAAAGTGAAGTTTGTGGGTATGCGTGTTTCTTCCTCAGTCACTTTTTAGTGGTTGAACTAAATAGCTCAAATTTGGCGCATATGTAGATTTCGATCTAACTTAACACATAGGATACTTTTATTGAACTTGAGAAAAATATTTTATAAAGAGACCATACTAACTGAATCGTCAAAGGAGATAGTGATCTCATTTCCCATACCCTAATTACCCCACCAAAAATATTACTCATTTAATTCATTACTAAATTACAATTTAAAAGGTTGCAATTTCTCATAAAATTTGCGTTTTTATGTTATTTCTGTGTACCATGTGATATCATATATTTTATTTCATATGTAGGTGTTTTATTATCTCGATATTATTTTAACACATTTTTTGAAACCTAATTGCGAAGTCCGTGCAAACGAAGTTGCGGGCAGAAGCTAGTAATAAATACATACATAGATACGGAAAACATCACATACATTTCTCTGGTCCCAAAGTAAGCACTTGTGTTAGAAACAAAGAAGGAATGTTACCCCAGACCAGAGAAAATGTAGAAAAAGTATTTTCTCCCAACCCGACCGGGATTCGAAACCGGGACATCAGCGCTGGCAACACGATAAAAACCGGTGAATACGCTATTCGTCCACGGAGGTCGTCAGTATAAGTAGTTGTTGACAAGAGCCAAGTTTAGCATTTTTTTGCATCGTGTAATATCCACCCGTATCGATATATATTTATTTAATTGTTTAATAATATTTAAAGGTCACGGCAATGTTGACGGTCTGTATGTTATTCTATATTGCGTTTAGCTATCGCTTAATAATAATAAAAATGTGTAAATAGTCATCATGACTTGTCATCATAATTGTTACGATACCTTGTTAAATTCCAGTGCAAAGCATGGCTTCTCCAGTGCGGGAGGATTTGCCATAATCTCAGCGGGGATTCTTTTCCCTTTTCCTTCCCTGTTAGGCGAACCTCATTACGAAACGGTGGTAGAATAAAAAATGACAATAAAAAATGTAATTGTATACTACTTATGTCGATGAATAAATGATTTACGCTTGGAAAGCGGATTGGAAATTTTATTATTGAATATTAGCAAATATTATTTATTGAATATTAAAAGACTGTCTTTTGTTAAAATTGTCTCTTCTACCGATCTATACAACTAATAGTGTTTGGACAGTTGCTGGAAGTAGTTGGGTGATTGGAGTACGAGTTAAGAGTTGGGTAGTCTGAATTTCGAATCAATAGACCCGAGTTCGATCCCTAGGTGGCAGACACGTACCAATGGGTATTTAAAAAAAAAATAATGTACAATTTACATCGTTGACATCGACATAAAGGCGGCGATGGGCTCACCACCTGACACGTTTTCCCAAAAAAGTCTTCGGTGGTAGGTGTGTCGAAAACACTTCATTGTCTAGACCTCTGTCAATCCCAGCATTGGGATTATCGTAAAATAAAATAAAATAAATAAATAAATATGTCTTTATGTCCATGTCAACGATATGCTTCGTACATAAGTTTTTGAAAAACCCATTGGTACGAGTCTGCTTCCTGGGCATCGAACTCGGGTCTCTTGACTCGAAATTCCGACCACCCAACCACTCGACTATCGTGACTTTATTGATTTCGTGACTTTAGTGACTGAAATTTATCGTGACATTTTAATGATCAATATGAATGTCTGTACTCGAGTCAAGGATGTTATATGATGGATGGATCTTACTGTCCTATATAAGGTCCGATAAAAAGTGGACCGAAAGGACTAAATCGTTTCGACTTCTCTTAACCTCAGTATAGGGAAATGGTTGAAGATAAAGAAAATAAAACACAACAATAATATGGTTTAAAAATATAAACATAATAAAATTTTTCTATAATCCAGTGTGTTGTGTGATGAAGTCTCTCATGTCTGGTGAGGAGATGTCAGTAAATACGCTGGGTGCTAATGGTTGGCCACATCCGCGACCAAACGACACGATGCCTCTGGCAACGTTGTCGATTGCTCCAATTCCTCCCGAGTCACCCTGGAAAACGATTTTTTAAACGATTTCTATAGCAACAATAGACAGATAGATAATAGAAAATTATCTATCTGTCTATGTACACTAACAAAACATCGGAATTCATTTTATATTGTACTAGCTGCCCCCTGCAGCTTTGCCCGCAGTTTAACACAGCAGTTTAGTCCTTGCGATTGCAACTACTTTCTTCGCCTTCTTCTTAATAACTTGATAGGCAGACCTTTTGTTTTCTTGATCTCTGTCATTTCCCTCTTTCAAACTTTTCCATTCCTTAAAAGCATTCTTCTTTTCTTTCAAATTTTTCCGCACCACCACCATGTGTCCTTATCAATCTTCCCTTTCCCCTTCGTTTCTCCAAAAACATCCCTTGCTACCTTCCTTACACTTATCGCCATCTCATTCCAGCAATTATTCACTCTAATCTCTGCCATATCATCCATTTCTACAATCTTATCTACTACTCTTTTCCGGAACTCTTCGGCTAACTCTCTGCCACTTAGTTTGTTCCATTTTATAATTCGTACATAAGTTTTAAAAAACCCATTGGTACGAGCCTGTTACCTGGGGACCGAACTCGGATCTCTTGACTCGAAATTCTGACCAACCATTCGGCTATTGTGACTTTTTCGGAGAAGACGTCTAGAACGAAAAAGAATAGCTTACAGTTCTAAAGTGTTAGTGGTTGCTTCTAGACAGTACCTGACATGTGCTCTTCCCTCCGAGGAAGAAGTTGCCAGCGCATAGCATATTCTCAGTGATCGTTAGAGGTATGTATGCAACTTGGCACAGAGTGTGATTTACTATTGTGAGGTTTACAGCCATTAGCCTGTCCGGAATCACGGTCGCACCTTGCTGAAATCAGAAATATATTATTTTTCGTAAAGCTCAATATGAATAGACGACGTGTGGACCAGTGGTGGTTTTCATGGTGTCGCCAGTTCTTAGGTCCCGGAGAGGTTGGACGGGTTGATGTTGTGAAAAACATCTCACGTAGTTTTTAAATAAAACCCGGGAGCACGGATGCTATAAAGCATCCGAAACGAAATAAAAATAGTTTGTAAAATTTAATTGAAAACGCAATAAAATCCGTAAATCGTTTTATTTAAAAATTGTATTCGCGTAAATACAAGAAATCATTATCTCACATAGTCTTTGATTTGGATGTTTTTGGTACCTTCGTTCTTTTAGATTCCATAACACAAGTGTTTAAGCCACTTACTTTGGAATTTGGGCAATGTACTCGTATATTATGTTGTCTCTATCTATATATTTATTTATGTAAAGGCTTTTTCCTACGCTGCCAAATTACGCGAAATTCAGGCCTTATCTGCCTCTTGGTTGCTTCACGTGAGTGAGGTAACCGAAAGACCGATTTCCCTGTCAGGTAGGCAACGCACCTGTACTCCTCTTATTTTGCGAGTGTGCGTGGGTATTTGTAGATATGTGACATAAAACAATTTCCTGTTTTTCATTTTCATAAAAAATATACTTTTTTGAGTTGAAGTGGTACTTTCGTTGTTCTGGTCTATTGTTCTGGTCTATTGTTCTGATTCTATAACTCAAGTGCTTTAGCTACTAACTTTGGGATCCGAGCAATTCCTGTGATTGTTCCTATTTATAAAATAAATAAATAAATATTTTCACGCAATTCCCAATGCAGGGGGAGACAGAGGTCTAGTCTAGATAATTAAGTCCCTTGGACCCACCTTCCACCGAGGATATTTTCGGGACAACGTGACAGGTGGTGAGCCCGTCGCCGTCCTTATGACCAAGCCAACGATATAATACGAACAAAAGTTTTTGAAAAACCCAGTGGTACGAGCCTGCCACCTGGGGATCGAACTCAGGTCTCTCGACTTAAAATTCCGACCACCCAATCACTCGGCTACCGTGACTTTTTATGTATTCGTTTCCATTTATGTATTTATTTATTGAATTACCTTAGTACGTCCCCAGCCGCTCACCGTCATAACTTCACCAGCACTAGCAGACATGCCTTTAGGCGGCAAAGCTATAGGTTGAGTGCAAGCATCGAACTCCAATGGCTCGGCGATTTTCATCACAGCGATATCTTTGTCGTATGGCGGATTGTTGTACTCCGGATAAGGAATCACTTCGGTGACAGTTACTTTCGTTCCGTTTTTGCGCCACGAACTGCCTATTCTCATAACTACTGTCGAAGGATCAACACTGAAACAGAAAAAGCATGGAGGGGTTACTAATTTTACGTGGTAAATTTAACAAAATTTTGAGCGACGACTGACTAGTTGATATCAACACCAACTTGTTCGATTAATACTGAATAAGAACACCATAGAATATATATACATAGATACATACATGTATCTATACTATGTATCTATACATAGGGACAATATAACATACATTGCTCTGATCCCAAAGTGAGTAACATAGGCAATACAAGTGTATTATGGAATCAGAAATATCGAAGGTACCCACAAACACCCAGAGAATATGTAAAAATGTGAATGTGATTTTCAATATTTACTCGAACTCGGGACCGCAGAGCTAGCAACACTGTGAGAACCAGTGTGTTCGCCACTTGTCGACGGAGGACATCAAATTGTTCATTAGCTGATAGTAATAACTATGTGAAGACCGGCATAAATTCTTAAAATTGAACTGGAAATTGAGAATACTTTCTTTCTTTTAGTTCAGTTGTAGCCTTTGCTGCGACCGAATTAGTAGATACTAACGGGTCGGCATTAAAGTCTCTTAGAAACCGGATGTAGAATTATTTTGTAGGTTAGGTTAGGTTAGGTTAGTGTTCTGTTTTACTCATGATGAGTGGTATAACCGGAAGTTCACAGCACCTTCCTTTTCCATCATTCCTTACCATTACCTTTTCCCTCTTTATTTCATCATTTCTACTTAAAGTTTGGAAACACATTTGCAACTGTTATGGTTACTTCTTACAACCATCGCGGAGCTCGCGATAACTTTAGCATTTTGCTTATCACAGAAAGCTTGTTCGCCGAATTTGGTAGGAACGAACATTCTGTATGGAAATTAATACAGTTTCGGTGACTTACTCTTGAGCGCAGTGTGCGGCTGTCAGTATGTACTGCTCACTTATAATAAATCCTCCGCAGAAGTAAGAGTTGTTTACAACGAAGCTGACTTGGTGCGGGAACTCCTCGCAGGTGGCGTTCCTCCCGCCAACTATCCTCTGTACATCACCCAAGTCGCTATCCTGCTCTAATTCTGTGAACTTGCCGTTCACTGGCACTCGTTCTGATAAAATTATGTCTGTGAAGATTTCGATTAAAGTTTATAAAATTCTTTCTTCTTATTTCTTTCTCTTGTGAAATAAAATATTAAACAACAAAATTAATGTGCATCCATAACCGCATGACTCTGTATCTAATATTGTATCGCTTAGTCAGACTAAGTCAGTATAATTATCCTTTTTTAATAGTCACGTTAACATTTCGTTACATGCGTAATATTTTAGAATAAAAAAATATCTTCCAGCCAATCCCCATACTGGGGTCTGGACGGAGATCTAAGTCCTATGTTCTACCGAAGACATTTTTGGGACAATATGACAGGTGGTGAGCTCGTCGCCGTCTTTATGTCCAAGCCAATGACGTGATGATAAATCGTACAAACTTTTGAAAAATTAGTGTAAGCTTACCTGTGGATCGAACTCTCATCTCGCGACTCCAACTCTGATCACTAAGCCATTCGGTTATCGTGACTTTTTTGATGATTTTGAAGATTATAGAAAAAGGTATGTGATATACTGTTTTGACGTGAAATTTAAAGTAGAGTTAAAGCGAATAGAGTTGAAGGACGAAGTGATGAGGCAGGAGAATGAGCCGGTTACCTTACGGTTATCGGACAATATGTGTACGTGGTATCAAGTGTCGTGCCGTCTCATTCTTACAAAAACTACCATATGGCTCTAACACATTTACGTTATCACCTCTTTGTGAAAGTTTAGAGTGGTATTTGTAATGCGAACAGTAAAGTTGAAGATCTACTTCCTTTGAATATATTTAATAAATGAGATATAAATATTTATATATTATTATATAAGTATTTAATAAATAATATAAGTAGTTTTTTAATTAAATTGTAAATTGGATTATTAGAAAAGCAAAAGCGAGGGGTTTGTGTAATCGTAATTACAAATTGACGACTCGAGTTCTTTCCTTCAAAATAGTAGTAGCAGTAGTATATAATTCAGTGTATACTATACATATTCAAGGAATAAATAACACAATAAATGTAGTGACGATAGCCGAGTGGTTGGGTGATCGGAATTAGAGTCACGAGACCCGAGTTCGATCTCCAGGTGGCAGACTCGTACCAATGGGTTTTTTCAAAACCTATGTATGATCATATATATCCATCGATCAAATCGTTGGCTTGAACATAAAGATGGCGACGCGCTCACCAACTGTCTCATTGTCCTGAAAATATCTTCGGTGGAAGGTGGGTCGAAGGGACTTAATATTGTAGACTAGACCTCTGTCTACCCCTGTATTGGGAATTGCCTGAAGACAACACGGAGAAAACTTATCTATTATACATATGCACAATAAGGCGGTCTTATCGCTAAAGAGCGATCTCTTCCTGGCAACCTTAAGGCTAAAGAGAAACTTGAATTAAGAACATTAGGATTTGGTGCGTTATATGATAAATTTACACACCAATGTAAATAAAAATTAAGTTACATTGAAATATATTCGTATATACATCCATGACTCATGTACTAACACATTCATCACACAACTTGCGCTCCATGTGCTCGCATGTTCAGCGCAAAAATCGATTACGTCAGTCACCTGCGAGCGCACGGACTACGCTCGCAATAGTTCAAGTCGCTGTGGCCGAAATCGGTCGTGATGATATACTTTACTATTCATCACACAAATGCGTTCCGATGCTTGGCTCCGAAGGAAGAGTCACCCGTCTATCGAGACGTTTCTAAACTGTTTTGTGATTATAATACATACATAATAAATACATACATAGATAGGTACAACATCATATACTTCGCTCTGATCCCAAAGTAAGCAGCGTAAGCACTTGTTATATGTTATATGGAATCAGAAACAACGAAAATACGACAAACGCCCGGACCTGAGAAAATAGACCGAGAATCGAACCCAGTAGCTCAGAGCTGGTGACACATTGAAAACCAGTGTGTACGCCACTAGCCCACGTAGATCGGCAAAATAGCTTTAAAGTATTATAATGATGATAATTCATTGAAGAAGAATTTCCGATTGACTAGTGAAAGCTGAAACACTTGACCTTGAAATAAGGAGGCTACTTTGATTTCAAGAGCACTCGAAGTCAAAGGGACGCTTCCTTTAATCTATTTCCTTTACAGATGTAAACTTTCATTTAATATTACAAAATTTACATTATTACAGAATTTACATTAAACATTAAATATAGATTTAAAATATATTTATACGCATTTTCTAACACGATAGCCGAGTGGTTGAGTGGTCGGAATTTCGTGTCAAGAGACCCGAGATCGATCCCCAGGTGCCAGGTCGTACCAATGGGTTTTTCAAAAACTTATGTACGATTTATATAGTTGACTTGGACGTAAAGACGGCGACGGGCTCATCACCTGTCACGTGGTCTCAAAAATATCTTGGAAGGTGGGACGAAGGAACTTAATTAAGTGCTATCATGACGATTTTCTAGACTAATGAATATATAAAAAGAATCACGCATATTCCCGATACTGGGGTTGTACAGACAATACAATACTTTCGACGCAAATTTCACAGAAGCTAATATATATAATTAATTAATATATAAATTAAGAAAGTATTACTATACTGTGGACCGCAATAGACGTAAAAATTGAGACATGTTAAGGTAACGTCATCAAACCAACGACGTACGTAAGCTTTTGAAAAAATCCATTGGTACGAGCTTATCACCTGGAAATCGACCTCGGGCCTCTTGAATCGAATGCCGATCACATATCAAACTAATATTTGTTTTGCTCTAACAATAACGATTATAAATTATAAGAGGACAAAGTAGTAAACACAGCCGGCGAGAGATTAAACTTGCACTTCAAATTATAAATTATTCATCAAACAATAAAGTTGTATGTTAATGTATACATTGTTCACGCTCTAGTTTGTAGTGACTAAGCCTTCTAAGCTAAAGAGAAAGGTTCGAATCCCTCGAATTTGGATAGGATTGTTCATCTCGAGTCATAGATGTTAATATTTTCATTTATTTAGGCACGTACATTTAACCAGATACAAGTTAAAGATATCTAATGTAATATATAAATATTAAAAAAATATCTTCACGCCATTGACAATACAGCGGTAGACAGAGGTCTAGACAATTAAGACGATTTGACTCACTTTTCACCGAAGATAATAAATATTTTTATGACTATCGTTCTATCTGAATATCGTTCTTGTTAAAACCTCAATATTATGTTAGATTTTAACACCTATATTAGTCTATGAAATTTTTAATTTAATGTCGTAAAATATAATTTTTTTAATTGGTAATTTATAGAAAAATTCGCTAAAATGATAAATTTTTGGTCGCCTGTTATAAATATATGTAACATAAAACTCGTTTAAAGAAATACATATAAAAAGTTAGTTACCTGAAGCAATACTGAGTTCCCAGCAGGCTAAATAAATAAATATCAAAGTTAACATTTTCTGACTTTTTAAATGCGCCTAACGTAAATCTATGGAGAAATGCGTCCATGAACAGGACACGGCTGCTATATATCGTGAGCTCATTTGAATATTTAGTTTTAAATTACACACATGACTAAACTGTCACTTTTCCAATGTTAATACGCTGAATTTAGGTCAGGGGTTTGAAATTGGGTTTTAAAACGATTGTTAATGTAATTTGTTTTACATTGCTCCGTAGTTCATAAAAATATATCTTCACGCAATTCTCAATACAGGGGTAGACAGAGTTCTAGACAATTAAGTCCCTTCAACCCACCTTCCACCGAAGATATTTTCGGGACAACGTGACAGGTGGTGAACTCGTCACCGTTTATATGTCCAACCCTCGTTGGGTTGGACATATAAACGGTGTTATAATTCGTACATAAGTTTTTGAAAAACTCATTGGCCTGTCACTTGGGGATCGAACTCGGGTCTCTTGACTCGAAATTCCAACCACCCATCCACTCGACTATCGTGACTTTTTTTTGCTTCGTAGTTAATTCTTCAAACTTCATAGTTAGGAAGTAATTATGTTTGTTTGTTATTTTATCGATAGATATTATGAATTTGAAAGTTTGTATGTTTGTAACTTTAACACCTAAAACTGCTGAATGGATATAAATGAAATTTGGCTTACAGATATATTTTAAACAGTCTTAATGCATAGGTTAATATTTAATATGAAAAAAAGCACAGTTCTTTGGAAGAAATTGAAATTGGGATTCTTAAAAGAATGTTAGGTATTATATGACGACCCGATAGCCTAGTTGGTAGTCCCGGCCTTCAAAGCCAAGTGTTTGCTAGTTTGAATCCCGCTTAGGGTAAAATATTTGCGTCATAAATATAAACGTTTGCTTATACAGGGGTCTAGATTTTTATCAAGGAGATAGATTTTTTCTATACCCATAGCTACCCGTGTATTCGCCACCAACAATATGTGGGTAAGGAGCATTTGCCACAATTGCAACGCTTAGCAAGCGGATTGGCGATTGGAGTACCAACACCTTGGAACTTAAAAGCAGCTATATGGCTGATCTACTCGATTGAGATCTAACATTTTTCGGTGTACTTATCCCGGCAACTCATTGTACCCACTGCAAGGCGTCCTTTTTCGGCATCTACGGTAAGAAACCTGGTAAAATCAAGCGCCTATACCACATTGTTAACAATGTATTTATAAAATCGTGGAAAATATTTGCAACGCCCCAACTTATTTAAGATTGCCTTTCAATATAACTGATTGAGAAAATGAGAGGTTTGAAGAACATCAAGAAATAATAGAATTATGGACAACACAGAAGTCCTTTTATCTGACGACCTCCGTGGTCGAGTGACGTAAACATTGGTTTTCAAGGCGTCGCCATCTCGAGCTTCCGGGTTCGATTCCCGGTTGGTCAATGTAGGAAAACCACTTTTACTACATTTTCTCGGGTCTGGGTGTTTGTGGAGCCTTCGATGTTTCTCATACCACAAGTGCTTTAGCATGTTACATTGGTCGAACCAATTTATGTGATGTTGTCCCTATCTGTATATGTATTTATTTATTTATTATTATTTTTATTACGCTTATCTACTTAGATTGTCAAGATTATACTTTGTATGAAAAAAATATGAATTTACTATACTTAGCTAAATTCATATTTTTTTTCATAAACTTAAGTTTAAATGTTAATAGCTTTTTAACCAAAAATTATTTAATTAAAATGGGCGTAGAAGTTAATTATTATATAAGAAATGCTTAATGAACATGCATGTTTCCACAATCGAAGCTTACTAGTGGATGACTAATCAGAATACATCGCGATATCGAAGTTCTTACTGTTAGGCGAATACATACGAATATCGATAGACTCTGTCGGAGTAGACGTCCTGCCCACGTCACATATGTCGGACGGGTAGCTAAACTTTTCCTGCAGCACATAATCTAGCACAAACCATTGAAAATGGCCATATGATATCGTATAGATGAATAATTTATTTGATTTGATTTGACTTGGTCATAGTATCATCATCATGCACCTTAGATGTTGCTTTTATCACTGGATATATTATCCATGTTATTGCTATAGCTTTATTCCAGACTTTGTTCAATGTCCTTAGTTGTCTCTTACGACACTCACAGGAAGAAATGGGATGGCAATATAACGACGACACCTCAAGATCAATTCAATAATACGCTACAGCGTTATTATTAAGAATCGAAGAAAGTTGAATACGATTGTTTTAAATGTAGGTACGGCTTTCTTTAGCCAACTTTCATTATTTATGAGACACGTAATGTATACCAATGCGTGCGATGTTTCCGTAATGTTTTTGCTTTTTATCTTATTTAAGGATTCAGGGTTTTATTGTGATAGTGTTGTGACTTAACGAAGTAAGTGGAGATTTAAAAGAATAAGTGTATTCTCTAAGTAATAAGTGTATTAATTTTATAGCTTCATGCAATTTCCTATAGTGGGGTAAGCAGAGGTCTAAACGATAAAGTTATTTCGACTCAAATTTCACCGAAGCTTATTTAGGACAGCGTGGCTGGTTGTAAGCCTATCGCTGTCTTAATACCCAAGGTTACGGAAATATTCACACATTTAAGCATCAACAATGTTTGCTTCTAGCAGGATTCCATCTCACAACCCCGAGTTTTAAAGGCATGGTCGGTACAATCTAGGTTAGCGGTCGTACCATTGGATTTTTCACCTGTCACGTTGTCCCCAAAATATCTTCGGTGGAAGGTGGGTCAAAGGGACTTTATTGTTTAGACTAGATTTCTGTCTGCCCCTGTATTAGGAATTGTGTGAATATATTTTTTTTCTTATACTGGGACAGCCAGAGGTCAAGATTTCCTCTTTTGTCAAGTTTGTCCTTTAGGTCCATATTTAATTGGAGCTTGTTACAGGCGGTTAGCGTTTCGCCGTTTTAGTGTCGTCGTACATAAGCTTCGAAAAACTCATTGTTGCAAGCCTTCCTTTGGGGATTCGAGCTCGAGTCTCCTGATTCCAATTCTGATCACCCTGTCAGCTATTGTGACCGGGAGGTAATAAATTATACGTATAACTATTACCCAGCGGACAAGGTCCAGCCTAAGAATCTATTTTCAGCACCACTTACCGCGTCTAAATGTGAATCAACATACCATTCCCCTGAATTCACTCGAACACACACAGAAAGCTTCCTTAAAATCGTTGTAATAGTTTAGGAGTTCAGTCACATACAAACTTACAGATGAATTTATGTATATTAAGATAAATTGGTGGACCATTCACTTTGTACTAAATAACCTACCTCCCTACCCAAGTATGGCTAATTGCGTGAAAAATAAAAAAGTATAGTGTTTATTTAAAATCTTAACGAGAAGAATTCAAAAAGTGCCTGGCATTATAATAGTGACAAATTAGTATTGAGGACTCGTTGCGGTTGGATTGGCGAAGGAATTTCTAAGTCAAATAATAAAAAAATTAAAGAATAAATAAAAATTAAATAATAATACAAGCTTTGCCTGTCATAATAAACTTACAACAAAAGTACACTGTAATTTGACAACACTAGTAAGTACTCAGTGTTTTATCTAATCTGTGCTCACCTGGAAGCAAAAAGCATTACATTTAAATTTGTAATATTTAGTTTAGAACTAAAAGGATTAGTTTGTTTCTTGATAAGAGTAAGGTTAGGAGGTGTCATGGTCATGTTCATATTATTTTCCATATAACTACACGCCATTCCTAATACTGAGGTAGAAAGCAATCTAGAAAATTAAGTCCTTTGGACCCACCTTTCACCGAAGAAATTTTTGTAGGAAAACCTGACAGGTGGTGAGCTATTCCATAAAATTTTTCCTTTTACCCGCTTACGACACTTTCGTGATGAAAGGAGGTAGTATATTCTAACGGCTATGTAGTACTTGTAAATAAAAAAAAGGCTTTTTCCGAAATACATATATTGTTCGTGTATTGATGAACCGAGTGGTATACATACCGGTACACCGGTTTTCATGGTATCGCCAGCTCAGCGATCCCGGGTTCAATTCCCAGTCGGTTCAATGTAGAAAACACTTTTCAAAGTTCAAAATTTTCTCGGGTTTGGGTTTATGATACTTCCTTGTTTCTGATTCCATGACATAAGCGCTTACGCTACTTTGGGAACAGAGCAATGTATATGATGTCCCTATCTATGTATATATTTATGTAAGTATGTTAATTGTAGTCGTAGCTTATAAAGCTTCGTAGTTTAAATTCGATCTTTTTCAATATTGCTGCCTACACTGTACTTTAAACAACTCAAACGAAGCAGGTTCATCATAATTTCATTATCACAATGGCTTGTAAAAGTTCACGGGATTATTAGTTATTAATATTCTTAAGTCACTCGCATTTCACACTCTTTAAAAATATTCATAAATAAACTTTTTCCTTTGCATTTGACAAGTACCAAAACATTTAAAGGGAAAGAAATAATTTAATGTCCTCCGCTTACTTGATGTCCTTCCACATTTTTGCCACAAAGTTTTTAATTTAATATTTAAAAATCAGTTTACATTTTGTAATACACGAGTTCTAGTTTTATTTTTATTTATTTGGTGAGAACAGCAAATGTAATTTTGAATTTATGTAATTTGTAATGTAACAAACACGACTTCTAGTTTTATTTTTATTTAAGTAAATTCCAAGTGGAAGCAAATGTAATTTTGAATTTATGTAAAACTTTAAATATTCTGAACTGTTTAATAAAACTGACTGCGAGGTTCTAAAGTTTGTTTTGATTGCATTCGGATTCTGAAAATTAGTTTGGTCGATATAACGATGACAACAAGCAAAGCTGCTGAGCGTGTGCCTTTCCCGTAAGGAGGATTTGCTTTAATCGCAATGATTGGCAAGCGGATTGGCGATGGTAGTGAAAAACACCTACCTATAAGGCCATCATGGGTATATTTTATTTTGGTCAGTTTTTTTCGAGACGGCAATCCCACCAGCTGTTGTTAACTTTGCCATAGTCAAGGATTTTCATTTTATCGCCACGGGAAGAAAGGGTGCGCTAGGTTCTTACGCCGTAAACAGATAACATTATAATTTTAACAGCAAAAGAAGCCAAAGTGAAATATAATATCACATTTAGGTATCTCGTTATTTAGGTATAAATTTGACTATAAGTAAATAAATATCTTCGAATATTTCCATATAGGAAATATGCGCTATTGAAGTATTGGAAAAGAACGGGTAGACAGAGCTCTAGAAGAAATTAACCTATTGCCGTCTTAGTGTTAAGTGTTATTATACACATATATATTAAATATATGACATATATACATGACACATCCGTGGAGGGATGGCATACACACCAGTTTCAAGGTGTCGACAGCTCAGATGTCCCGGGGTTCGATTCCCGGTCGGGTCAATGTAGAAAAAAATAATATAAATAAAAAATAAATATCTTCAATCAATTCCCAATACAAGAGTAGACAGAGGTCTAGTCTAGACAATTAAGTCCCCTTGACCCACCTTCCACCGAAGTTATTTTGGAATAACGTGACAGGTGGTTAGCCCGTCGCCGTCTTTATGTTTAAGCCAACGACGACCTTCATAATTCATTCGTAATAATTCGTAAATAAGTTTTTGAAAAACCCATTGGTACGAGCTTGCTACCTGGGGATCGAACTCGAGTCTCTTGACTCGAAATTCCGACCACCGAACCACTCGGCTATCGTGACTTATTAAATGTGAAAAAACACTTTTTTACATTTTCTCGTCTCTGGGTGTTTGTGATATCTTCGTTGTTTCTGATTCTATATTAAAAGTGCTTAAGCGCTTACTTTGGGATCGGAGCAATGTATGTGATACTGTCCCTATCTATGGATATAATAAATACATTGTATTTATATGTACATGTACATCCATGTCTTGAGTATGTTAATGCACTACACAAATATTTGCCTCTTTGCGGGATTCGAAGTCACAACCTTTAGTGTGTAGCGGATGAGATACTGCAGGAGAAGTGTAGCTACCCACCAGATCGACTTCCCGTGATCTGGAGAGAATGTGTCCTCCACCAGTTTCGGTACTCGTATATATATATGCAAGGAATCGTAAAAACTACGAAAGCGCGATGTAGGATGTTGATGTATTTCCTGCGAGCTTCCAATGTAAAGATTGGCCACAGTTATTATTTTGCATGGTAACAGTGGTAGAGCCACGCATCAGCTTTTGTTGTTGCATGAATGGACCGGCTCGACCGGGGAAGTACCACGACCTCACAGAATACCAGCGTGAAGTAGAAGTCTAACAAACTTCTGCGTTTCGTCTGGTGAGTGCAGGTAACCGGAGGTCCACACACCCCCCTCCCCCAATTCTGGGGGGGGGGGCACTCTAAGGCTGGCAACGCATCTGCTATGCCTCTGGTATTACGGGTGTTCATGGGCGGCGGTAATCACTTACCATCACGTGAGCCGCCAGCTCGTTTGCCTCTCTTTTCCATAAAAAAATATATTATTTCTAAGCCGGTATACAATGCTACGGATCGCAGCCAGTTGCATATAATGTTGTTAAGGAAATCTGTTCGTGTAACTTCGATAAAAAAATCAAAACCGAGTTCCGAACTTTCCTTTTAGTCTTCAACGCAGTCATTAAAGGTACGAGTAAATATGAACATTTTACGTTACGGGATCGTTCGTGTGAATTTATAGGCACTTTATTTTTTACGTATAATTTAGGTACTTACATTAAAACTTATTTTATTACTCACCAAACTGGCTATTAAATGAATTTATATCATATTATAGCCCCTATTTACAGGCTTTCATTGTATAAGTTAAATTTAAACGACGAGGAAACAACCGGAGTTATCCTGCTAATTGAATCTTAATTAAGTTCCATTTAAAATAAAGTTAACAATTTAATTATTTGTTTCTCGTGCTTTGATACAGTTCTTAGGGAAACGCTAATTTGCATTCCCGAACAAACTTTCTTGTAAGTGGTTTTAAACATTTGAGTTCAGTTTTCTGTAACTAAACTTAAATTCTCACGAAGCTGTGGATGCGAATGATTTCACTACGCCGTTAACGGCAAAATAAGTCTTGCTCCGATTGTATAGTTAACAAAATTGTAACTATCACATTTTTGGAAACAAAATAATTCTAAATTTGAAATTCGTAGCTAAGTAAATGCTACGGGTGTTTGTATAAAATTAAATTGTTAAGCGGAGAGCTTCATCAAATTTCAATAATTATTTGCGAACGTGACGTAAACTAAAAACAAAAAAATTGTTGGAAGAGTGGAAATAAAAGTAAAATGAAAAAAAAAAAAATCTAAAGTAAATTTTCCTTGTATCTTTCCGAGATTAAAACTCAAAGAAAAAAGGACTTTTAGTATTTTTTTTAATCTTACAAATTTTCCGGTGTATTTTTGAAAAACAATCATTCATTCATCATCCATATTTTTTCATCGTCATTCTCCATAATTTTAATAGCAGAATCTATATATTCGTGCCTAAAGAATATAATAAAATAGAATAAAACACAGTTTTGAAAAATTTGAAACCAAGAAAAACATTAAAATATTAAAAATTACAATTAGTTGCTAAAATTACTGTTTTAAAATACTAAAGACTTAAATTACTTTTCGGTATAATTTTCTAATTTGTTTTTACTTCTTTGTTAGACATTTTAATCACCCGCAGATTTGCAATTTAGTGGTCTGTTTCTTGTTACAAACTTATTTCTAAAGCTTTTTGGAGACTAATTAAAAGAAATTAGGAGAATCGCAACTGTGGCTTTTATAGTCGGACTAATTTGTGGGCGACCCTTTCGTTGGACGGCAGTTAATATACCATACCCAATATCACACACACTTCAATTGTATATATTTCTAGACAGTCAGTCATAAGTTATTTCATTGAGTTATTTTCTTATTGGCTCAGTCTTCATTGCCGGTCCGGGAATCGAACCAGGGAACTCAGAGATGGCGCCTTGAAAAGCGGCGTAACCACTCGTCCACGGAGGTTGTCAAACGTCAAACTTTGAAACTGTATTGTGTTTTATTTCGAACTTCCTTTATTGCGGAAATGGAATTATTACAAAATATTGATATAAGAGTAATTTTCAAGGTTAACTTTGAGTGCTGATTGTGAAATTGATTTAAATTTTCATACGTAAGACGGCGGCAACGGATTTATTGAAAATATCGATATGAGTGTCATGTCCATGGCTACTCCCAGCGTTTATTAGAAAAACAATGTCAATTTTTAATTCAAGTTGTCAAACTAAAACATAAAACTGATTACATTTTGAACATCCGATTTAACGTTTGCAATTCAATTCAGTGGTTAGGTGATTGGAATTCGAGTCAAAAGACCCGAGTTCGATTCCCAGGTGGTCGGGGCTTGGACATAAAAACGGCGACGGGTTCACCACCGGTCACGTTGGCCCGAAAAATGTATCGGTGAAAGCTGGGTCGAAGGGACTTAATTATTTAGACTAGACTGTCTACGTCTGTATTGGCGAGAATATAAATACTTTTTTAAATAAAAAAATCCAATTTAACGTTTTAAAATTTATATTTTAGATCGGTAAAAAACATAAATTTGAATAATTGTCTCTTTAAAATTGAAAATGCCTATTTCTACTATGATTTGAAATACCCGAGGGATGTAGTTGTGTGATATCTACTTACATTTCCTATTACAATATCGATTCATGATAGGATTGTTTATAAATTCGTCGGACTATAAAGAGGTCAACAAAATGTGTAATGTTTGAAATTAATTTTTTTCCCGATGTTATAGAAGTTGTTTGTGTTGGCGTAGTGAAGGCCGCATGGTATAGAAAATATAGAGCGCGAACGATAAAAATAAAATGTACGCCGAGACTAATTTGCGAAAACCATATGATTACTCAAAGACAGGAGGTTCAAGAGTACTAGTATACCTAGATATGCGTGCATGAGGAAAAAATTGATGAATTTGTAAGAATCGTGACACTTGGCGATTCTCTCCGGATTGTCTATTAAGTTTTAGCATTGTACCATATATCCTATCCCTTAAATAAGGTTGTATATCCATTTGTGCTGGCTACCCTGTTACAAATAATGCTTGAATATATGTAAGTGTTAAAGGCTAAGTTCCAGTTCCAGTTAAAGTAAAGGACAAAACTTTTTATTCTATTTAGGCTTGGTTAAAGCTCTTAAACACACCAAAAACTACACAATTGGTGTAAATATTGTAAAGGTCATGTTTTAATAAATATTGTGAAAGAATATGGCGAACTCCGTACACGAGTGGCGTACACACCGATTCTCTTGATGTCGCCATCTCTGAGGTCTTGAGTTCGATTACCGGACGGTTCAATGTAGAAAACCATTGTTTTTTCCCGTGGGTATCATATAAGGTGAAAGTAAAGTGAAGTGATTAAGGACCAAGATTTATTTCGGTGATGTTCAATAGCGTCTAAGTTACGGCGTGTGTTTGGTATTGCGACCGCCAATTTGCTTGCCAATTGTGGCGATTACAACATCCTCCCATACGGGAGAAGTTTATATCTCGCAGTGGACTTTACCAAGATGCAGCCAACATTCTTGATAATATGCATCGAGGAATGGAGCAGATCGATGACATATTATTATATATACTTAATTGTTAATATTAGTATATATACTTTTTATATTACATATATTCTTTTTAGTACATATACTTAATTTTATTTCTATAAATAAAGTTTTGGGAAAGATTAGATAGAAAAATTTACCTTGCCATATATGTGAATTCTATTAAATGTGACTGATTTATAAAAGTTTTTATCCTCATAAGAATGAAGAGGGTCAAGCAATTACTTAAGCAATCGGTTTGCACTCTGTAACAAAATTTATTCCCAACGCGAGAGGTAAAACCAACCCTTTTTAGGTTGGGTTTTATTAGGGTAACAGCCAACATGACAGCGCCTTTTGAAGTGTTCTGCTGCTTGAAGAGCATTTATTTAGCGCTTTTAACGCTTTGTTAAAATTAATTAAAATAACTGATGTATGTGGTTTAAAGTATTTAATTTTTTTTCCTTCTTCTGATTTAATATTTATAGTCTAAAAGATTATCGTAGGAATAATAAACAATGTCTTTCCTAAGCTATATGTAGTAATGAAAAGTACAGAGAAAAGACTGCATAGCAGTTTGGTTCAGTCTATAAAGTTAGTTGATTTTAATTATAAGTAATTGTTAATAATTACAAAGTGATTATTTATAAATATACTATACAATTTGTGGTATTGTATTTATTTCATTATAACTTCATGCGTATTCTGCGCCGAGGTAGCCAGAGAGAACGAATGTCACGCATCATGATCCGTATTCTTTATTCCTGTTTAGCTTCTTTTCAGATTCACCTTTTTAAAAATGCAAGAAGATCTAGATATCCAAGTAATCTCCAACCTACTCTCTTTGAGGAATATGCTCACAGGAAAAGTTTTCTTGGAAAGTTAGCTTCGGCCTACCTCGACTCCTTTTATTGTTTTAACTCTCGTGTTTCTACACGCAAAATACGCACTTAGTCTTGGAGTTGCGGAAACCAGCCCGTCTAAACTTAAACTAAAACTAAACTTTCATATTGTACTATTTTTACTCAATTGTTCAACTTTACTCAATTGTTCAGCGTGCCGAAGCCATGGAAACACGCCCTTATCCATTTTAGTTATAAGATCATCTTTTAAACCATATAAAGCGAATCCCTTCGTTTTGTTTTCGATCGGTAAGGGTAAAGCCGTACAATTTCATGTAAAAAAATAAACAATCCAAATATCCTTAGGGCTATATAGCAGTTTATAAGGGATCAGTGACTTCGGGATCGGAATTAGAATCAGGACACTCAAGTTCGAAGGTGTGCCAATAATTATTTGTTTTTAGTTGGTTTGAAACTAATACGGCAATCGGCTCACCTATCACGTTGTTCCAAATACGCTCCAGAGAAATGTGAGTCATGGAACAAAAATGTCTATACCTCTGACCACCCCGGTATTTATAACATGTTCGGTAATTCGGGCTGCTAGTAAAGTAAGTAATATAGAAACTCTACCACCCCTCACGGTTTCTTTTAAAAAAGTAAGGTGGTGTAAGGTTTCCTAGAAGAGATCGCTGTTTTAGCGATAAGGTATGTTTGTACCCATCCCTTTAGTTTTGATAACACTACTGTATGTTTCTTGGTGTATAATAATATAAATAAATAAATATAAACATCTTCACGCTATTACCAATACAGGGGTTGATAGAGGTTAAGACAATTAAGTCCTGTCCCCTCACCTTCCAACAAAGATATTTTTTGGAACAACGTGAGGTGAGCCCGTCGCCCTCTTTATGTCCAAGCCAACGATATAGTTCAAACATAAGTTTTTTGAAAAACCCATTGGTACGAGCCTGCCTCCTAGGGATCGAATTCTAGTCTTTCGACTCGAAATTCCGACCACCCAACCATTAGGCTACCGTGACTTATGGTGTACAATAAAGTGTACTAAATTAAATAAGTACTTTATTTTTTACTAAATAAAGGAGTGTGCTTTATTTCTAATTAAAATTGTAAAATAATAAGCGTATTAGTTTAAAAATTATTTATGTTACTGGCACTTAAATCATATGGTTACAATTAAAAATATTGGTACATAGATATTATATTTTTTAGTATAATACAAGGACAAGGAATTTAAGGATAAGGACTTATTTTATTTAGGTAATTTTTATTAATAAATATACAATTCGTAAAATCGGTTGTTATATCTCGTTTTATATAACAATCGGTTATTTTTTTTTGATTTTGGTAATTATTTTTTTTGTTTTATTTTTAACATACTGGTCACAAATTTTATGTAGTGATAACGAAACATAAATGATAGAGAAGAACACAGGGGCAGCACCTAGTCAGTCACATTATAAGCTACTTTATTGTGGCGATGACATGTAAATCAAAAGCAAATTTTTAATAAACAATACTTTTTTACGACTTAGGATAATAAATTTAACTTCTCGGACGTAAACGTAAATCTATCACGTCTTTGTGTGGAGCTACCTTTTACGCTAACGGCTAAAGAAACTCCGTAGGTGTCCACATTTGTTATCTACTTATTTAGTCATATTTTACAGTGAAACCTTTTTGTATGTACAATACTCTAATTCCACCTTGACAGTATTCACCAAGTTCCTAAGTTTATTTCAAAGTGGAGTACTGTTATATAAATTTGCGTCATAAGTGACAGTTGAATAACACTGTTGAATAAATCAATGTGTTCGACATGCCTAAATTAAAATTAGTGCAATTTAAATTTAGTATGTACACCCCACAGAATTAATACCACATTTCATATAAATTTACTAAGGTTTCTAATTAATTATATGAAGTATCATCTATATATATTACTAAACGCCAATTAATGTCAGTAGTTCCTTAATTTATTTTTGTAAATGGTTGTGATGTTAATTTATTTGGTAAAAAGTATTCGAAACGAAAAATCTGAGCGTCGACATTTCTTTATAATAATTATCATTATAACCTTAAATGATATGGTAACCTTTTAAGAGGAAACATCCAAAGAGAGTTTTTAAGAACGAAACTTCATTTATAAAGTCCCAGCAACTTGCGGGAAACAACTTGAAAAGGGAAAAGTAATCATGTGCTTTTTTCAGATATCAGGGTAGTTAAATATATATAATACATTCATAAGTAAAAAGATAGAAAAGGACAACACATACATTGCTCTGATCTCGAAGTAAGTACCTAAAGCTCAAATGTGATGGAATCGGAAACAGAAGGTTCCAAACACTAAAATCCGAGACAATATGGAGAAAGTGGTATAAAGATTTATTTGATAAAAAGACCACGGAACTTGCGTGAAGACATCTCTCACACTCACGTTATTCTTTTTATGTATTTAATTCTAATTAAGTAATTTATAGTATATTTAATCAAGATAGTTAATAGATTCAGGCGTTACTTTGCGGGTATTCATTCTTATAAAGATTTCATTATATAATTACACTGCACTACACCGCATGCAAAAATAAAAGCCATGGTTCGAAGAGAAGAACAGCACCACGCCCCTCCCACAGATGCGTGTACAATTATACTGGATGCACTCACCTCAACACTCGAAACTAGGTAACATATACCGTCAACAAACACGCGACAGGCGTTTTACCTCAAAATAAGGCATCAAGTGAGTAAACTCTACGACCACAGAGAATTGAATCTGTGGTCGCTCTGTGAGGGAATGTGCACTAACTCTTTCGACCACAAATGCCTTTTGCATACAGAATAATGCAATATAACTGTATAATAACATCTTTATATAGTTAATTAACTAAAGATTCACTTAAACATATTAATACATCAACGTTTGTTTGGCAATTTCTACATAACTTACATAACTATGAACTAAATATCACAGCTTCTCCAACATGGATATAATGGAATAAGCGACACCCGAGACCATTGCAATTATAGAGAATATACTGATGAGGCAATTCTTCCACAGGATCCAGTTGTAAGGGCCCAAGCCGCGGCCCCATCGCCACGCTGTCTCCACTATGGCGGGAAGTAGGAGACCCATGATAGACAGACACACCGCACCCACGAGTTCCATGAAGAGTTCGAGTTTTGGAATCGCACTGGCGATACCGACTGTAATAAAAAAAAAATTTAAAAGCAAGTCTTGACAATAAAGCGCTAATAAAAATAAGTATATACTATTTGGAACGAGGTGTCAAGTGGCGAGTCTCTCGCCGTCTTAGGGTCCAAGCCAATGTTATTTAGGTAGATAAATATATACATTAGGTAGATATATGAACATCAATGACCCGAGTACAAACAATCAAATTCATTACACAAATTTATAAGCCAAGCGGATTTCAAACTCCAAATCTTCAGCTTTGAAGGCTGGTCACTACCAACTAGGATATTGGAATTAAAAATTAAATGTTTGTATAAAACGGAGGCATAGTACAAGCATTGCAGCTTAGTTGGAATGTTTATCAGGAATGCTAGTAATGTTATTTGTTACTGCTAGTATTCTTTTTTTTAATGTGTTGGTGGTGAGACCGTCGGCGTCAAAACGATGCAAATCGTACATAAGTACGTAAAATAATCGTGCATAAAAAAACTGTATTAGAAGTTTTTAAAACTACATGTAGTACAATAAACTCTGTGTCAATACCCTGATGATGCCGTAAGGTGAAACCGGTCGGTTAATTAATAAATAATTAAATAAAGTACAAGTGTACAAGTGTTCAACAAAGAATTTTAATGCTCAACAATGAATTTTAATAAAATAAAACTAATTGGTACGAACCTACATCCTGAGGATCGAAGTCAGGCTCTTGACTCGAATTCCGATCACTCAACCAACTGTTGTGATTTTTTGTGAGTTAATTTTGGAGTTGTGTAGTAAAATAGTTTTCTTTTATTACATTACCTATGAGTATAGTTCCTGTAAATCTTAATCCAGCTATCGACAATCTATGTGCACGAGCTGGTATCTTATCTTGTATCCGCCTCCAAACAACATCCACTGGTACGTAGTACACCAGAGCGAAAGACAGTATCATTACGCACGCCACCAGTATTTTAGCAATCTGCGCCAATCTGCATGGAAAAAATAAATACATACATCGATTAAAAAAAAAACACCGTCACTTAAATCACTCGGCTATCGTGAAAAAGTCACGATAGCCGAGTGGTTGGGTGGTCAAAATTTCGAGTCAATAGACCCAAGTTCGATCCCTAGTTGACAGGCTCGTACCAATGGGATTTTAAGAAAAAAAAATTATGTACGAATTATATCGTTGGCTTGGACATAAAGACGGCGACGGGCTCACCACCTGTCACGTTGTCCCGAAAATATCGTCGGTGGAAGGTGGGTCGAGGGGACTTAATTGTCTAGACTAGACCTCTGTCTACCCCTGTATAGGGAATTGCGTGAAGATATTTATTTATTTTATTTCATTTATAAAATTAAAAAAGTACACCACTAAAGCGTTAATACGCCGTTATCTGTAAAGTTTTGTACATAAAGTTAGAAAATCTTCTGGCAGATGTAACTAACGAAAGTAAAGAAAGAAAATTAAAAATTTCATGTGATGTGTGTAAGACATGTACGCTTGGAAGCAAGGGAGTTGCTACGGTACCTGTCACGTTGTCTCGAAAATATCGTTGGTGGAAGGTGGGTTGAGGGGACTTAATTGTCTAGACTAGACCTCTGTTTACCCCTGTATAGGGAATTTCGTGAATATATTTATTTATTTTTATTTATTTTATACATAGAATAGGGTACATAGCTCGACGAACTGATAACCGGTGTGGACAAAATTTTGGGATAGGCTGTAAAGAAAAGAACAATATCTCATACATTGCTCTAATCTTAAATTAGGCAGTTAAAGCACTTGTGTCATAAAACCGGAAATAACGAATGTATCGCAAACAATTAGACACGAGGAATGTAGAAAAAATGTTTTCTACATTGACCCGGGATACTAATCCGGGGGCGATAAAAATAAGATGTCAAACCAATAAAAACAAATTTAAGAATGAGTGATTGCTTTGGTATATCAGTATATAGTGAACTGCATGAAAACCTTTTTAAAAAGGATTGTTTACCATTTTCTCAACTATTGTAAACCGCCATTTTCGCAATTTACAAGTTCTCTACTCTCGACTCTCGTCTACTAGGACTCCCCACTCCCCATTCCAAAATTGTCATAATACATTATGTCAACTTGGTATCAGAGATATAACGTAAGCTTCCTTTCGTCAGGGGGTAAGCATGCTATTGGTAAACCAGCCATATAGCTCTAAGAACTGATAAACGTTGGGGGAAAAGTTTTCGAGTGGCAACCTCGTTTAGGCAACCCGACTTCCCAAAAAATGGAGTGATGACTTGCAAAATTTTGCAGGATATCATAGGCTGCAGGTGGCTAGGGACCGTACCTAGTAGAAAATTTTCGGGGACGCCTATGTTCAGCAGTGAATCTTCATGGGTTGTGAAGAAGAAGAAATGTGATATTTTCTTTCTTTAGTTATATAGTTAGTTATGATTATTTCTTTAACTTACATTTCATCTTGTGGTAAATTTAACGTGAGACTTCCCCTCGCTTCTTCACCGAAGTTCAGGTAGCCACAGAAGCCAACAAATCCATAGAGGAGGACGACAGCGGTCATGGCGATGTTCAACACACCGGGACATCCGAGGAAGTGATGAGGTTTCGTCATTTCATTCTCTATTGGCATGACAACACCAATTCCCTCCATCGCAAAGAGACTCGTGCTGAAAATTGAATATTATACGAACACTGTTGCTTAGCGGGCTATGGAAAAGTCAATGCTTGATGACTCTCTACGTGATAAACCTGGAAAGATGTTATTCGCTGCAGTATCATGGTAACGGTAGCCATGTGAATCAGCCAACCCCAATTCTGGGGGACACTCT
Source organism: Sericinus montela (assembly GCA_029286605.1). Taxonomy (NCBI): domain Eukaryota; kingdom Metazoa; phylum Arthropoda; class Insecta; order Lepidoptera; family Papilionidae; genus Sericinus; species Sericinus montela. The sequence goes on from JAGSMR010000057.1 coordinate 1,883,374, forward strand.
AAGGGCGGCAACGCATCTGCTATACCTTTGGTATTGCGGGTGCGGGTGCTCCATAAAAAATACACTGTAATGGTAACTGTAAATGGCCGACTCAACAGCTGGCAAAAATGAAAACCTTTAGTTGAGAAACATGAGAGATATTTGATCTGCAGTGGTCAGTTACTATCAGGTGAATTATAGGCTTTTATTTAGTTTTCAGGTTTTTCTTTTCAGGGTTAATGACGTTTGAATGTATGTGAGTTTATTCTGTCGACAACGACTTATAAATGCCTCAACAGATTTGGATGTTTGCGGTATCTTTAGAGTTTTTATATTATTCTGAGAGATAATGGATATAACTTTCGTCAAAAAAATAGAGGAACGGTATGGCAGAAGTATAGATCCAAATACCAATTAGAAAAATAATTACTGAGTTTTTGCCAAGGCATTCGTGTTTTTATGAAACTTTTTTATATTAAAAATGTCCCATTACAGTTTAAAATACTTCATATTTTGTACACGCATAATTAATCGAGATTACCGGTACGTTATTTTATTATAACATATTTAACCCTCATTATCTCGAAATTTCCCCGTAGTAATTTTTATTTAACATAGTTTTGCCTTAAATTAACACACTTTGAAGGTAAGCTAATTAAACGAATTAGCCATAAGCCAGGTATAAAGCTGAAAAGAAAATGAGAGGTAATGAAAGTGGGCTAACATATATTTTTTTTTAATTTACGCCGGGTAATTTAATGAAAATTCTCTATGTTGGGGACTACTGACTTGTTTTTGTACTACTAAGTTGTTAATATGCACTATATGTTTTGGTGTCATAGTGCCTTAAATTTTATGTAATAATAATTTATGTCTTATACGGCTGGGATTCGAATCAGCTATCTTTGACGTACTGGTGCAACGCTGTGTCACATATTTTTATTAAATCAGTTATTAAATTAATAACAAAAAGTAGAGCATAAATTACGTGCTTTAAATTCTTTAAAGCTGCTACATATATTAAAAACACAACCACTGGGCTATCGTGCCTTTTTGTTTGAATTTTAATGCATGTAAATCACTACATGCTTTATAAATTAAATTATTAAAACTTTCGGGAGACATTATTAAATAATTAAAAAGGGTGTGGCGACTGCGAACTCATCCTTCTCAGACTGATGAAGGACTGTCCATAGGTTCGAAACTAGTGGGTCCCAACACCGATTGTTTATACGTGAGTTTAGCCGTTTTTAATTATGCTTTAAAATTAAAAAAAAAGTACACCACTAAAGCGGTTATACGCCGTTATCTGTTAAGTTATGTACATGAACTTAGAAGTTAGAAAATCTTCTGGCAGATGTCACTAACGTCTTCAAGAGGCGTAAGTAAAGAAAGAAAATTAAAAATTTCATGTGATGCGTGTAAGACATGTACGCTTGGAAGCAATGGAGTTGCTTCGGTGTGGCAGACGTTGCGGTTTCATGTTAGTTGATTTTTTTAATTTTTTATATAAATATTTATTTACAGAAAAAATTATGTTAATATTTACAATACTTATTAACTAAAAACTATTATAATCGTAGAGCCCTACTCCTCGTGGCATGGTACCAAGAACGCTGGCTGCATTTCCACGTTGAATGGCTAGACTTAACCGTTAACTTAACTTAACTTATTTTTTATTAATTTAATTTATTGAAGCATTCATATTGAATTTAGTGCTTCTATCTTTCAAAGTAACGTTCTTTATACTAGTATGTAAACTTTCAACTTTAGAAGCGAGTTCTTTTAGTACCAAAATTATTTTAAAATATTTTTATATATTTAAACCATGAAAAAGTATATGAAACTTCAAGCTTTTTTTATACTGTTGGGATTGATTTCAAAGTTAGATAGTGAATTTAATTTGTATCCAAGATTGTAAACACTACGTGTTTACAATTTACCCAGATGAACTGGAAATATAAAATTAAACCGGGAGGTTACTGTGACTCTAGAGAGACTATAAATTATCTTACCTTATAAAGTTAGGAATTCCAGTGATTGATGTTGCTAAATTTCTTTCAGTAACGTTTGGTGGGTCTCTCAAGCAGTAGTAGATACATATACATATGGAGCCCAACCACACGAAGTTTGCGAGTGCTGAGAACGGCACCAAGTATTTTAGTTTGGTGATTTGCGTTAAAGGTATGAGCACCACGAGAGATAGGCCACAGTAGACCGTTATCGACCAGTTTGGACCTCCATAGACGTCTGATACCTGGTGAAGAATGAAATTATATTGTTAGGCTCACTACCTGTCACTTTGACCCGAATAAGCGTCGATGAAAGGTAGGTCAAAAGGACTTAATTGCTTAACCCAATAGTAGAAGAATGCGTTAAAGCAAATAAATAAAAATAATTCAAGGAAATATTCTTATTTATTTACACTTTATTGTATACCTTACAAAGAAAGTGATAAAAAGGGCGGACTTAATGCCTTTAGGCATTCTCTGCCAGTCAACCCGAGGCGTAGAGAAATATTGTTACGGTGCTTTACACTGGGTTACAGAAAAAGAAATCAATATAGGACCATATATTGTCTATAAATATAAAGGTAGTCTTTTGGTATTGGCATCTTTATCACAATACAACCCGCTTTCTTCCCGAGGGTGTCGTAAGTGGCGACTAAGGGATAAGCATTTGAAAATTTTAATCATTACCCAGAGATGACAGGATAACCACCGTGAAAAAAATTTAGCCAATCCAAGCGGATTGGCGATCGCAGTACCAGACCACTCGCACCTCATACGATGCTGCCCATCTTCAGTCTGATTATTTTGTTCTCATATTTTTAGAGATGGTTATTCCACCATCCTTCAGTGGCCATAACAATATTCAAGGCTGTTTCCCATAGTCGCCTCTCACGACACCCACGGTAAGAAAGGGAGTGGCAATAAAAGAAAAAAATTACTACCGTCTCTATTTTTCATATGTCGATTTTCGTCGATTGGCATATGTACGGTTTTAAAGGCAACCAGCACTGAAGCACCAGGTTCTATTCCATCTTAAATCACTTTTTAAGTATTTTCTCTAGTCTGGAGTCAATAGTACCTTCATTGTTTATGATTCTACAACCCAAGCGCTTTAGCTGCTTACTTTGGGATCAGAGCAAGGTATGTAATATTGTCCCTGTGTATTATTTTCAAAATAAGCTAGTGCCGGTATTTTTTTAAATATTCGTAATCAAATCAAATCATTTATCAAAATATTAATCATTTTTTAATCTACCACCTTTCCGTAGTGAGGTTCCTCTAATGAAGAAGAAACAGGCGAAAGAAACTCCGTAGGTATCCTCTTTTATGTCAATAATGTAAAATAGTTTAGTGTTATAGTATTTTTTAAAACACGTACTTGTTTAAAAGATTCCGCGACAACGACGGTATATACACAGCAGGCACCTAAATGAGTTACGGCCAGTGCCCAGTCTGCGAGTTCCCTGCAACAGAAACAAAGGGACTTAATAAATTAGTTTGCATAATATTAACTTACAATTAATTACTTCTATTCTATATAAAATTTATAAAAAAATCTCGAGAGGTCTCGGCAATTAAGTCTTTACGACCCACCTTCCACCGAAGACATTTTTGGGACAACGTGACAGGTGGTGAGCCCGCCGCCGTCTTTATGTCTAAGCCATCGATATAAATCGTACATAAGTTTTGAAAAAACCCATGGATACGAGGCCTGGGGATCGAACTCGGGTCTCGTGACTCGAATTCCAATCACCCTACAACTTGGCCATCGTGACATTATTTCTATTCGAAGGAACTATCTAAATTATCAGCATAAAAATCATGCTTAGCTGTTAATATTATTATTTACTATCCTTAGGTGCCTAGATTGTAGTGATGCTTGCGCGGAGTTAAGGGTTGCGGGTTCGAATACCGCAAACTTTTGTGTCGTATGAATGTTTGTACTCGAGTCATGGATCTTTATAAGTATAATTAATACTTATAAAATAATAAGTAAAATAAATATTATAAATTTATAAACATGTTTCTATGTAAATATATATGTAGGCAAAATACATGGCAAAGAATATTTATCTATGTCGATAATATGTCTACTAGTATGTTAAGACGAGTTGGTGAGACGACGATAACACTAAGACCTGTCACTAAATGATTTAACTGTTCAGACCTCTGCCTGTCTTAGTATTAGGAATATGCCTGAATATATCACATGATTTAAAATATTATGAATATAATGCGGATGTAAGTTATTATGATTCTTCGGCGATCTTCGGCGAAATGTAACATACATTTCACGTTGGTCTAAAGCGCTAAATGAGAAAATTCTCTAGAACTCTGGCTACCTCAATATTGGGAAATGCGTGATAAAATAAATAATATCCTATGTATTAATATTGACTTTTATTTTTTATATATTAATAGATATATAAATAAATTGTAAAATTATAATATCATTGAATATTATTCAAGGAATAAACACACAAATATTCTTGCTTTCCTAATGGTAACGAGCGTTCGTATAAAATTTAATCCACCGTAAAATTAAAAGCGTTTAACATAAATTGTTAAATGTATTCGTGTCGTAAAATGTCTTAATTTTGAGTAACTTAGCAACTAACTGACTTGACTGAAAACATTTCAATAAATTTGAGGTTGTAAACAAGGCCATTACGAATTTTCAAGGCATTAAAGTCTAATTAGACGACAATCTCGTTTTGAATTTGTAGAAAATCATAAGAAATATTAGCTTTAACTTAATGTGAGACGTTTGATTTATAACAAGGTATTATAAAGTCAAAACAAGTTAATATTTGGCTGAGTTTTTATTTCAATTTAGTTTAAGAACTTTAACAGAGTTAATGCTCCGAAGTTTTTGTTGCTAATTTATTGTGTGTCAATTGTTATCAAGATGTAAGATATATACTACATTGTTTAAAACTTAATAACCCTTTTTGGGTATTACAATTGCCAATCCAATTATGAAGTTGATATATTTATATACTAAACGAGTGATGTACACGTCTGTTTTAATGGTGTTTCCAGATTTAAGGTTCCGGCTCCGATACTCGAACGGGTCAATATAGAAAACAACTTTTTCTGTAATGTGTGGTCTGGGTGTGTGTGATACCTTCGTTGTATTTGCTTCCATAATGCATGTGTACTTTTGTCTTTGTCTTATATCTTTTTAGGTGTTTGGTTGCCTGGGAGAGATCAGTACGAAGCGATAAGGCTGCCAAATTGTAGAGACTACTTCATTTAATATTTAATGGTTTGTCTGTATTATTTTATTTCGTGGTGTACAACAAATTATTTTTTAAATTATTTATTTAGAAATAAGAAAAATGGTCTATTAGACAAGATATTCTTTTAATTTGTAAAAAATCATAAGTATATAACTATATCTAATAAATAACGATATCATAGTCACGATAGCCGTATGGAATTTCGAGTCAAGAGACCCGAGTTCGATACCCAGATGGCAGGCTCGTACCAATGGGTTTTTCAAAAACTTACGAGTATGTACGAATTATATCGTTGGTTTGGACATAAAGATGGCGAAAGGGTCATAACCTGTCATGTTGTCCCATAAATATCTTCGGTGGAAGGAGGGTCGAAGGGACTTAATTGTCTAGACTAGACGTTTGTCTACCCCTCTATTGGAAGTTGCGTGAAGATATATATTTCCTTATTTTAATAAATAATGATTAGATATTGAACATATTCTATTAATTTTTTTTTAACTTCCCACGGTCATTTAACATTTTAATTGCCATTTAGCACGGGCTACAGCTTAACAAATTAACTCGGGTCTCTTGACTCGAATTCCGATCACCCAAACACTCGGCTATCGTAAAATTGTCTAAATACAAATTCACTGTTTTCTGTGGTTAAGACTAAAACGAACATACCTCGCGAAAGGTGCGAACTTCCTTATAGGCTTCGGGCCATGCTGAAATACTAGATCGCAGGTGTCGGCATATCCCAGCGAGGGTTTCTTGACCTCCACACACAGCTGCTGTGATGTTTTCACCTGTAAAACATTTTTGCTTTTAGTTATTCAATACAGGACAAAGACTTACTGGTAAATTTGCTGGCCTGTATGCGTGGCGTATGCACCGGTTTTAAAGGTGTCGCTAGCTCCGAGTGCCCGGGTTCGATTTGTGAGTCAGAGACAGCGGAGGTATCACAAACGCCCAGGCCTTAGATAATGAAGAAAAGTTTTTTCTACGTGTCAATGTAGAAAAACACTTTCTTTCCATAACACAATTGTTTATGAATATGAACACAAATGTTTGCACACAATTACTTTCTTCGGGATCAGAGCAATGCATGTTATGCTATCCCTATCTATGTATTTATTTATTTATTGATTTTTCAAAGACCTTGAACTCTCGATTAGTTGGCAAAGCGAGTCAGCGGATTTAATATCGCCTAGAAAACTGCGAACAAGAGCATGAAAGCAAAATGGCTATTTGCAATTATTAGTTTTGCCGTTTCGATCTTGGGCGCCTTGAAATAAAACAGCAAAAAATAACTATCCGAGTATTATTATAGAAAGAGCTTTCGTCAAGCATGGTTGGATCGGCTGAACTTTATTAAATTAACAATTCTATAAAGATCTCTAATAATTTCCATTAGATTCTAATGGTGAATAAACGAAATTATTATTAAAATATGCCCGCATAAGTTATGCGTTTAACGATCACTTTCCACGTAGTTTCGGTTCTCCATTTTCTCGACATCAACAAATAATAACAAAGATCGTAACTAGTAATGGTAATGGCTTATGTCTATTTTTTTAACTGCCGCGAGAAACAGAAAGTGGCATAAGCTAATATACAAGTAGTTACGCAAAGATTTTGTAATATTGTCGTTAGCGACATTATAACATCAAAAATATAAACGCATCCATGCGTGTAATTCCATGCCGAAAGTATTTCATGGTCATTACATCATATTTATTTAAAACTCTTAGTGTTATTATATCTTCACGCATAGTCCTGATGGGGTAGACTCTTATAATAATGTAGAGATAAGAACTATGCTGAGCTACGAAAAGTTATAACAAAAATAAAAAATAAAAAAAAAATATTATACTTACATTTAAAATTTATGTACCCTAATATATACTTTGTATACACACTCCCCTGTGCCAGGTTTACATAACTTTCTCTACATTTATTAATATATACACATAAATGTCGTTCTTAACCGCCTGTATGTGTTCGATAGAGAACAGAAGGCTCTCCGGTGAACCTGTTTTTTTCCATAATAATCTGAATTTGGTCTTCCCCAGTATTTCAAACAGTGTCATAATTTTTAATCTAAAATTTTTTTTTAATTTGTTTCAAAATTTAGATATTTCCCTTGCGATTTCTTGCGCACGAAATAAAGATGTGAGACGATCGCCTGAACAAATTTTACATTAATATTTGAAATATAAGAATAAATTATTTTATTTCAATGGTATGAATTAATAAATATGTATGAGTTTACACAGCTTTATATATTTCTACACAATAGCGTATACAATTGGAAAGAATTACAAGGCGAAAATAAAAATAGCAATATATTTGTTTATAATGTAAAAATAATTGGTATTCTAATTTTTTTTGTTCCTATGGATTTGGTGGATTGTTTCCTATGTATCCTATGGGTTTTTTTAGGCAGTAGGTTGACTGTTGTAGTTTGGCTTTCTGAAGCCCTGAAAAGTGGTAAGTAGGCTTACGCGTTAGTTTGCGGATATACATTATTGCAGAGATGCTATGATAAAGACGGCGACAGGTTCACCCCCTGTAACTAAAAACTGTCTGCATGTGGGTCGAAAGGACTTGATTGTCTAGATCTCTGTCTACCTCTGTATTGGGAATGGCGTGAAGATATTTGTCTATATCGATATATGTATAAGTCACTCTTAATTAACATTATACAATACGCATACAAAAACTATATATAGCATATGCTACCTGGTCCGAAGGGAAGAAGAGCTTTTGTATTTTATTTGTGTACGGAATTATGCGAGTAATTTAGGGTAATATATAATTAACTTATTAATTATTAAAAAATACCTTCACGCCATTCCAGGGGTAGACAGAGGTCTAGACAATTAAGTCGTTTTGACCCACCTTCCACCGAAGATATTTTTGGGACAACGTGACAGGTGGTGAGCCTGTCGCCGTCTCAATGTCCAAGCCAACGATATAATTCATACATAAGTTTGTGAAAAAACCACTGGCACGAGCCTGCCACCTGGGGATCGAACACGGGGCTCTTGGCTCGAAATTCCGACCACCCAACCACTTGGCTATCGCGATTCTTAACATTACAATTATTATTTACGAAGGTTAAATATCTCAGTTTCTTAATAACATAATATTGGCAATTTATTTTTATATTCGTTAGCCAATTAAGATTAATGCTCAATTTTTATATATTTGATTGTTGTTGCTCAACGAATCCGATCATTTATTATACTTTTTTATTTGTTGACACAATTTCCCATACCAGGGTAGCCAGAGGTCCAGACAATGAATTCCCTTTGACCCACCTTTTACTGAATCCTATTATGCGACAACGTCACCGGTGTTGAGTCTGACGCCGTCTCAACTTCCAATGTTACGATGCAATATAGTCACATACATATTTGTTCACGTAGATAAATATTCGGACATGAAGACGGCGACGGGCTCACCACCAGACACACTGTCTAGAAAATATCTTCGGTGGTAAGTGGGTCAAATGGACTTAATTGTCCAGACTAGACCTCTGTCTACCCCTGTATTGGGAATTGCGTGGAAATATTTTTTTATTTTTATTTTTGTAGCGTTAAAGAAAATATATTCGTAATATCATTTCCAGTTTCAATAAGTATTTGTGACCTTTCTGAGAAAGCACAATTTTGTTTGCTAGAAGTCTAGCCGTTCCATTAGATACGTACTTAATTGGATAAATGTTTAATAAAGTTTTTTCGTGTCTGTTAAATGGAAAAAAAGTAAAGAAATATGTTCAAGAACTGCTTGCGATAATGTAAGCTGAGGTACTTTTGATGACTTTTCGTAGCTTTAAGCGTACTTTAAATCGTGTTATAGATAGAAAGTATAATCAGATTGAAAGTATAAAGTAATATATAAGTTGAGATGTATAGAGTGATTGAGTTTGCCAATATAAAAAAAATTAAAATATCAAAATATGTTCACGCAATTCCCAATACAGGGGTTGACAGAGGTCTAGTCTAGACAATTAAGTCCCTACGACCCACCTTTCACTGAAGATATTTTTGGGACAACGTGACAGGTGGTGAGCCTGTCGCCGTCTCAATGTCCAAGCCAACGATATAATTCATACATAAGTTTGTGAAAAAACCACTGGCACGAGCCTGCCACCTGGGGATCGAACACGGGGCTCTTGGCTCGAAATTCCGACCACCCAACCACTTGGCTATCGCGATTCTTAACATTACAATTATTATTTACGAAGGTTAAATATCTCAGTTTCTTAATAACATAATATTGGCAATTTATTTTTATATTCGTTAGCCAATTAAGATTAATGCTCAATTTTTATATATTTGATTGTTGTTGCTCAACGAATCCGATCATTTATTATACTTTTTTATTTGTTGACACAATTTCCCATACCAGGGTAGCCAGAGGTCCAGACAATGAATTCCCTTTGACCCACCTTTTACTGAATCCTATTATGCGACAACGTCACCGGTGTTGAGTCTGACGCCGTCTCAACTTCCAATGTTACGATGCAATATAGTCACATACATATTTGTTCACGTAGATAAATATTCGGACATGAAGACGGCGACGGGCTCACCACCAGACACACTGTCTAGAAAATATCTTCGGTGGTAAGTGGGTCAAATGGACTTAATTGTCCAGACTAGACCTCTGTCTACCCCTGTATTGGGAATTGCGTGGAAATATTTTTTTATTTTTATTTTTGTAGCGTTAAAGAAAATATATTCGTAATATCATTTCCAGTTTCAATAAGTATTTGTGACCTTTCTGAGAAAGCACAATTTTGTTTGCTAGAAGTCTAGCCGTTCCATTAGATACGTACTTAATTGGATAAATGTTTAATAAAGTTTTTTCGTGTCTGTTAAATGGAAAAAAAGTAAAGAAATATGTTCAAGAACTGCTTGCGATAATGTAAGCTGAGGTACTTTTGATGACTTTTCGTAGCTTTAAGCGTACTTTAAATCGTGTTATAGATAGAAAGTATAATCAGATTGAAAGTATAAAGTAATATATAAGTTGAGATGTATAGAGTGATTGAGTTTGCCAATATAAAAAAAATTAAAATATCAAAATATGTTCACGCAATTCCCAATACAGGGGTTGACAGAGGTCTAGTCTAGACAATTAAGTCCCTACGACCCACCTTTCACTGAAGATATTTTCGGGACAACGTGACAATTGGTGAACCCGTCGCCGTCTTTATGTCCAAGCCAACGATGTAATTCGTACATAGGTTTTAGAAAAACTCATTGGTACGTGCCCGCCACCTGGGGATCGAACTCGTGTCTCTTGACTCGAAATTCCGACCACCCAACCACTCGGCTACCGTGACTTTATGAGAATACAGCAAAATTAAGAATAGATGTAACAAGTGGGATGGTCAAGTAAATTTTTGACCATGTTTTGATAAGATTAATAGATAAGACGATATCCTGAGAATCTCGTAAATTTTTCTTTAATGAGCGCGTAAGTTGTACTTTTTTTAAAATACTTCTATAAGTATAAACGATGTTATAGCACCAAAGTAGTAAGTCTTGAATTAAAAACTAAATTTGTCTCATTTATGACAATCTCCGTGGACGAGTGGCGTAGACACCGGTTTTCAAGGTGTCGTCATCTCGAGGTGTCGGGTTCGATACCCGCCCGAGAAAATGTAGAAAAACCACATTTTCTACATTTTCTCGGGTTTGGGGGTTTGTAGTGTCTTCGTCGTTTCTGATTCTCATACCATAACTGCTTTAGCATTTCACACTAGGATCGGAGCAATGCATGTGATGTTGTACCTATCTATGCATGTATTTATTTATTTCTTTATGATCTTCACTATTGCATTGCCTGTAATAATAGTGTACGTAACTAAATAAATAAAATAAAAAAAAATCAATTCTTCTCCTCCTTCAGTCGTACTCCTAATGTCTGAGGGTCGTGACCACCACCTATTAATATGACCATTACCACCTATCAATTCTAGTGTACAATTTAAAATTATTCAGCATTATAAATAATAATAATAATATCTTCACGCAATTCCCAATACAGGGGTAGACAGAGGTCAAGTCTAGACAATTATGTCCCTTTGACCCACCTTCCACCGAAGATATTTACGGGACAACGTGACAGGTGGTCAGTCCGTCGCCGTCTTTATGTCCAAGCCAACGATATAATTCGTACATAAGTATTTGAAAAAACCCATTAGAACAAGCCTGCCACCTGAGGATCTCACGACTCAAAATTCTCACCACCCTATCACTCGGCTATCGTAACTATATATTAAAGTACTATATACTGAAATACTATACTACTACATACTATAAAATAAACGTGGATTGAAAAATTGGACGCTGAAGAATTTCAAGCTACTTCACTTATCAAAACCAGTTACATTTATTTACTACGGAATTACTGCTCTTGGTATCATATTGAATAACACTAGCCTCGTCCGTGTGGTTTGATCATAAACATTTATATTTCTAAGAAATCGTATTATCGCGATAACGATCGTATATGCCTGCGCTTTTGGATTTTCCATATTATTAGTTGATTTTACTACTTTAATAAAAAAATTAAAAATAATGCTAACAAGTCTTTATCTTGTACTTTCGCATTTTTTCAATACTAGATTAGACAGAAATTTAAGACAATTATGTCTCTTCGACAAAAGAAAGAGATATGTAGGGATGGTGTTTTCTTATTTTTCAAAAAAATTCAACTTTCACTTACAAAGCTCTTACTTGACTTTACAGCTAGGAACTATTTATAAGATAATGCCAACGTAATTTATTTCGCAATTTTTGATATATATGTTTTTGATATTTGATATACATAATTTTTGATATATATTTTTAACAGTGGTAGAGCCACGCATCAGCTGTTGTTGTTGCATGAATGGGCCGGCTCGACCGGGGAAGTACCACGACCTCACAGAATACCGGCGTGAAGTAGAAGTCTAACAAACTTCTGCGTTTCATCTGGTGAGTGCAGGTTACCGGAGGCCCATACAGCCCTCTCCCCTAAATCTGGGGAGGGGGGGAGGCACTCTAAGGCCGGCAACGTATTTGCTATACCTCTGGTATTGCGGGTGTTCATGGGGTAATCATTTACCATCACGTGAGCCACCTGCTCCTTTGTCTCCCTATTCTATAAAAAAAATATATGTATATCAATAAAAATTGCATAATAAATTATGTTGAAATTACCTTTTTATATATAGAAAATATATAACAGAATTATGTCAACAAGCTATCAAATTGTTACATACCCCTTCAGAACTTTATATTCTTTTCTCCACTGCATATACATAATTGGGCAAGTAAATAATAAATATAACCCTGGAATTATGGATATAAAATTATGGATAAAATTAATTTATCTTTTACTTACGAGAACATGGACTACGTGTCCGCAGATGAATCCTATTATAATAGTTCCAATGGCACCCACCAGGAGACCAGCATTTTTAAATGCAAGAGGCATCGCCAGCACTCCAGAGCCGAGCGACGCTTTGAGGAGATGAGCTAATGCACCGAAGCTCCTGTAAATAAAAATGGAAGCCTTAAATATTCGGATTCTAAGTTTGCTTATTATTAGATTTAATTTAATGTAAAGCAACTCGTTGCTTTTAAAGTAGAGAAAAATAAGCTAATTGGAAAATAGTAAAAATATTAGGGTGAGAAATGAAAATTGCATTGTGTGCACGCATGAAACATACAAAAGCAAATACGTAAAAATAGCTAATTTAAAAAGAATGAAACGAAATTATATCTATTCATCTTTCTCTCTTGGTGTACATTATAATATAATGTGTGTATTTGTTTCTCATAATCATCTTATCCTTATTGCTTTTAAAATAAATAAAAAATTGCTTATTTATGGAAAAATTAGGGTAGGATACGAAATCATACATTTTTATATAATTATATAGTTAGCCGAGTGGTTGGGTGGTCGGAATTCGAGTTAAGAATTCTGATCACTCAACTCCTCGGCTAACCTAACTCGTCTATCACGATCACCTAACTCTGATCGAGTTTGATCTCCACGTGGTACGCTCGTACTAGTAAGTTGTCTTCACAAAAAAATGTCTTCACGAAAGGTGGGTCGAAAGGACCGAATTGTCTGGGCCTCTGTCTACCCCGGTGCAGGGAATGGCGTGAAGATTTTTTTGAGTAAAAATAAAATAAATAAAATGTCTTCACGTCATTCCCAATACCGGGGTGGGCAAAGGTCTAGTCTTGAAAATTAGGTCCCTTCGACCCACCTTCCACCGAAGATATTTTCGGGACAACGTGACAGGTGGTGAGCCCGTCGCCGTCTTTCTGTCCAAGCCAACGATTTAATTCGTACATAAGTTTTTTTTGAAAAACCCATTGGTACGAACCTGCCACCTGGGGATCGAACTCGGGTCTCCCGACTCGAAATTCCGACCACCCAACTACTCGACTATCGTGACTATATTTTTTTTTAAGTAATTTTCATATCTTTCGGCGCGGTTATATATATTGCGAGCAAGTTACTGAATAAAAGTTGTTGACGATTATTTGTGTGACACTTAAACAACAGAAGTTATTTAATAACTCTTTGACACCATTGAGACGAATTTGTGACACGAAATATTTCAAACTTTGAAAATATTCAAAGGCAAAGTACTCAGGAAGAAAATTAAGACGAGATTATTTATGCCAAAAGCTCCGCTCTCCCATAGATTCGTGCTATATGATGTGGGAGAATGCGAGAAATTATTAACAAAAGCAAATAGTCATATCAGCGGAGTAGTTGGGAATGAATGGAATGGGATGGGTTGATCGGAATTCGAATTAGGAGACCTAAGTTCGATTCCCGGGAGTAGGACTCGTACTATGAGCTTTTTTGAAACTTATGTATGATTTGTATCGTTGACACACCTGTCTCGTTGCTCCAAATAATCTTCGATGAAATGTGGATCGAAGAGACTGAGTTAAAATAAAAATAAATATCTACACGCTTAAAAATTAAGTCCCTCGACCCACCTTCCACCGAAGATATTTTCAGGACAACGTGACGAGTTGTGAGCCCGTCGCCGTCTTTATGTCCAAGCCAATGATATAATTCATACATAGGTTTTTGAAAAACCCATTAGTACGAACCTGCCAACTGGGGATCGAACTCGGGTCTCTTGACTCGTAATTCCGACCTTCCAACCACTCGGCTATCGTGTCTCTGTTTTTTTTAAGTAATTTTCATATCTTTCGGCGCGGTTATATATATTGCGAGCAAGTTACTGAATAAAAGTTGTTGACGATTATTTGTGTGACACTTAAACAACAGAAGTTATTTAATAACTCTTTGACACCATTGAGACGAATTTGTGACACGAAATATTTCAAACTTTGAAAATATTCAAAGGCAAAGTACTCAGGAAGAAAATTAAGACGAGATTATTTATGCCAAAAGCTCCGCTCTCCCATAGATTCGTGCTATATGATGTGGGAGAATGCGAGAAATTATTAACAAAAGCAAATAGTCATATCAGCGGAGTAGTTGGGAATGAATGGAATGGGATGGGTTGATCGGAATTCGAATTAGGAGACCTAAGTTCGATTCCCGGGAGTAGGACTCGTACTATGAGCTTTTTTGAAACTTATGTATGATTTGTATCGTTGACACACCTGTCTCGTTGCTCCAAATAATCTTCGATGAAATGTGGATCGAAGAGACTGAGTTAAAATAAAAATAAATATCTACACGCTTAAAAAAATTAAGTCCCCTCGACCCACCTTCCACCGAAGATATTTTCGGGACAACGTGACGAGTTGTGAGCCCGTCGCCGTCTTTATGTCGAAGCCAATGATATAATTCATACATAGGTTTTTGAAAAACCCATTAGTACGAACCTGCCAACTGGGGATCGAACTCGGGTCTCTTGACTCGTAATTCCGACCTTCCAACCACTCGGCTATCGTGTCTCTGTTAAAGACTGAGTTATTATGGGAAATGCGTGAAGTTATAACAAAGCTTAACGTTGTGACCGTTGGGCCAAACAACATTAAAATAAAAGTTTAAAAGCATCTTATATCAAATGAAAAAGCCTTTAACGTTTACACTTTACACAGTCAAATCAAACCAAATAAATTATTTATCGATATAAGCAACATATACTACATCCATCCATCCAAAATGAAAAGTTTTAAACTACCACCGTATAGTAATGAGGTTTCTCTAACGGAAAAGAAACTGGCACAAGAAACTCCGTAGGTATCCTCTTTTATTTTTTTTTGACAAAAGAAATACAAAATCGAATAAGAGCGATTAATAAATTCCTAGGGTTTACTCTCATTAATACAATGATTTAAGTTATAATAGTCCTCTTTGTACAGTTTTTCTTTGATAAATGCCTTTGCCTCATGTTATATAACCTTTTCTTAAGATTTTATTAATTTTAGATCATATAAGTTATGCTGAACTTTTTGTTATTAAATTAAAGAGAAAAGATGTTTATAAAATGTGAACGGACACGGGCAGGATTCGAACCCGCGACCTTCGCCGAATCGTGGCAACCTCTGAACAACCGTGTCTTACATGCACCAGTTGAAATTTTAAATCTCTTTCTTTATTTATGCCTATTTTTGGCATCGGCCTTATTTATTTTCTTGTTAATTATTAAACCATATAGTTGTATCTTTTTTGTTTTAAATTTTTATGTTCTTATAAAGTTTTTTTTTTATAATACTGGCATCAGATAACTAGTTATTATTCCTTATGCATTTTAATGGCTTTACACTCTGAATAGAGAGTAGAACGTGATAATGTTTCAAAGACTTTAATAAGCTCTTGGAAGGTTGTGAACGTTACACGATATCGCTTGAGAAATGTAGAGGAAATACTCTGTATACTAAAAATATTCTATTTCTTTAAGCTAGGTTTTAGGCAAAGCTAATACGATAAATACTAAAATCACGAAAATATCTTCGGTGGAATGTGGGTCAAAGAGACTTAATTGTCTAGACTATACCTCTGTTTACCATTGTACTCGGAATTGCGGATATATTTATTTATTTAGGCTTAGCTAGGCTTTTGATAGTGCAGCATACATGCCAGTTTAGTTGTGTAACTCTCTCCATGTTTCTCAACTCAAGGCAGTTTCCTTCATCTTCCTTTATTATTTATTAAAACTTTAACAATGAGGAAAATTCGGAGAGTAAGTCGGATATACGAGTATATTATGTCATGTGTAACTTCCGGGTCCATTTCCCGGACGTGTCAATGTTCCAATTTCTACGTTGGTCTGGGTGATTGTACCGTCGAAGTTTCTGATATTGTGGAACAAAATTTGTTTATTTTTCCAGTATATATACCAGTACATATTTTATTTAATACAAACTCATGATTTTTCTTTTAAAATTTCTTACGTTTGGTATAAAGAAATTAATTAAAAATTCTTTTCACAGATAAAAATAGATATTTCTGATAAAAACAGGAGATTTTTAATTTAAAATTTCTTACGTTTGGTATAAAGAAATTAATTAAAAATTCTTTTCACAGATAAAAATAGATATTTCTGATAAAAACAGGAGATTTTTAATTTAAAATTTCTTACGTTTGGTATAAAGAAATTAATTAAAAATTCTTTTCACAGATAAAAATAGATATTTCTGATAAAAACAGGAGATTTTTAATTTAAAATTTCTTACGTTTGGTATAAAGAAATTAATTAAAAATTCTTTTCACAGATAAAAATAGATATTTCTGATAAAAACAGGAGATTTTTAATTTAAAATTTCTTACGTTTGGTATAAAGAAATTAATTAAAATTGATGTAAGCACATACCAGCCTCTTTCTTCCAGTCGGTGTCGTAAGAGGCGATTAAGAGCATTTCCCTTGATCACCTTGAAAAAATTTAGCAACTACATTGGCAACTGAAAGATGGCGGTTTAACCATCTCGAAAAAGACCAGCCTAATCGAAGAAAGTCGGATTTGAAGTAAGAAGCGTTTACGATGTTAGGTGTCTGATACTGCGATCGCCAATCCGCTTGTTAAGCTCGTCGATTACGGTGAACCCTCCTAGGAGAGTCCTCTGCACTGTAGCGAACTTTTACAGGCCGTTATGTATGTATGTTATTTATTATGAAAAAAGCCTAATAAGAAACTTACGAAGTATTTGATTCTAAGGGTCTGTGATCTGCAGGCACGTAGGGGTCCAAATCTTCTCTCGATCCATTGTAAGCCAGTTCGATCCTGTAAGCACAAATAACATCAATTTAGTAAGTACGTGATTAAATAAACATCTTTGTAAGTATATTTCACTGCTCGTAAATGACCACAGGTGGACATAGGCTCCCTTATATTTGAGATAGACTGCAGAAGGTCCGTCACAATGCTCCAGTGTGCGTTGGCGGATTTCACAGATATTCGAACAAAGGATTTTTATTACAATTTCTTAGACTGTATTCATTCTATGACTGTACTCACGCATTTTCAAATACAATACAAAGGTAGCCAGGGATTTAGATAATTTAATCCGTTCGATCACCACCCATATTTCACCGTTACATAATTTGGTGAGCCTGTCGACGTCTTTATGTCCGAGCTAGCGATATAAATCGTACATAAGATTTGGAAAAACTCATTGGTACGAGCCCATTACCTTAGGATTAAACAAAGAGATCTCGATTCGAATTCCGATCAACCAGCCACTCGGCTGTCGTCACTTTACGAAACGTACGCCCAGACTAAGGTTTATGTCAGTTTAGAAGCTTCAAAGTAGATATTTTGCAAATGGCCGAGTGGACGACTTTGTTCAATTGCCCCGTACCATGTGGTGGTGTAAAAATATGCCACCCCCTTTCTCCCCTTGGGTGTCGCAAGAGGCGACAAAAGGAAGAGCCTTGAAAATGCAAGAGGCTACCGACAGATGGAAGGATAACCATCTCGAAAAAGACCAGCCTAATCGAAGAAAGTCGGATTTGAAGTAAGAAGCGTTTACGATGTTAGGTGTCTGATACTGCGATCGCCAATCCGCTTACTTTGCGTGGCGATTATGGAAAATCCTACCGAATGGGAGGCCTATATCCTGTTGGAAATTTTTACTTGCAGTTATGATAATAATGATGATGATGAAAATATTTTTACCGTCTCATCGACTTACAATAACCTAATTAAATTGGATGTACGACTTCTTTCAATGAAATATTAATTAAAAATTCTTTTCACAGATAAAAATAGATATTTCTGATAAAAACAGGAGATTTTTAATTTAAAATTTCTTACCTTTGGTATAAAGAAATTAATTAAAAATTCTTTTCACAGATAAAAATAGATATTTCTGATAAAAACAGGAGATTTTTAATTTAAAATTTCTTACGTTTGGTATAAAGAAATTAATTAAATTGGATGTACGACTTCTTTCAATGAAATATTAATTAAAAATTCTTTTCACAGATAAAAATAGATATTTCTGATAAAAACAGGAGATTTTTAATTTAAAATTTCTTACCTTTGGTATAAAGAAATTAATTAAAATTGATGTAAGCACATACCAGCCTCTTTCTTCCAGTCGGTGTCGTAAGAGGCGATTAAGAGCATTTCCCTTGATCACCTTGAAAAAATTTAGCAACTACATTGGCAACTGAAAGATGGCGGTTTAACCATCTCGAAAAAGACCAGCCTAATCGAAGAAAGTCGGATTTGAAGTAAGAAGCGTTTACGATGTTAGGTGTCTGATACTGCGATCGCCAATCCGCTTGTTAAGCTCGTCGATTACGGTGAACCCTCCTAGGAGAGTCCTCTGCACTGTAGCGAACTTTTACAGGCCGTTATGTATGTATGTTATTTATTATGAAAAAAGCCTAATAAGAAACTTACGAAGTATTTGATTCTAAGGGTCTGTGATCTGCAGGCACGTAGGGGTCCAAATCTTCTCTCGATCCATTGTAAGCCAGTTCGATCCTGTAAGCACAAATAACATCAATTTAGTAAGTACGTGATTAAATAAACATCTTTGTAAGTATATTTCACTGCTCGTAAATGACCACAGGTGGACATAGGCTCCCTTATATTTGAGATAGACTGCAGAAGGTCCGTCACAATGCTCCAGTGTGCGTTGGCGGATTTCACAGATATTCGAACAAAGGATTTTTATTACAATTTCTTAGACTGTATTCATTCTATGACTGTACTCACGCATTTTCAAATACAATACAAAGGTAGCCAGGGATTTAGATAATTTAATCCGTTCGATCACCACCCATATTTCACCGTTACATAATTTGGTGAGCCTGTCGACGTCTTTATGTCCGAGCTAGCGATATAAATCGTAAATAAGATTTGGAAAAACTCATTGGTACGAGCCCATTACCTTAGGATTAAACAAAGAGATCTCGATTCGAATTCCGATCAACCAGCCACTCGGCTGTCGTCACCTTACGAAACGTACGCCCAGACTAAGGTTTATGTCAGTTTAGAAGCTTCAAAGTAGATATTTTGCAAATGGCCGAGTGGACGACTTTGTTCAATTGCCCCGTACCATGTGGTGGTGTAAAAATATGCCACCCCCTTTCTCCCCTTGGGTGTCGCAAGAGGCGACAAAAGGAAGAGCCTTGAAAATGCAAGAGGCTACCGACAGATGGAAGGATAACCATCTCGAAAAATACCTAACCAAAATTCAGTGACGGGCAGTAGCGTTTAAGGTGCATCGTGGCTGGTACTGTGATCGCCAATCCGCTTACTTTGCGTGGCGATTATGGAAAATCCTACCGAATGGGAGAGGCCTATATCCTGTTGGAAATTTTTACTTGCAGTTATGATAATAATGATGATGATGATGAAAATATTTTTTTTTTACAAAATAAACACCATGACATACATTGATCTGGTTTTTTCTTTCTTTTATTATCTATTCTTATTTAATCTAGTTACATATTAGAATAATTTCCAACAGATGACGCCAGCATCCCTAAGAAGCGTAAGAAGTGAGAGTTATAAAAATTCTACTGATGCGTGTACGACACGATAGCTTGAAGCATAGCGTTAACGCGTAGAGTACAGAAGAGGACGTGGGTTCAAATCTCGCTCGTGACAGTTCAGTTTTCTAAAGTTTTATCATTAATTTTATAAAGCAACAAAGGTTGTTATATCTCTAATGACAGCGATATGATTCAACACTTTTCAGAGGACTCCATTAACTAGAAATCTACCTACTCTAATATTTGGAAATCTTGTGAAGATAAAAAAAGAGTACTAACAAGATTATCGAGTAGTCATTATCAGTTCATGCATTAACTTAAAGGAGCATAGGTTTCCTAACATTAATAAAATTTTTAGTCACGATAGCCTAGTGATTAGGTGATTTTTTAGGTTTAGGTTGGATGAATTTGACTCAAGAGACCCGAGTTCAAACTCCCAGGCTCGTACGAATGGGTTTTTTCAGAAACTTATATACAATTTATATCGTTGGCTTGCACATACAGATAGAGACGGGCTCGCCACATGCCACATTGTCCCAAAAAAATGTCTTCGGTGGAAGGCTGGTCGGTGGACTTAATTGTCTAGACCTCTGTCTACCCCTGTATTGGGAATGGCGTAAACATAATTTAATAACATATTAATAAAAATTTTACCTTCTCAGTTCGAACGCCATGTGAAAAAAGACCGGCGGGCCCGCAAAACGCCTCAACAGAAGAAATGATGGGATCCAGTTTGAAGAATCGTAATAGCACTCATTGAATATTAAATTACAAGTGTTAAAGTGTTGAGTGATGCAATGAAAAATATGTCTTTCATCACGCGACGGAACGATCTCTAAGATTGGGGTTAAATTGTTACCAACACAATAGCAAATTGGTCCGTATTTATTGATTGCCAATAAATGCAACCTTCACTGTGGTATAGTTGGCTGACGCTCTTGACTTCAATTAAAAGTTTCACTTTTTTAATTTGTTTATTGTTTCTTTTTGGGTTGTGACTATAAACAAAGGGGTACTGACTGACAGTGACGGACCATTTTTCACCTATCAGAGTCTGTAATACCGGTATTTCAGTCACTATAGTCGTGTGGTTGCGTGGTCGAAATTTTGAGTCAAGAGACCAGAGAGAAGAGTTCGATCACCAGGTGGGAGGCTCGTACCAATGGGTTTTTCAAAAAACTTGTGTACGAATTATATCGTTGGCTTGGACATTAAGACGGCGACGGACTCACCACCTATCACGTTGTCCCAAAAATATCTTCGGTGGAAGGTGGGTCAAGGGAACTTAATTGTATAGACTAGACCTCTGTCTACCCCAGTTTTGGGAATGGCGTGAAGATATTTATTTATTTATTTTACTTATTATGTATTTATATGTCGGTGTACACCCCAACCTGATGCTTGTGGCCTTATTTCCCTTTTTCTTTCTTTCCTGGCGATCCAGCCAGGAAGAAAACACTTCTCAGTGACAAGGCCGCCTATGATACATTTTTTATCTTAAAACTCTTTGTTGATAAGTGTAATGGTTTACAATAAAATATATTTCGTTCATATCTTACATTGTACTTGAATCTTTCTTCTATAGTATTTCCTTAACGAGTATGTTGAGACTTAAATGTAAACTTTTAATTTCAACTAAGAAAACAAATAGTAATTATTTAAAAATGGTAAATATTAAGAAATTATCGATACATTATTAATTTAACAAGGAAAATGTATTTATTCATCTAGAAATGGATGCACAAAAAACTTATAAATCTCTAATGAACATATAAATACGCAACATTTAAATATAAATGCAAATAAAATAAATTGACTTAAATGAGAAAAATAAATACGAAATTTGTGGACTAAATTTGCGCAAACGAGATTTAATATAATTTTTAAATATAAACATAATTTAGAAATTTAATAATTGAAACGAACATAAATATACGATGATTAAACGAAAGATTAAACGAATAATTGAAACGAACATAATAACAAAATTTGTTTCTGTATACAAATTAGACAATAAACAAAATTATCTTCCTTATTGAAATTTGTTTCATTCCCTTCAATAATTATACGAAACGTTCCATTCATATTATTTTGAATAATTAATTCACGCTCTGATGTCGTACCATGGTTTTAAAAAGGTTTCATTGTTATTTGATTTTGTCTTGAGTATTGTGGCTTCAAAAGGCAGTTCGCAAGGAAACTGACTGAGGAAGTGTTTCTCATTTCTGAAAACTTATACGTTTTTATTGTTTCTAAATCGATTTTAGGATTCTATCGCTTTTTTGTTTAGTTTTATACAAACTGTTTTTACTTCCCGACGTTTCGAATACTTTACAACTTACGTGGTCACGGAGGTTCTAAGAATACTTGAAAACAAATAAATATTGTAAACAAAAACAAAACAACACCAACTTCAATGAATATTCTAAATACAATCACTTGACATTGCAAAATATGTTTACAAGGTGTGAAATAGAACCACGTATATACTCGTACATGTATAACTTATTTCATTGACGTCACTTCTCATAGACTAACTAAAGCATATAACTGATAAGTCCCACTCTCTTATCTCTTATCTTCACGATAATATCTACACTCAGGTTTTAAAGAGTTGAGTAAAATAAATAAATTCACACCTTCAGGCCAAACCCAATATTGGGGTAGACAGAGGTCTGGACAATTAGCCCTTTCGACGCACCTTTCCACAAAAGATATTTTTGGAACAACGTGAAAGTTTGCGAGCCCGTCGCCATCTGACATCTTTATGTCCAAGCCAAGGATATAAATTGTCTGTAAGTTTTATACAAAAAAAAAAACATTAGTACGTGCCTTTGGGATCTCGGGGAACTCGGGTCTCTTGACTCGAATTCCGATCACACAAGCACTAGACTGTTGTGACTTCTTGAGTTAAGACAAATCAAATTAAAATGTATAGAAGATATGAAATAGAAGTCACGGTGGTCGGAATTTCGAGTCTTGAGACCCGAGTTCGATCCTCAAGTGGCTGTACCAACGGGTTTTTCGAAAACTTATGTACGGATTATATCGTTGGCTTGGACACAAAGACGGCGACGGGCTCACCACCTGTCACGTTGTCCCGAACATATCTGCGGTGGAAGGTGGGTCGAAGGGATTTAAATGTCTAGATGAGACCTCTGTCTACCCCTGTATTGGGAATTGCGTGAAGATATTTTTTTATTTATTTTACTTATTATGTATTTATATGTCGGTGTACACCCCAACCTGATGCTTGTGGCCTTATTTCCTTTTTCTTTCTTTCCTGGCGATCCAGCCAGGAAGAAAACACTTCTCAGTGACAAGGCCGCCTATGATACATTTTTTATCTTAAAACTCTTTGTTGATAAGTGTAATGGTTTACAATAAAATATATTTCGTTCATATCTTACATTGTACTTGAATCTTTCTTCTATAGTATTTCCTTAACGAGTATGTTGAGACTTAAATGTAAACTTTTAATTTCAACTAAGAAAACAAATAGTAATTATTTAAAAATTGTAAATATTAAGAAATTATCGATACATTATTAATTTAACAAGGAAAATGCATTTATTCATCTAGAAATGGATGCACAAAAAACTTATAAATCTCTAATGAACATATAAATACGCAACATTTAAATATACATGCAAATAAAATAAATTGACTTAAATGAGAAAAATAAATACGAAATTTGTGGACTAAATTTGCGCAAACGAGATTTAATATAATTTTTAAATATAAACATAATTTAGAAATTTAATAATTGAAACGAACATAAATATACGACAATTAAACGAACGATTAAACGAATAATTGAAACGAACATAATAACAAAATTTGTTTCTGTATACAAATTAGACAATAAACAAAATTATCTTCCTTATTGAAATTTGTTTCATTCCCTTCAATAATTATACGAAACGTTCCATTCATATTATTTTGCATAATTAATTCACGCTCTAATGTCGTACCATGGTTTTAAAAAGGTTTCATTGTTATTTGATTTTGTCTTGAGTATTGTGACTTCAAAAGGCAGTTCACAAGGAAACTGACTGAGGAAATGTTTCTCATTTCTGAAAACTTATACGTTTTTATTGTTTCTAAATTGATTTTAGGATTCTATCGCTTTTTTGTTTAGTTTTATACAAACTGTTTTTACTTCCCGACGTTTCGAATACTTTACAACTTACGTGGTCACGGAGGTTCTAAGAATACTTGAAAACAAATAAATATTGTAAACAAAAACAAAACAACACCAACTTCAATGAATATTCTAAATACAATCACTTGACATTGCAAAATATGTTTACAAGGTGTGAAATAGAACCACGTATATACTCGTACATGTATAACTTATTTCATTGACGTCACTTCTCATAGACTAACTAAAGCATATAACTGATAAGTCCCACTCTCTTATCTCTCATCTTCACGATAATATCTACACTCAGGTTTTAAAGAGTTGAGTAAAATAAATAAATTCACACCTTCACGCCAAACCCAATATTGGGGTAGACAGAGGTCTGGACAATTAGCCCTTTCGACGCACCTTTCCACAAAAGATATTTTTGGAACAACGTGATAGTTTGCGAGCCCGTCGCCATCTGACATCTTTATGTCCAAGCCAAGGATATAAATTGTCTGTAAGTTTTATACAAAAAAAAACATTAGTACGTGCCTTTGGGATCTCGGGGAACTCGGGTCTCTTGACTCGAATTCCGATCACACAAGCACTAGACTGTTGTGACTTCTTGAGTTAAGACAAATCAAATTAAAATGTATAGAAGATATGAAATAGAAGTCACGATAGCCGAGTGATTGGGTGGTCGGAATTTCGAGTCTTGAGACCCGAGTTCGATCCTCAAGTGGCCGTACCAACGGGTTTTTCGAAAACTTATGTACGGATTATATCGTTGGCTTGGACACAAAGACGGCGACGGGCTCACCACCTGTCACGTTGTCCCGAACATATCTGCGGTGGAAGGTGGGTCGAAGGGATTTAAATGTCTAGATGAGACCTCTGTCTACCCCTGTATTGGGAATATGCATGAATATAAAAGGGGTTTATATCACTCAGTCCTTCAAAATACACTGTTCGTTAAAGTAAATGGACGAATACGCGGAGCATCAAGGTGTCATGAATCATCATGACACGAATGTCATCATCCGAGTATGTGCCTGGTATTGTTTAAAGTTTAGGTACTATCTCCGTGGATAATCGACGTACACACAGGTCTTCATGGTGTAGGTTTAATTCTCGGTCGGGTTAATACAGAAAAGCACTTTTTCCACATTTTCTCGGATCTGAGAGTTTGTAGTATCTTTGTTTTTTCTCATTTCATAAATCAAGTACTACATTCTTAGGGAACGGAGCAATGTATGTGATGTTGTCCCTATCTATTTATGTATCTACACAAACAATATCCAGTTCAATGTTTCACTAATCCAATGCTAATAAACATTTTTCTTAAATCACCGCTAATCTGTTTATGAGACTATACGTGACGTCTTTCATA
Source organism: Sericinus montela (assembly GCA_029286605.1). NCBI lineage: Eukaryota > Metazoa > Arthropoda > Insecta > Lepidoptera > Papilionidae > Sericinus > Sericinus montela. The sequence goes on from JAGSMR010000057.1 coordinate 1,909,067, forward strand.
CCTGATATAGTCAGCTTAAAAAGATTCGTAGATATAAAATGATAGAGATAAAAAGAGATCCAACTTTATAACTCGAATATGGTTATAGAGCATTTTTTATTTAATGTGGAAATGTAGGAAAAGCCTACAAATCATTTATAGCAATGAACAGCTGTGTGGAGCCGTACCAACGAAAAACCTTTGTACATATTTGATCGTTGCCCGGCAGACCACACAGCTTTAGCAAAAGAGGCGGCAAAAAACTCAGTCTTTATAAAAGACCAAAGATTTAAAGAAACATATATTTCTAAAAAATCTTCACGCCATTCCCAATACAGGGTAAACAGAGGTCTAGACAATTAAATCATTTTGACCCACCTTCCACCGATGATATTTTCGGGACAAGTGACAGGTGGTGAGCCCGTCGCTGAGTGTCCAAGCCAAGGATATAAATTGTCTGTAAGTTTTATACAAACTGTTTTACTTCCGACGTTTCGAATACTTTACAACTTACGTGGTCACGGAGGTTCTAAGAATACTTGAAAACAAATAAATATTGTAAACAAAAACAAAACAACACCAACTTCAATGAATATTCTAAATACAATCACTTGACATTGCAAAATATGTTTACAAGGTGTGAAATAGAACCACGTATATACTCGTACATGTATAACTTATTTCATTGACGTCACTTCTCAAAGACTAACTAAAGCATATAACTGATAAGTCCCACTCTCTTATCTCTCATCTTCACGATAATATCTACACTCAGGTTTTAAAGAGTTGAGTAAAATAAATAAATTCACACCTTCACGCCAAACCCAATATTGGGGTAGACAGAGGTCTGGACAATTAGCCCTTTCGACGCACCTTTCCACAAAAGATATTTTGGAACAACGTGATAGTTTGCGAGCCGTCGCCATCTGACATCTTTATGTCCAAGCCAAGGATACTAATTGCACATAATACTACGAAGAAACTTAGTATGAGCCTTGCTCCTGGGGATCGAACCCAAGTCAACCGATTCGGATTCCGTTGAATTATTGGCAATTTGAATATAAAAGGGGTTTATATCACTCAGTCCTTCAAAATACACTGTTCGTTAAAGTAAATGGACGAATACGCGGAGCATCAAGGTGTCATGAATCATCATGACACGAATGTCATCATCCGAGTATGTGCCTGGTATTGTTTAAAGTTTAGGTACTATCTCCGTGGATAATCGACGTACACACAGGTCTTCATGGTGTAGGTTTAATTCTCGGTCGGGTTAATACAGAAAAGCACTTTTTCCACATTTTCTCGGATCTGAGAGTTTGTAGTATCTTTGTTTTTTCTCATTTTATAAATCAAGTACTACATTCTTAGGGAACGGAGCAATGTATGTGATGTTGTCCCTATCTATTTATGTATCTACACAAACAATATCCAGTTCAATGTTTCACTAATCCAATGCTAATAAACATTTTTCTTAAATCACCGCTAATCTGTTTATGAGACTATACGTCACGTCTTTCATACCTGATATAGTCAGCTTAAAAAGATTCGTAGATATACAATGATAGAGATAAAAAGAGATCCAACTTTATAACTCGAATATGATTATAGATCATTTTTTGTTTAATGTGGAAATGTAGGAAAAGCCTACAAATCATTTATAGCAATGAACAGCTGTGTGGAGCCGTACCAACGAAAAACCTTTGTACATATTTGATCGTTGCCCGGCAGACCACACAGCTTTAGCAAAAGAGGCGGCAAAAAAACTCAGTCTTTATAAAAGACCAAAGATTTAAATAAACATATATTTCTAAAAAAAATCTTCACGCCATTCCCAATACAGGGTAAACAGAGGTCTAGACAATTAAATCATTTTGACCCACCTTCCACCGATGATATTTTCGGGACAAGTGACAGGTGGTGAGCCCGTCGCTGAGTGTCCAAGCCAACGGTATAATTCGTACATGATTTTTTTTGTAAAAACCCATTAGTACGAGCTATTTCTATAATTTTATTATTTACTAGCTAAAACTCGCTTACATGTTCCTTTTTAAATCACTAAAAATCTAACCGATCTCACCGATAAGTTTAATATTGGTGTTATTTTAGAGATGGTTATTTAGTTGTCATTATTAACGCTTTTCACATCCATGGAAAGGAGGGTTTCGTTTCATCCAATGGGGTGGATGGACACCCATTATAAGTAATAAGTAGTATCGGGTGTCATACCTTACATTGACACCTTGACAGGTTTCCCGTATATTTTGTATTATGGCTTTTGTTTACTGTATAATAGGTTGTCAGTTAAGCTGGTCTTACATGATATCTTTAAGAACGCGCTAAAAGCCATGTCACAGCTTTCACATAAATGACGTTTTCTCATCGCGTTTCATTGAGGCAAAATATTTCTTTTGTTTACAGAAATAGAGGTAAATGAGATTAATGTTATTAATTAGAATGTATAGTGATTATTTTTGTTATCTACACGCATTTCACAATACAGGCGTAGCCAGAGGTTTAGACACCGTAGTCTTTTCCACCACAGGATATATGATAAAATTTCTATTGATTTTATTTCAAGATATTATTATTAGGATTTAAGTTCCACTGAAGTAGCGTAATAGGACAAATCTTTGGCAACAATAGTGGATAGAAAATTATAAAGCCGATCAGTATAAATATTGTTTTCATCCATCGTTTTAACATAAGACTGTGCTTGAAATGATTAAACTGTGAATGATTGGTGTAATATTTAACAATGAAATAGCCATTTAAATAAAATAATTATATACGGTTTTTATCGCGTTTAATTTCCCTTTTAGAGACTTCCATGAGAAGAGAGAAGAGACGCAAATTTTATATTTAATACGCAAAAAAGATGTATCAGAGCAATGTTTAAGATCAATGCAGAACAATCTTAGTTGCGATATTTTAAAAATATAAATTGCTGACGTTCCCATCGCTGTAAATATATGAAAGTGCAATGTTTGCAAAAATAGTCTTAAAATATTTCGAAGGGTGTCAGATATAATTATTCTTAATAGAAACGACAGATAAACATAAAATCTACGTAAAAAATTCATAAACAACACTAATCCCCAAAAGTGAACGCTGTATGGCTCCAAATATATACAACAAATTACTATTAACTTAGAGACTGTTGCCTAGCGGGTTACTTCAAAATCAGCTGAAAGAACTCCTAACTGAGAAATGTTATTATTCAATTCACGATTTCCTTAGATATAATATACCGATGTATTACATTTACAAATTACAGTCGATATTTCTTCACATTTGTAATTTAATTATTAGTATAATTCACAATTATTATAAATTATATGTTAAACTAAATATTATATTTTAAAACTGCTTATATATTTTTGTATATTGTAAATAAACTTTTGCACATGGAAGAACCTACATTCCGGCAAATAAATGATTGATTGATTCCCTTCTTCCCTGCTATGAGTTGGTAAGAAAAACAAACTATACATATGAAAACTAATGCGATAAACACATTGTTGAACAAAAATCTTGTATATTTAATTTTATATCTTATTAATGTTATATAATACTCGACAAGAAACTCCAAATACCTTTGGATTCATACCGCAAATTTAACTTCAGACTTACTTATTGCATCTCCAAAGGAAAAGTTCCACGCAAAAATATTTACAAGAGAAATTTTCATATTTATGTGTCCCACATTTCTTGATTTTATTATCGTATAAAATATTTATTCAATTGAATAAATAAGTTGGTAAAATTTTCTCAAATACTACGGGATATTTTATAACATACTTACTTTTTATTGGTACTTACTAAAACTTGAATTAGTTATAGTTTATAGTGTTTATAAGTATAAAAATTGTGTGTATGAGTGTGACACCTAATAAACACCTAAATAACTCTGGTTAAAGAAGACAGTAGTTAAAAATACAACAGTGGTTATACTGCTGTATGGTGGTAGACAGATTAAATTTTGGTTTCATAGCAGTCACTATCATAAGATCGGATAGCCTAGGTTGTAGTGGCTATGGAGTAACGTTGTTGCGGGTTCGTTTCCCATAAGTGTGAAATATTTGTGTGATAAATATGAATGTTTATTTAATTATTAAAACTTCAAAAAGTCAGCTGGTCGGAATTTCGAGTCAAGAGACCCGAGTTCGATCTCCAGGTGGCAGGCTCGTACCAATGGGCTTTTCAAAAATTTATGTACGAATTATATCGATGGCTTGGACATAAAGACGGCAACGGACACACCACCTGTCACGTTTCCCCGAAAATATCTTCGGTAGAAGGTGGGTCGAAGGGACTTAATTGTCTAGACTAAGACCTCTGTCTATTTGTTCCGAATACAGGAGGTATTGGGAATTTCGTGAATATATTTTATTTTACTTGAATTTTTTATTAAAACTTTCGTGAGATATTATGAATCAAATAACGGCTAAAATCACGTCTATACAATCGGTGTAGTTGCGGACTAGTTTCGACTAGAGTCCTTCATTGTGTGTAGGTCCTTTATTAGGGTGAGTGAGATGAGTTTGTGGTCGCTCCCCTTCTCGTTCTGATAGCTTAGACGTGAGTTTAGCCGTTTTTTTTTTATTTGATGTATATTTGTGCTCGCATCATGCGGCGTCAAAGGTGCGAGGTGTCTGGTACTGCGCTTGCACATCCGCTTACCAAGCTTGGTGATTATGACAAACCACCTTACGCAAGTCATCTAGGCCTTGCATTGGACATTTATAGATCGTTAAGTAAAATTGCCCAGGATCCTAAATATTTAAGAGATAAACAATTCGAACTTACTTTGAGCTATATGCATCTTGGACTGTGCGAATCGGTGGCATGTCAAATTCTTTCTTCATTTTGTTGGATTTCATTTTCGTCTTTTGTTAAGGTCTCGGTAATTTACTCTTCACGAGCATCGCCACAATGCGTCTTATCTGAAACAGTAATAAAGTTCATATAGTAAAAAATACCCTAAAGAATACGTATTAAGTATAAAATTGATTTTTAAATAAAATGTTATCTTCACGCCATTGCCAGCAGAGGTAGAAAGAGATTTAGACAATTAAGTCTTGTCAAACCACTGTCCGACGAAGACATTTATTGGGACGACGTGGCATAAAATTTGGTGCGAGGCCGACATCACCCGTTCGCTCACCAGATTGGTTGGGTATACCCTTCTTATTTTTCTCTCATATTAAGAAATAATAAAAAAATCTAACTTCGCATCATTCCCAATACTGGAGTAGAAAGAGTTCAACAACAATATCGACCCACCTTCCATCGGAGACATTTTTTGGGACAACGTGACAAGTGGTGAGCCCATTGCCTACTTTATGTTCAAGCCATCTAATACATAAGTAGATGAGTTGTTTTCTTATAACTTGAATTCCGATCACTCAACCTTAGCTATCGTTACTTTATAAGAGCCTATAATTTAAGAAATGTACCTCAAAATCAGAATCAAGGCTCTAGTTTCGCGTGGCTCACGCTAACACAGGACAGGCACGTATTTAGCACGTCAAATTATCCTAAATTAATAATTGTAATTGTTTTGTAAATTGTACATTTTACGACTACACCGTATCTTGAAATTACAAGATTTGTTCGACGAATTTCTATCTGTTCAAAAGTACGCATTACCGTCGGCGTTTGTGCTTAATTTCGATTTATATTCTTCTATTAAAAAAAAAACGTTGTTGTAATTCCGTAAATCCATTCACCTCGTAACCCAAACATTAATTACATTTACGACAACTACTGTTATATTACTTTTTTATTCATAATTACCTTTCACTTTTTATTACATGTCTGCTTTAAATTTGATATGGATGAGAGTTTTATGAGTATATCAGACGAAATATGAAATTGGCAAGTAGAATGTTCGCGCGCTGAATTTTGAAAGTACGATTCGAATAAGGTTAAATATAATCTTATTAGAACTGCCGTATTGTAAAGTTGTTATTGAATAATTACTTCGCATCATTCCCAATACTGGAGTAGAAAGAGTTCAACAACAATATCGACCCACCTTCCATCGGAGACATTTTTGGGACAACGTGACAAGTGGTGAGCCCATTGCCTACTTTATGTTCAAGCCATCTAATACATAAGTAGATGAGTTGTTTTCTTATAACTTGAATTCCGATCACTCAACCTTAGCTATCGTTACTTTATAAGAGCCTATAATTTAAGAAATGTACCTCAAAATCAGAATCAAGGCTCTAGTTTCGCGTGGCTCACGCTAACACAGGACAGGCACGTATTTAGCACGTCAAATTATCCTAAATTAATAATTGTAATTGTTTTGTAAATTGTACATTTTACGACTACACCGTATCTTGAAATTACAAGATTTGTTCGACGAATTTCTATCTGTTCAAAAGTACGCATTACCGTCGGCGTTTGTGCTTAATTTCGATTTATATTCTCTATATTAAAAAATACCTAAAGAATACGTATTAAGTATAAAATTGATTTTTAAATAAAATGTTATCTTCACGCCATTGCCAGCAGAGGTAGAAAGAGATTTAGACAATTAAGTCTTGTCAAACCACTGTCCGACGAAGACATTTATTGGGACGACGTGGCATAAAATTTGGTGCGAGGCCGACATCACCCGTTCGCTCACCAGATTGGTTGGGTATACCCTTCTTATTTTTCTCTCATATTAAGAAATAATAAAAAAATCTAACTTCGCATCATTCCCAATACTGGAGTAGAAAGAGTTCAACAACAATATCGACCCACCTTCCATCGGAGACATTTTTTGGGACAACGTGACAAGTGGTGAGCCCATTGCCTACTTTATGTTCAAGCCATCTAATACATAAGTAGATGAGTTGTTTTCTTATAACTTGAATTCCGATCACTCAACCTTAGCTATCGTTACTTTATAAGAGCCTATAATTTAAGAAATGTACCTCAAAATCAGAATCAAGGCTCTAGTTTCGCGTGGCTCACGCTAACACAGGGACAGGCACGTCTCGTATTTAGCACGTCAAATTATCCTAAATTAATAATTGTAATTGTTTTGTAAATTGTACATTTTACGACTACACCGTATCTTGAAATTACAAGATTTGTTCGACGAATTTCTATCTGTTCAAAAGTACGCATTACCGTCGGCGTTTGTGCTTAATTTCGATTTATATTCTTCTATTAAAAAAAAAAACGTTGTTGTAATTCCGTAAATCCATTCACCTCGTAACCCAAACATTAATTACATTTACGACAACTACTGTTATATTACTTTTTTATTCATAATTACCTTTCACTTTTTATTACATGTCTGCTTTAAATTTGATATGGATGAGAGTTTTATGAGAGATATCGGACGAAATATGAAATTGGCAAGTAGAATGTTCGCGCGCTGAATTTTGAAAGTACGATTCGAATAAGGTTAAATATAATCTTATTAGAACTGCCGTATTGTAAAGTTGTTATTGAATAATTACTTCGCATCATTCCCAATACTGGAGTAGAAAGAGTTCAACAACAATATCGACCCACCTTCCATCGGAGACATTTTTTGGGACAACGTGACAAGTGGTGAGCCCATTGCCTACTTTATGTTCAAGCCATCTAATACATAAGTAGATGAGTTGTTTTCTTATAACTTGAATTCCGATCACTCAACCTTAGCTATCGTTACTTTATAAGAGCCTATAATTTAAGAAATGTACCTCAAAATCAGAATCAAGGCTCTAGTTTCGCGTGGCTCACGCTAACACAGGGACAGGCACGTCTCGTATTTAGCACGTCAAATTATCCTAAATTAATAATTGTAATTGTTTTGTAAATTGTACATTTTGCGACTACACCGTATCTTGAAATTACAAGATTTGTTCGACGAATTTCTATCTGTTCAAAAGTACGCATTACCGTCGGCGTTTGTGCTTAATTTCGATTTATATTCTTCTATTAAAAAAATTACGTTGTTGTAATTCCGTAAATCCATTCACCTCGTAACCCAAACATTAATTACATTTACGACAACTACTGTTATATTACTTTTTTATTCATAATTACCTTTCACTTTTTATTACATGTCTGCTTTAAATTTGATATGGATGAGAGTTTTATGAGAGATATCGGACGAAATATGAAATTGGCAAGTAGAATGTTCGCGCGCTGAATTTTGAAAGTACGATTCGAATAAGGTTAAATATAATCTTATTAGAACTGCCGTATTGTAAAGTTGTTATTGAATAATTACTTCGCATCATTCCCAATACTGGAGTAGAAAGAGTTCAACAACAATATCGACCCACCTTCCATCGGAGACATTTTTGGGACAACGTGACAAGTGGTGAGCCCATTGCCTACTTTATGTTCAAGCCATCTAATACATAAGTAGATGAGTTGTTTTCTTATAACTTGAATTCCGATCACTCAACCTTAGCTATCGTTACTTTATAAGAGCCTATAATTTAAGAAATGTACCTCAAAATCAGAATCAAGGCTCTAGTTTCGCGTGGCTCACGCTAACACAGGGACAGGCACGTCTCGTATTTAGCACGTCAAATTATCCTAAATTAATAATTGTAATTGTTTTGTAAATTGTACATTTTGCGACTACACCGTATCTTGAAATTACAAGATTTGTTCGACGAATTTCTATCTGTTCAAAAGTACGCATTACCGTCGGCGTTTGTGCTTAATTTCGATTTATATTCTTCTATTAAAAAAATTACGTTGTTGTAATTCCGTAAATCCATTCACCTCGTAACCCAAACATTAATTACATTTACGACAACTACTGTTATATTACTTTTTTATTCATAATTACCTTTCACTTTTTATTACATGTCTGCTTTAAATTTGATATGGATGAGAGTTTTATGAGAGATATCGGACGAAATATGAAATTGGCAAGTAGAATGTTCGCGCGCTGAATTTTGAAAGTACGATTCGAATAAGGTTAAATATAATCTTATTAGAACTGCCGTATTGTAAAGTTGTTATTGAATAATTACTTCGCATCATTCCGCATGCAAATATAATTTTGAATTAGTGCACGCGTCTGTGGGAGGGAGGGTGTTGCTCTTCTTCTCTTCGGACAAGGTAACATATACCTTTTTATATTTGCATGCGGAATGGCGCGAAGTAATTATTCAATAACAACTTCATATTAAATTTACGCAAAGTAACGCCTGAGTCAATTGACTATCTGCCGTATTGTAAAGTTGTTATTGAATAATTACTTCGCATCATTCCGCATGCAAATATAATTTTGAATTAGTGCACGCGTCTGTGGGAGGGAGGGTGTTGCTCTTCTTCTCTTCGGACAAGGTAACATATACCTTTTTATATTTGCATGCGGAATGGCGCAATAATTATTCAATAACAACTTCATATTAAATTTACGCAAAGTAACGCCTGAGTCAATTGACTATCTGCCGTATTGTAAAGTTGTTATTGAATAATTACTTCGCATCATTCCGCATGCAAATATAATTTTGAATTAGTGCACGCGTCTGTGGGAGGGAGGGTGTTGCTCTTCTTCTCTTCGGACAAGGTAACATATACCTTTTTATATTTGCATGCGGAATGGCGCAATAATTATTCAATAACAACTTCATATTAAATTTACGCAAAGTAACGCCTGAGTCAATTGACTATCTGCCGTATTGTAAAGTTGTTATTGAATAATTACTTCGCATCATTCCGCATGCAAATATAATTTTGAATTAGTGCACGCGTCTGTGGGAGGGAGGGTGTTGCTCTTCTTCTCTTCGGACAAGGTAACATATACCTTTTTATATTTGCATGCGGAATGGCGCAATAATTATTCAATAACAACTTCATATTAAATTTACGCAAAGTAACGCCTGAGTCAATTGACTATCTGCCGTATTGTAAAGTTGTTATTGAATAATTACTTCGCATCATTCCGCATGCAAATATAATTTTGAATTAGTGCACGCGTCTGTGGGAGGGAGGGTGTTGCTCTTCTTCTCTTCGGACAAGGTAACATATACCTTTTTATATTTGCATGCGGAATGGCGCAATAATTATTCAATAACAACTTCATATTAAATTTACGCAAAGTAACGCCTGAGTCAATTGACTATCTGCCGTATTGTAAAGTTGTTATTGAATAATTACTTCGCATCATTCCGCATGCAAATATAATTTTGAATTAGTGCACGCGTCTGTGGGAGGGAGGGTGTTGCTCTTCTTCTCTTCGGACAAGGTAACATATACCTTTTTATATTTGCATGCGGAATGGCGCAATAATTATTCAATAACAACTTCATATTAAATTTACGCAAAGTAACGCCTGAGTCAATTGACTATCTGCCGTATTGTAAAGTTGTTATTGAATAATTACTTCGCATCATTCCGCATGCAAATATAATTTTGAATTAGTGCACGCGTCTGTGGGAGGGAGGGTGTTGCTCTTCTTCTCTTCGGACAAGGTAACATATACCTTTTTATATTTGCATGCGGAATGGCGCAATAATTATTCAATAACAACTTCATATTAAATTTACGCAAAGTAACGCCTGAGTCAATTGACTATCTGCCGTATTGTAAAGTTGTTATTGAATAATTACTTCGCATCATTCCGCATGCAAATATAATTTTGAATTAGTGCACGCGTCTGTGGGAGGGAGGGTGTTGCTCTTCTTCTCTTCGGACCAGGTAACATATACCTTTTTATATTTGCATGCGGAATGGCGCGAAGTAATTATTCAATAACAACTTCACATTAAATTTACGCAAAGTAACGCCTGAGTCAATTGACTAACTGCCGTATTGTATCAAAGTTGTAATCTACCACCCACTTCCTTGAAGTGTCATAAAAGCCAAGGGAAAGGTCTTGAAAATGGATATGGCTACCTATAGATGGAATAGCACCACTCCGTTTGCCACATATATATAAATCCATCTTATGGAAGAGGCATATCTCATGTAGTCGATATTACAGTTATGGATTTTATATATGGGCTAGAGAATTGCAACTAATCTGACAGACGGTGTTCGGCAGCAAAGCCTAATGTGCTCATCGATACTCAATATCGCGATTACGTCGTTCAAGAGTGGTAATAATGGAAACTTCTTTTAATGGAACAGACTGTTGTCCCGCAGATAACTTTGGCAGGTCACTAAATCGATATTCACATTTACTAAAACCGCGCTTGACAGAGGTAAGAGGTTAGAGTTACAATTTAGTCCTTTTTCGCCACACCTTACATCGTAGTCTATTCAGGCTACAAAAACAACAACGGTACAACAAGGGTGTCAAAGCTGACGCTACAATATATTTACTTAGATTAATATTTATACAAATATATAAATAGCCATGATTCAAGTATAAACATTCTTATTCATATTCTTATACATCCCTAGCAGGAGTTGAACCGACAATCCTTAGTATCGAAGTCAGGGTCACAACCAACCTTAGGTTATGTGATCATTGAATGTGTTTAAATAAATATTTATTTTATATTTACGCACAGTTCCTGATGGGGTAGCCAGAGAGAACAGATCGCCAAGCGTCTCGATGCTTACATACCTCTTACGGTTCTGTCAGATTCAACATTTTCTTCATACATACACGTCTAGGTTCGAGGTTAAATAAATATTGAAACAAAAAAAATCACAAATAAGAATATAATATCTTTTAGCTTTTAAGTAGATACCACAAACTTCTTGCTTCTTCTTCTACACAGCCTGTCAAGAGCCCACTGCCTAACTTAGGCCTCCTCAAAATTAATCACAAAGAACGGTCCCGGTCGACGGGCTGACCACCTGTCACGTTGTCTCGAAAATATCTTCTAAGATATATATTATATAACGGTCCCAAGCCACATGCATCCATTGACTTTACACAAAATTTTGAAAGTCGTTACTTTATGTCGTGGCGGGTCCCATACCAGTCCTACACTGCACTTGCCTAAACTAAGTTGCCACTCGATAACCTTTTTTCCCCAACGGTTATCAGTTCGTCGAGCTATGTGGCCGGCTCGTTGTCACTTCACCGCAAACCACTTATAACACTGGAACTGCTCTTGATATTAAATCATACTATTTCACTTAGTGCTTAAAGTATTATCAGAGAAATGATAACTACAAACGGAGCTGTGTCATCTAAAGGGGATTAACTATCATATCTTATCACAATATGTTTTGGGATTTTTCAGAAAATAAATCATCTTTGTCGCTTAGTGAAATTGCATGTTATTAAAATTCATTGTTGTTTTACTAACACTTGTAAACATTCACTTTATTAATTTATACTTTAATAAAACCACAGTTTCGCTTCACGACATCATCAAGGGATTATATACCCTGATTTATTTTAATAAATTATCTTTCTTCAACTCCATCATTTATTTGACAGAACGAAGATATTTTTTGGGACAACGACGTAACAGGTGGTGAGCCCGTTGCCGTCTTTATGTCCAAGCCAAAGATATAAATGGTACTTAAGTTTTGAACAAGCCGTTGGTACTAGAGTTGGGGATCGAACTCGGGTCTCGTAACTCGAATCCCGACCACCGAACTACTCGTTTATCGAGGCAATAATTATACGCGACAGAAACCGTCAATTAGTTATAGACTTTTTAACACATATCTTCGGCATCACAAGGATATAATAACAATAACACAACGTTATTGTTATGTATATGAAGATTATGTGACGACCTCCGTGGTCGAGTAGTGGAAACGGAGTTTTCAAGGTCACAGGTTCGATTCCGGCTGGATCAATACAGAAAAACCACTTTTTCTACGTTGACTTGTGTCTGGTTACTTTGTTGTTTTTGATTCCATAACACAAGTAATAATAATAATATACTTTATTGTACAACAAATGAAAAGAAGAAAAAAACAATGTAATACAAAACATAAGTATCAAAAATTGGATAACAAAAGGCGACCTTATTGATATATAGCAATTTCTTCCAGGCAACTTCAGGAATTTACTACAAAGGAAAATAATTAACGGGTAGGATGTACATGAAAGCAATAAATAGATAAATACAAAGTAATAAGAAAAACATACCTTTTGTGAGCCATCATTCGGGCAAAGGGAAATATGAGAGGAAAAGAGGTATTGTCGTAAAGATGAGTTAAAGAGACAGATAGTATTCTTTGACCCGTTTTTTAAAGGAATCTATGTTTTTACCCAGTTCAATAGAGATAGGTAAAAGTTCCACAGTTTAACAGCAACAGCAGTGAAAGATTTACTTATTATATCACTTTTTTATTTACTACACAAGTGCTACTTGTATTGGGATCAGAGCCATGTATGTGATGCTGTCTGTATCTAAGTAATTAATTTTATTTTTATTGATATTTTAAGTTCACTGAAGATAGGCGAAAGTCTAGACTCACTGCGGAACGTAGGCTATAATCATTCAATTTCCATCATAGCCCATCATCCAAGCCAGTTTACATTTCTTTGAGATTCGTGCAACGTTGGGCTAGCACCCTCATCATTCATAATCCTCTATTTCTATACTTAGTAGGATTCTATCGATATTCTGGTCTATTGGCCGGGGGTGTGGTACTGGTGTAAAAAATTACCATCTCTTTAGCAGGCTCTTACCAATGAGTTTTTTTTACAAACTTATATCGTTGCCTTGGACACAAAGACGATGACTTAATCACCACCAACCACGATATCCTAAAGGAAGCCCCGGTGATATTCGGAACGAAAGGACCATATTATCTGCATTTCTATTGTTCCCTCAATTGAGAAATGCGCGTAGTTAAAATAATAATAATAATAATATAATAACATTAATAATACATATATAGATATGGACAACATCACATACATTGCTCCGACCACAATGTAAGATGCTAAAGCACTTCAGGTATGGGAATCGGATACAACGAAGGTACCAAAACACCCAGACCTGAGAACATGTAAAAAAGTAGTTATTCTACGTTGGCCCGTAATAATTATCTTCCCATTGTTTAGAAGCTAAGAAGGGCAATTCCTTACACTGTTGTCGCACAGCTACTATTTAAAAAAATATTTGTGGCCACTACCAGTAATTTATTGACATACTGTACTGGTATTCATTAGCCATTAAATATAATACCATATTTGTATGTTTGTAAAGAACAACACGGACACATAATTTATTTCCCACAACTTGAGTTACGAGTGATTGTAAGAGGAAGTTATTTGTTGAAGGCTGTGAAATGCATTTTAATGAAAATTCATTCATTGTATACTTCTGTATACAAGAGTCACGAATCGAGTGGTTGAGTGATCGGAAGTCGTGTAAAGCGGCCTGAGTTCGATCCCCACATGGTAGGCTCGTACTAATAAGTTTTTCGAAACCTATGTACGAAATTATATAGTTGGACTTGGACATAAAAGACGGCAACACGGACCTATCACTGTGTCCCAAAAAAATTCTTAGGTGAAAGGGGTCGGAGGCTCATAATTGTCTGGACCTCTTTGTACCCCAGTATTGGGAATGGCGTGAACATATTTTTTGTACACTACCGTAAACACGATAAGACGAATATTTATAGGTATATGCATGTCGGTTATATCATGTTTATATTTTTTATCTTCCTCCATTTTCACTGAAGTAGGCAGAGTTCTAGATAATGAAGTCCATTTCGACTCACTTTTCTACGAAGCTTATTTGGGACGACGTGAGGTGGTGAGCATATCGCTATCTAAATACCCTCCCTAACGGTATATTATACTTACATACATATATATATTTGCGAAGACAAATATTCATAACATACATATAGACATACATGACTAGACTACAAACTTCCAAATTCATCATATAAAAGTTTGCCCCTTTCGAGGTTCGAACCCGCAATCCGATAGATTGAAAGCAGGGTCGCCACCAACTGGAATATCAGGTCGGATATTTAATCATTAATTTTAATATTAATAATGTGCTTTTGCTAAATCGGCTTACTGTTTTAAAATTTTAGCACTATTGTAACACGCGATTTTCAATCAAAATTGTTTTTTATTATGATTACCTTAATTAAGAACAATTTGTGGTTGTATAAGTATATCGGAATTGGATATTTATAAAATTGCGTTTCCAATCGTTAATACTTACGCCATTTTACGCAATTTCGCAATACTTACGGAATTTCGCAATACTAGTGTAGGAAGAGGTTTAAATTACGAAAATTTTGTCTACCTATTTTTCACCGAATAGTATTCGGGATAACGTGAGACGTGGTGAGCCTATCGTCAATTTACTATTAGCTGGTTCTGTCTGTTTTATTCAACCGTGTATTAGTTTGGTCTTCTGTCGGTAGTTGTTGCATTCCTTTTCATTGTTCTAGCGAAACGAGTATTGGTAAGTGTAACTATTGGTAAGTATACTCCAATGACTAGACAGAGGTCTATACAATTAAGTCCCCTCAACGCACCTTCCACGGAAGACATTTCTATGACAACTGTCTCGTCTTTATATCCCAGCCAAGGGTATAAAATGTACATTAGTTTTTGAAAAACCCGTTAGTACGAGCCTACCAAATGGAGTTTGAAATTAGGTGTCTTGACTCCAATCCAACCCAACCACACGCCTATTGTGTACTATTTGAAGAAGACGAAGTGTAAGTCACACGTTAATACGTGTTGCCATAGAGACTACTCATTCTTTAGACAGACAGATAATTCATACTTAACATACGAACATTAAAGCGTGCATAATGTTGCATTTTAAAAATAGATACGTGACTAAATTCTTACGTAGCTTATTTTAATTAACAAGACTTTGTTGTTAACGGAAAATAAAACGAGTGAAACGAAGTCTTCTTAAGAAATACAATAATAAATAAATCTTTATCCACTCAACCACGAGAAACAATATTTTTTCATCATTTTGAACCTCTTGAAAAAGTTGATTAGTGTCTTAGAGGTGGAAAAAATATGGATCAAATACAGGGATAGACAGACAATTAAGTCCTATCGACCCACCTTCCTACGAAGATATTTTTGAGACAACGTAACAGGTGGTGAGCCCGTCACCGAATTTATGTCCAAACCGACGATGTAAATCCTACATAAGTATTTGAAAAAACCCATTGGTACAAGTCCCACCTGGCGATCGAACTCGAGTCTCTTGTCTCGAATTCCGATCACCCAACCACTCGGCTATACAACACAAGAAATGAATAAAGGAAATAACAAAAGAGTGTGAGTCATAGTACTCAAACAATAACGATCTAAAGCAGCTGTAAAGCAGCCTGTTTACCGAAACTTTTCACGAAGGCTTTCCCGCTTTCTAGGAAAGATTGGTGGTAAATTCATCAAACGGCATCCCGGCTTGACGCGACATGTAACAAGGCTATTGCACCTCTTTATATAACACGTGCAGATAAACATAGTATTTAAATTATGCTTCTTTTAATTGATTAGTCAGGTATCTTTGTTCTTAAATAAAATAAATAGAATGTTCTTACATAGACAACATTACTAATTCCGTTTTTTACCCACGATCTCTATTATTTATAATTAAATTTATTTTAAGACGTACTATTTTTATTTACATTTAAATACATTTAACTTTATTCTTGGAATATAGTTTTACGAGATTTACTATAAAAAGACTAATAACAGATTATTTATATTCCAACTTTAATCATTACAACTTTATAAAACCAGAGATCTCAAAGCTTTTTGACACGAATTTAGTGGCTACGGATTGCAGAGAATTTCGTTAAATTATGCCATCATGTGTTAAATTATGCGTGTATTTGTTACATACATTATTTATAAAATAATATAATGGCTAGATCGAAAGAAACTATTATTTTTTATTTAACATTTGATGGCCTGTAAAAATGGTATTACTTACTACAATATATTCGAAGATATACACTCACGCATGATGATGACGCTCCAAACCCCGAGAAAATGTAGAAAAAATGGTTTTGTGTCTCACTTGTAATTTAAAATTGTATTGTTATCCTGTTTACGGTCCATAATAATATACAAAAAATAGAATACAATTTGTTGTGAGCAATACATATTGCAGTTTAAGGCACTACATCATATCTATATGTACTAAATAATCAAATACATTAGTTAAGCCGATAGTGTTGTAGTGACGCCGGCTTCGAAGCCTATGGTTTCGGTTTGGAATCCCGGTAGGGGTTAACTTTGTGTGATGAATATGAACTTAACTGTCTAGGATAATGATATGTAAATGTGAATATTTATGTATGTACCTTTGGTTTGGACACTATAACGGCAAAGGTTTACCATCTGTCGTGTTATGTCGAGGATTCGGTGAAAGGTGGGTCAAAAGGACTGATTGGTATGGACCTTTGTCTACTCAAAATATAGGAAAAATGAGTAAAATAAAAAAAAAGTTTCATATATTATAGCGCCGACCATTAACTTGAATCGAAGCTTGGTCACATAATTTACATTGGTCCCTGGATCATCGTATTTGCTAACGGCACTAGGTAAATATAAAGTAAGCATATTACAAATATATAACATCTTAACGCCATTTACAAATCAGACTCGAATTTCAATCACCCAACAAAAGTGCAAGTGAAGTCAAAAGTGCTCATCCGAGTTCATATGAGTGCTACTACATTTTATAAGAAATGCTTTACTTTCTCTTAAATAAAAACTTGAAAATATAAATTACAAAAAAAAACTGATAGACGTTTATTTAGCACGAAATTTTTTTTTATAGAAATGGCCGGCAAACGAGCAGGCGGCTCACGTGATGGTAAGTGATTACCGCCGCCCATTAACACCCGCAATACCATAGGCATAGCAGATGCGTTGCCAGCCTTAGAGTGCGCCCCAGTGCGGGGAGGGGGGGTGTGGGCCTCCGGTTACCTGCACTCACCAGACGAAACGCAGAAGTTTGTTAGACTTCTACTTCACGCTGGTATTCTGTGAGGTCGTGGTACTTCCCCGGTCGAGCCGGCCCATTCATGCAACAACGAAAGCTGATGCGTGGCTCTACCACTGTAAAAGAAAAGAAAGTAAAAAAACAACTTTAATAATTTTTTTAGAATCGAAAACATAATAAATAAAATGTTATTTTATAATTTTAGACGAGCTATTACTGATTCTGTAAGTTATTGCCCGAGTTACATAATAATATTAAATATTTAAACAAAAAACAACAAAGAATAGACAATGAAAATAACAGTAGTAGCTAGAGCTGTTACTTACCGAATTATGTAATTAAAAGTTCTTAATATTGCACGTTGCCTCACTTTATCTATGAAAGGCATCTGTTATCAATGCTATCTGTAGCCTTCTGTTATTCTGTTCGTGTTTTCTACTCCGCAGTCACGCCACAGATACTCCAAAGCGCATAATCATCATTCCATAAAACACTTGAGATGAATACAGGCTGCTTCAATATTTTGTATTACTAAATGAAATAAATATATAAATATCCTCACGCAATTCCCACCTGCCACCGGGGATCGAACTCGGGTCTCTCGACTCGACTCGAACCACTCGGCAATCGTGATTTTTAGTTTCGCCCTATTTATGTATGTGTTTATTTATTATTTAAAAAATATCTCACGTCTATATTTGTAAGATCAAACATTTAAGTTGTAGAGGCTTAATTGAAGATTATGGCGGGTTGTAATTTTCAAGTGAAATTTAATTGAAGGGCTTTCTAATCCTATTGTTGATTTAGGGGTTGGATTTGGTACAGTATCATTCTAAAATTATTCAAACGTTTCGGATGTATTAAGGATTATTATCTACACAGAATTCATATTGAAAATTACAATTTTATAAAAGAATTTTAATGACTTCTGTCGTCGAGTGGCATACACATTTTCAAGGTATCGCCAGTACTGAATTTCCGGGTTCGATGCCGAACGGTTCAATTTAGAAACCCGCTTTTCTATGTCGATGCTCATTAACAGTGAGGACTTTTGAAACCAAACGAGGTATTTCACTGTTGGCCAAATGAAGAAATTCATAGTTGTTTGCAAAGGGCTATGTTCGATGTTTCTCTGTTTGATAGAAGCAATAAAGAAATCCGCAGCAGTACTAAGATACATATAGCTGTTGTATAGGCGTTGAAGTGGCAATGGGCCAACCATATAGCTAAACGAACTGATTATTTCGAAACCACAAACTTTAGCTTCGAATGCAGAGTCACTGTAAACTGGGCTATCGGGTCATTAATGAGCCAATAACATATTTTATAAAATGAAATACATGTTCTTCAAAAATTTCCAATACAGGGGTAGACAGAGGTCTAGTCTAGACAATTAAGCCCTTTTGATCCATCTTCCACCGAATATATTTTTGGGACGTGACAGGTGTTGAACCCGTCGCTGTCTTTATGTTCAAGCCAACGATATGAATCGTACGTAGGTTTTTGAAAAAACCCATTGATACGAGCCTGTCACCTGGGGATCGAACTCGGATCGAAGTCTCTCAACTCAAATTGCGATCTCCCAACCACTCGGCTATCGTGACTTATATAGTAAATAACATATTTTACAAAATGAAAGACATGTTCTTCGAAAATTTCGAAATAAATTAATGCAACAGAGATCATCCTGTAAGCATCATAAAATATAAGTGTACCACTACAGTGAGTACCCGATAAACATAAAATAAATAAAAAGTGATGACGTAAAAATCACAATTTCGAATTATTTGAATGATAATACATATTAAAATAAGACTTTTCTCGTATTCTGCAATTTCATAGTAATTTCAAATATTTTATTAGAATTCTATTTTAGAATCTATCCTAAGTAGTATAATACTGTGAGGTATTAGCGATAAAAAATTTGACACAAATTTTCCCTTGAGATGTCGTAAGATGTGAGAAAAACTTTTAAACTAATCGGTACCCATATATTGACTGACCATCTCTTATAACAACAGATCAAAATTATAAATACATATGTAGGGACAACATCACATACATTGCTCTGATCCCAAAGTAAGTAGCCAAAGTATTTGAGTTATGGAATCAGAAACAACGAAGGTACCACAACCACCCAGACCTGAGATAATGCAAAGAGTGGTTTTCGACATAGACCCAACTGAAAATTGGATCCTGGACCTAAGAGCTGGCGACACCATTAGAATCTGTGTGTAGCTACTCATTCAGAAGGTGTTCAAATTAAACAAACTTCAAAATAAATTAATATATTCTTTAAGGAAAAGCGCATGTCTCATTTCTGTATGTCAAAAAGAGTACACAACAAAAAATTTAATATATTCGATATTCGAATTTGTTAATTTCATTGCGTTTTTAAATTCTTTTCATGTGAAATTCGAGGCAGAACTAATATTTAGTTAACTAACGTATTTGAATAAGTCAGTATTAATTACAGGTTTTATTTTATAATTTGAGAGCAAACGAAGTGACAGCGGGATATAGTCGTTTCTTGTTTGGTATATGTAAAAATCCGGATCACATAAATGACGTATAAATATATGACATATAGGAATGTATACAAATATATAAACATGTTTACAAATACATTTTTCCCGCAGTACTCGGTTAGAGCAGATCGTCAAGTACGACCCTTACATACCTTTTTCGCATTTTTCAAATTCATGATTTTCTTTACATACGTCACAGGTATTCGAGCAATCTTGACCTATTCCTCTTCGAGGAATTTCATCAAATAAGGAAAAAAGCATTGACATTTTAAAGACTATATATAAATTATATATATTTATGTATAAATAAATAAATATCTTTACACATAGTCCCTAACGGAATAACTAAAGAGAACAGACCGCCAAGTATCACGATCCTTACATTCCTTTTTGCTCCTTTCAAATTCATAATTTGCTTTATATTCACACGTCTAGATATGCGAGTACTCTTGACCCTCCTTTCTTTGAGCACTTTATCAAATAACTAAACTCATTAGTGTCAAGTTAATTTCTTACAAAGTCATGATAGCCGTGTGGTTGGTTAGTCGGTATTCGAGTCAAGAGATCCAAGTTTGATGCCCAGGTGGTAGCCTTGTACTTATGTTTTTTTTAAACTTTTGTCTTTTTGTGACATAAAGACGACAACAGATTCACCACCTAACACATTGTACCATGAAATGAGACCTTGAGTGTCAAGACCTCTGTTTGCCCTAGTATGTGGAATGGCGTGAAGATATTTATTTATCATAATTTGTGATAACGCCGATAACTGCTCGTAGCATCAATATATGAGATTTCTGGAACAGTAATTAATAATCCGAGCTCTGTGCATGTCAATTATAGTTTAATATTATTTTTATAATTCGTGGTTATTAGACTTTTAGACGCCGGTTTGGATGCTAGGGCTGGCAACTCAATATTTATTGTTATGACCAGTGGATCAGATTGCTCGTTCGCCGTCTTTACCCATAAAAATACTATAACTGGCAACATTGCGTTAATCAATTAAAAACTAAGTCACTAATGCTTTTAGATTTTATTTCCCATCGTGTGTCTCTGTAATGAGATAAAATTATGACGAACTTAGTCGTTTAAATATTTAATAAACGTTTCTTCCATTATCAATTAAATTAGAAAGTTTATTATCTTCTTTTTATCTTTACGCATTTCCCAATACGGGTAGGTGTTGCTAGAGGTTCAGACAATTTAGTCCTTTCAACTCACATTTCACCAGAGCCTACTTTGGGAAAACGTGTCAAGCTCAACAGCCTGTCTCTATCTTTATGTACAAGCTAACGATATAAATCCTACATCGGTGTTGAAAAAAAAAAACTCATTAGTATGAGCCTTCCTCCTGTGGAATAGACTCGGGTCTGTTATCTCGAATTTCGATCACCAAACTACTGGGCTATCTTTACTTTAATGCCTTATAATAGTACTATTAGCAGGAGTGTAATCTCTAATTCTTTTCCATATTAGCTATTGTACTACGATTGGCCTATTAATTTGCGTGTAACAAATGCAGAAACAATGGAAATAATATGACGTAGAATTACAGCAATTAAAAATTACATAAAACTGATCTGATAAAAATTACATTGTAAAAAATATATTTATATAAAAAATATATATTATTTATATAAAAAATATATTTTTATACTATAAGTTTTTACTATTATTAAAAAAATATGTACATAAATCAGTTAAGCTAATAAACATAAGAAAAGTTATTAACTATTTGAACTATAAATAATTATTGGTTAAGTACATTATAATATATAATTATGTAATAATAAATGTAACATATCTATTTTACCACCATCCAGTTGCAAAGGTAAACAAGGCATTTCAGTTTGGGATTGGGTGTATGTTTGTTACACACGAAAATAAAAACAACATCTCTTTATTAATATAGATTTATTGTTGATGATATTGAAAACAACAATAATGTATCGGATTGTTTACACACAACTGTATTAAAGATAAACAAAATTATAAGTGAATAATGTGTTTCCAAGGTATCACAATACCAATTGTCATACTGTGAGATTATTTGTATGTGACAGGAGAAGAAATGACGAAGCTTGTGAATGTCGATTATAGTATCGTCACACATGGCGATACCGTATGATGTAACAGTTATATGATATTTGAATACCTATTTAGAAAGAAAGAAAGAAACATGTTTTTGGCACATAAAATTTAAGTATAAAAGTAGAAAAAAAAACATAAATTAAGACTAAAATTTAAAAAAAAATTTAATATATATCCATGTAAGTATTGTACCGCTGTATAGGACTGTGTAACGCTAAGACGGTGATAGACTTATTATCTCACTTCGTCTCAAATAGGCTTCCGCGAAAGCTAGGTCGAAATTGTAGGACTTAATTGTCTAGACCTCTATCTAGTAGTACTATTTTCTTATAGATGACTACATTCTGTAGTGTAAAGATAGCCGAGTGGTTCGGTGTCCGGAATTACGAGATAGGAGACCAGATTTCGATCCCCAAGTGGCTGGCTCGTACCGATAGGTTTTTAAAATTTATTTACGATTATATTGTAGGCTTAGGATACGAAGACGGCGACGGGTTCACCACTTGTCACGTTTTCCCGAAAATATCTTCGGTGGAAAGTGGGTCAAAAGGACTTTATTGTCGAGACTAGATTTCTGTCTACCCTGTATTGTGAATGGCGTGAAGATATTTAATTTAATTTATTTTTTAAATTGAAACAAAGTGTTTTTGATTGAAATTATAACGACTAAATCGCATAGAAAATAATCACACAACAATTTTCAATATCTTAACGCACGTTGGCTCTTCGACCCACCTTTCACCAAAGAAATTTTTCCAGACAACGTGACAGATGGTGACGCTGTCGTCGTCTTTATGCCCAAGCCAACGATGTAAATCGTACATAAGTTTAAAAAAACCACAGGTATGAGCGTGTCACCAGGGCACTCAGATCTCTTGACACGAATTCAGGTCACCCAACCACTCGGTTATATATTATTTACTTATTTACCTGCGAAAGCATCCTCAGCGTAAATTTCTTTCCAGTAACGACGACTTGTTACCTGTAAATGCATCCTCGGGGCCTTTCCAGTAATGACAATTTGACATAATGACAATGCGCCACACATAGCATGCAACTTGGTGGTTGTAGTAAAAGATACGTCGCATATCCGATGCTGTAGCCTCACATCCGTTTGTTTAATATTTTCTGATAGAGTCACGATAGCCGAGGGGTTGGATGGTAGGAATTACGAGTCAAGAGACCCGAGTTCGATGCCCAGTTGGCAGGCTCGTACGAATTATAAAAAAAAAAAATATCGTTGGCTTGGACATGAAGACGGCGACGGGCTCACCACCTGTCACGTTGTCCCGAAAATATCTTCGGTGGAAGGTGGGTCGAGGGGACTTAATTGTCTAGACTAGACCTCTGTCTACCCCTGTATTAGGAATTGCGTGAACATATTTATTTATTTATTTATTTGATATATTCCCTTAATTTTCAAATCGTTTTCCTTAGTGACTTACGTCATCCACTACGTGCAAGAGTCTGATAGATTCTTTCACCAACGTCACAACACATTCCTACTTATTAGTATGTAGACAGTTCACGGCAAGGTTAAGGAATTAAGGTCATTTGAAACTTATTATGAAATTACATTACACCGGTTCGTATTTTCTTCGTACATATTTAACACAGTTTAAGTTTACGGCCAATGACCATATAAGTAGAAATAAAAAAGTAGAAAACAAAGGTCATGGTTGCGAATGAAAATTAAAAATGAATTTATTGACATTCGATAGGCTAGTGTTTTTCCCTTAACGACCTGCACTCAGTATCAAACCTTGTTCCACTTAGTAAGGTCGAGCGGTAATTCGCATTGGATGAATGTTGTATTTATGATCTCGATCTTAACGCGAATAGTGAACATTTACGAACGAAATTAACATTTAGCATATAAATATATTGAGGTGCGTAATGTGTATGTTTGTTTCTTCGTTTTATATATTATATTAAATGCAAACAAAAGATTTTATATGTATCAGTCACTATAACCGAGTGGTTGGGTGGTCGGAATTTTGAGTTAAGAAACCCGAGTTCGATCCCCAAGTGGCAAGCTCATACCAATGGGTTTTTCATAAATTTTATGTACGAATTATATCGTTGGCTTGGACATAAAGGCGGCGACGGGCTTACCAACTGTCGCGTTGTCTCGAAAATATCTTCGGTGGAAGGAGGGTCAAAGGGACTTAATTTTCTACCCCTGTATGGGGAATTGCGAGAAGATATTCTTTTATATGATTAGATGAGGACAATATTACATACATTGCTCTGATCCCAAAGTAAGCAGCTTAAGCATTTGTATTATGGAATCAGAAACAACGAATATACCACAAACACCCAGGTCCGGTAAAAGGTAGAAATGGTGTTTTCTTCTACCCGACCGGGTATTGAATCCGGGACCTGGCGACACCATGAAAACCGATGTGTACGCCACTCGTCCACGGAGGTCGTCAATACAAATTCAGCGCAACAAAAACCTCTATAGGGTTTTATGTGAACTGTACGTATGTTCTGTTTCTATCATAGTTGTGATGTCTCGCATTCACTTATAGTGCAGACATCAACAAAATTACCGTTGTCTTAGTGTTTTAATGTTGACATCCGACAATGTTTTAAATTTTTTTAGATATTTTTTAACATCTGATTTTTCTTATTGTATTAAGCTTTTAAACATGTATTTTTCCTTTAGACAGTATGTATTTGTAACACGCAAATACTATGATTGTATAGCAAATGAATAAAATAAGGCTTTACTATATACAAGGCAGTTTTATAATATTAGCTGTATTATATGTCATACGATGTTTTTAATGTTATTCTTTTAAATTGCTAGGAAAATGCATTTACAAAAGCCTCTGTTCTTTTTAACTTAGCTGACAGAATGGTTGTTATAATTACAAAGTACTTTAGAATCCTTGGGTTTCGTTCCCGTTTTTGTTTGTTCTAAATAAATAGAATTACTCATATTCGAAAATTACTAATAGTAACTATATATGCTAAATTCTTAGAATATTAAGGTCACGGACATTTCAACTATCAAGGATATTTAGGGAATATTTTAAATACTCTTTGCAATTGCAATTTCACTAAATAAGAAGAAATGCATTTCAACTTGTTTTATTTCTTTTAATCGTGGCCAAGTTTAATACTGCTAAGTGATGGATCCTAGCTATGTACTTTTCACTTTTTTTTTTTAAATAATAACAGGACTTAAAATAATTCGTTTCGAAACCATTACTGGCCATTATAAAAACAACATAAAATTTAAAAACAAACTATTTAAATAAATCGCTCTTGATATTAGGGCAATATCGTTATTATTGCTAATTGACCCAAGAGGCAATCAATAGTTAATATGTGCGTGTAACATCATTATACTTTACAAGTAATTTGAGGTAACAAAAATATATTTTGTTTTATAATTTAATTATTGTCGTCGACTGTTTATATCACCACTTAAGCCACATTTTTCAATTCGTTAACAACGACTATTACTAAATCCTACTTGTTACATGCAGATTTTCCCTCGTGGAAATTTTTATCGCACTAAATTAATTGATTTGTTTTTTAATGAGAAATTACATAGATTTACATCTCTTATGTTATATACTATGGAATGTATAACACTGAAATCAATAGAAAAGTAAGAAAGTGGCGCTTACCTATATTGTATAGATAAATAAAAATATGCATGGATAAGGACAACATCACATACATTGATCTGATCCCCTAAAGTAGCTAAAGCACTTGTATTATGAAATCAGATACAACGAAGTTATCTAGACCCGATTAAATTTAGGAAAAGTGTTTTCTACATTGATCCATTGACTTCTCGTGAATATAATTATTATTAATTTTACTGATGTCCCGCCATTAAATAGAGCAATAAGTTCTATAAGAAATAGATATTGAAAAAATATCTCTTCTTTATTATAAACACAACTTGCAGTATATACATACATAACGGCCTATTAAAGTCCACTACAGGACATTAGCCTCTTCAATAGGGAGAATTTTGGCATAATCGCAACGCTTGGCAAGTGGATTGGAGTTCGTAGTACCAGACCAGTCGCACCTCAGGCCAAAATAATCATACTGAACTGATGGCCAGCATATCAGTTCAGTATGATTATTTTGGTCCGATATTTTCAGAGTGATTATCCCCCCATCTATCGGTTGCCAAGGCTCTCGAAGGTTTCCCTGAGTCGCCTCTTACGACACCAAAGGGATGAAAGGGAGAGGCAATATTCTTACGCCGTTACCACACGGCTCAACTATCTCGGTCACTTAGGTTCAGCTAGGTAGAACTTATTAGGTTATCTTGCAGTAACTATGATAAAATTTTCTAAAAATCTAACTACTTAATGCTTTTACTATCGGTCATTCGCGAGTAACCAACTTTGAGCTTATTGAAGCTTTAAGCTTTCAATAACCAGTTATTTGTCATACTCTTTTGTACTTAGGCATTACGTGCATGATTTTGTTTTAAATAGATATTGTTTTGTGTTAATATATGTATATAACTATAGCCTATCAAAAGTCCACTGTAACGGCTTAAGAATATTGCTACTCCCTTTCTTCCCGTGGGTCTTCTCGTGAGTGTCGTAAGAGGCGACTAAGGGCCTTGATTATCATTAAGGCAACCGATAGATGGCGGGATAACCATCTCTAAAAATATCAGATCAAAATAATCAGACTGTAGACGGGCAGCAGTGTCTGAGGTGCGAGTGTTGCGCTTGTCAGGTGTGGTGATTATGGCAAATCCTCCCTGAGGGAGAGGCAGTGGACTTTATCAGGCTGGTATGTATATGTATATTGTATTTGTATTTTGTATGTAATCGTCTCGCTACGTTCTTGGTCCCAGAGTACAATTGCCGGGTTTGTTCAGTTCTTAAGCAAATTGATTCATATTAGGTATTCCATTACATTGTCTTATAATACTCATAACGGTCATTAATAACAATTTCATATTTAATATTCATTAGAATCGTGAGCGAATCTACTTAAACATATTACCAAAAGGTTATGTCTAATTTATTTGGAGAAAAAAAATCGACCCACCTAAATATTATCAATACGGCTTGATGATTATACTCCTTGGAATAAAATAATAATAAATTTCCGTATTAAGTCTACATATATGTTACAATATTAAAAGCATTTCAATCGTTGATATCATAATCTTTATAAATAATTATGATTACAATTTGGGTAGTCCCCATGTACCCTAGTTCATGGGGGCTACCCAAATTGTAATTACAGTAAATATACCTAAATATAGGTTACACTATATAACCTATTATATAGTGTAACCTATATTTAGGAGACTTAGTTCATTCCCCTGGGCTTGTGACAATATAGAAAGAAAAACAAATATATAGACATCATTTAAATTCTTACACATTTTAATATTATTAACATAATTATTGTACAAATGAAATATTGAGAATACAAAATTAACCAAAATTGAGACATCAAATTATGTCTCAATTTCAGCAAATTTCATTGTGCTGCAGCGCTGATTTTCAAATCGATGCCCCATTAACATACTCACAGAAAATTAATAAGATTGAGATGTTAGTAATATATTATAGTGTACATAAACACTGAGAGGTTCATGTCAATATTACTATTTTCTATTTCCAACTTCTCTGTCTTTCTTTCTGACAAATATTATATTTTAATTCTTATAATTTTCATGGAAACAAAATAATTACGATATCAATTGCTTGAAGAGTTACTCACTACCTTTTTATAAAAAAAAAAAAATATCTTCACGCAATTCCCAATACAGGGGTAGACAGAGGTCGAGTCTAGACAATTAAGTCCCTTCGACCCACCTTTCACCGAAGATATTTTCGGGACAACGTGACAGGTGGTGAGCCCGTCGCCGCCTTTATGTCCAAGCCAACGATATTCGTACATAAGTTTTTGAAAAACCCATTGGTACGAGACCCATTGGTACCAACTGGGGATCGAACTCGGGTCTATTGACTCGAAATTCCGACCACCCAACCACTCGGCTATCGTGACTTTTTATCATATTTTTATACCTTTTTATCATTACGCATTTTCCTAATACTGGTATGGACATGGGTCTAGACAAATACGCCCTTTCGACCCGCCTTTCACCGAAGTCTTTATAGGACAACGAGATACCTCCTGTCTTCTCTATCGTTTATCGCAGTCGTAGTGTTCAAGCCAACGGTAGGATCTACTTACAGAGATATAAATAAATAATATAGAGATATAATAAAATAATATAGAGATATAAATAAATATTATATTGTAATATAAATAAAAAATAAATATTACATATCTTCACACACAACATGTCACAAGTCCCGAAAATATATTCGGTGGAAGGTGGTTCGAAGGGACTTATTTGTCTAGACTAGACCTCTGTCTACCCCTGTATTGGGAATTGCGTGAAGTAATTTATATTTATATTTTTTAATAAATACATATATAGATAGGGGCAACATCGCACACATTGCTCCGAGCCCGATGTAAGTTGCTAAAGTACTTGTGGTATGGGAATCGGAAACATCGAAAGTACCAGATATATAAACATCCACAGCTTGAGTAAAAATATTCATGATGCAAGTGGTTACTCTTACCGGAATTTGAACTTGCAAACCTTAATTTTAAAGGCAGAGTGACTACCAATTGTATTATAGGGTCGCATGACAATTTAAAGATTCACACTCTATGAGATTCGTGAGTTAATTCATTTAAAGCCTTTTAATGGTAATAAGGAAAGGTTGCTTCAAGTTACTTCAATGTCTTCAACGAGCCAAGGTTCGAATTGTAAGTTGTCACTGACCGTGACCATTTTCCTCAGCTGAACTGACAAACGATTTTTAAGTATATTATTATGTATATTTATGAAAGTTTTACAAAATGTAATAATGCATTTGTGACATATGTAAATCATTTAGAAAATCCGATATGATGGAGACTCAATTTCGATATCCTGTTGAAAGGCTATTTTTGTAAGAATATGTTTTTGCATAACTATAGTAGGTTCGAATTGTGGCGACAGAGTGAGCCTGTCATATTGTCCCCAATTAGCCTTTGGTGAAAGGTAGGTCGAAAGAATATAACTGTCTAGGCAATTCCCAATAAACAGCCTACCCCGTATTGAGAAGTGCGTACAGATATATAGTTCAAAAACTATTAATCAAAATCAAGTTTAAGTCTGTCCAGAAACGTTTAAAGGTAGCCTATAGGCTAATCAAGACTATAATCTATCTGTGTATCAAATATATATCTATCACACAAAAAATACTACAAAACTATTACAAACTACACAATTTTCTCATATCACGATAAAGATAAGAAGTTGTATGATGCTTATATATGGATATATTTAAACGTTTCGGTAAAATGTTAGTCGAAAGGACTTATTTGTCGCATCCAATACTGGAAATATACGAAGACAAATAAAATATATTTATATATCATATAGTATAAATAAAATCAACCTGATATCACGTACACATGAGCTTAGTGAATATTTTGAATTTTTTGAAAATAAATTATTACATACATAGATAGGGACAACATCACACAAATTGCTCGGATCCCAATGTAAGATGCTAAACACTGGTATGGGAATCGGAAACGACGAATGTACCAAATACACCAGACCAGAGAAAATGTGGATAAAGTGGTTGGGAATCGAACTCGGCACCTCGACATGGCGACGCCTTGAAAACCGGTGTTTACGTTTATGTTTAGTTTCTTTAATAGCATAATTACTGCATTGCTAATGATTTTATAGCAACTCTGTTCTCACGTTAATAATATCAATTGCGTATTTGTAACACGTTATGTAGACTGCAACACAATAGCTTATATGCACAATAATAGGTTGGGTGATCGGAATTCGAGTCAAGAGACCCGAGTTCGACCACCAGCTGATAGACTTTCCAAAACTTATGTACGATTTAAGTCGTAAGCTTGGGCATAAAGACGGCGACAGGCTCACCACTTTTCACGCTGTCCCAAAAAAAATACATAATTGTCTAGACCTCAATCTACCCCGAAGGGGTACCGAAGGGTATTAATAAAGTTGTCTCTATAAGTTGTAATTCATAAATTAGAGTTGTATTCAACACCCTATCGAGTTGATTACAACTTTAATTTATGTCTGTTATGGAAATTGGTATGTAAATTTCAATTTCCACAAAATTACATAATCACATACTAACTTTCACCCTCCATTCTCATGTTACCCCTCCCGGGTTTCCGTAAATCTTTTCTTGACGCTTCCTACAAAATTTGTTTTCGTATCAAATTTCAGCTTCATTTGTCAATTTATTTCAGAGATTTCATAATTAGGTTTTATGATTGTAACTCCCAGGAGTTGATAGCTCCCATGTTATTTGTAATTAAATTAGTTATGTTTTTTTTTTAAATACCAGAGACGACATCCGTTCCTTAATAATAAAAAAAAAACAAATAACACATTTATTTATTTCAGAGAAAGGCGGGAATCGATTTTCGTTTATTTTAACTCGATTCCATTAATTTAATTGCATTAATTTGATTTCTTTGCCCTATAAAATTTAAGTGACATACTTTAGGAGCTATTCTATTTATAATATTTAATAGCATACTTACTCTAAATTATTTGTCTTGTGAGTGAGATTACTCGAATACACTTCACAAATAAAATTTTTAATGTCTACTTCAACTTCACAGAAAATATAAAAACTATAACACTGGCCGCAGGAAAATTATTCGAACTTTTTTTTTATTTTAAAATAATTAAATTTGCACAAATTTTTCTTTGTCAACTACCGCGAGCGTAAACCGCGCGATCTTAAGCCGAGCGTTGAACTGCGAAAACATAAACAATTGTTTAGAGACAATCACCGAATTGACTCAAGAGGCAACCAGTTTCGTGCGATCTCGCCTTGCAGCCAGTGCGGGCTGGTTTTCCATTTAATAAACGTTTACTTAATAAAAGAAATTGAAAGAGGAAAAGTTTTTTTTTATTTTAAATTTATTTATTGAAGATACTAGTTGACTCGACTTAGTACTGTCTAATAAACTTTGTGTTAATTTATTAGCCGAATTAATTACTTTTTTGTGGGTTTTCAAAGGTTTGAATAGCTATTATTCTATTCGAGGCGGAGACAGACCCAACAAATCGAAGATCATAAATATACATACAGTCGTTCTGAGTTATAAATGATGTACCTCTCTCGATATTTGTTTTATACACTCGTAGATAAAAAATGGGCGTTCTTTTTCTTTTACACGCTTTGTTTTTGACCTATTTGTATCAATGTAACGGAATTACTCATTGATATATTCAACCACATCCATATATCTCAATAATTTGGTATTTCTAACACGTAGTGTAGATTTGTCGAGCGTGTAACGGATAAGGAGATTATGATACCATACATAATTTAAAATCGCCGTCTAGCGACGGCGGATACCGTATCATAGATCATCATATCAACAAGACAGATCTGAGGAGCGAAGATCGTTAAAGAAAATTCTACTAATGCCATAGTCACGATAGCCGAGTTGTTGGGTGGTCGGAATTTCGAGTCGAGAGACCCGAGTTCGATCCCCGGGCGGCGGGCGGTACCAATGAATTTAAAAAAAAACTTATGTACGAATTTCATCGTTGGCTTGGACATAAGGGCGGCGACGGGCTCACCACCTGTCACTTTGTCCCGAAAAATATTTTCGGTGGAAGGTGGGACAAAGGGACTTAATTGTCTAGGCTTGACCTCTGTCTACCCCTGTATTGGGAAATGCGTGAAGATATTTTTTTTTAATTTTTTTTACTAATGCCATCGAATTTTAGGGTATCAGACTTATCTTAAAATTTTTAGTCTTCCACCTAAAATCTGATAACTAATAGACATAGAGAAGACAGAACCGTCTGTTTAAGTTTTACGACCGAGCAATAGATTTTGAGACAGATATTCTTCTCTTCTTCCTTCGTCTATATACCAA
This sequence comes from Sericinus montela, assembly GCA_029286605.1. NCBI lineage: Eukaryota > Metazoa > Arthropoda > Insecta > Lepidoptera > Papilionidae > Sericinus > Sericinus montela. The sequence goes on from JAGSMR010000057.1 coordinate 1,941,471, forward strand.
TTAATTTGCCATGCACAGTGATAGCAATTGGCTCACCACTACGTTATCATAAAATAAGATTCAGTGAAATGTGGCTCGAATGAACAAAATCTTATCTAGACATCTGTCCAATATTGGGGAATACAGATAAAAGGAATTGATTTAGTTATTTTTCTTACTGAAGTTTATAAATTAAAGCCACATATCACCTGGTCACTCAAAGGAAGAACTAGTTGAACAATAAAAACACATGCAAATGATATAACTTCACAAGTTTGCTTCCACAAACTTGTGAAGTTATATCATTTGCAATATACAAATATCTCACAAGGAACCGGATCTCTTCAATGATATATTATAGTAATAAAAGTAAAATCATTTGCAATAAATTAAAATTCATGTTTGGAGAAGGAGATTTATTCTAAATAATCTATATAAAAGTTAATTAAAATAAGTAATAATCTATAGAAAAAATGACTAATTAAATATTAGATCATGGATGAGAATAAAACAAGCTGTAAGAATAAGGAAAGTCTATATACATAAGGATATAATAGTTGAGTCCCGAGGTTTTATCAAAGTTTAATATTAAATTCGAACAGATTGTTTTGTGATTAAACTAACAAACGCACTTAGGATGCAATTTATCTCTATACGAAATTGATATTGGCGAAAGTTTTGTCTTATCTTCATACATTCCCCAATACGCAAGTAACCAGAGGTCAAGAGAATTTAGTCCTTTCGACCCACATTGTACCGTTCTTTATTTTGGGACAACGTGAAGAAAAAAATCATATATGTAGAATATAAAAAGAGGCAAGCAATTCACTACGATAGAAAATTTTTGGTACGTTCTGCTTCCCGTGCAAAGCCGGGGCGGGGCGCTAGTGAATCGTAAAATACAAGAGATCGTTAAAAAATCCGATTATTTTGTATCAGAAAATTTATGAAGCAAGGCTTTAATTTTCTTCGACAGCTAATTAATATTTGTTTTCAAAAGAGTCGAAATAATGCCTAATAATGAAATCGATGAATAATATACAAATTATTAATTAATAGGATTTCGGCGCGAACTCGAATAATTGGTAATTGGTCTCGAGGTACATTTTGTTATTTCTTTGTATATTCTGTGTATATTTCTGTGTATATTTTTCGATTTGTTTTTATCTCATACAATTTCTCATACTGGGATATGCAGAGGTCTGCAAAAAGTTCTTCCGACTTTTTCACCGAAGCTTATTTGGGACAAGGCAACGTTGATGGTGAGCCAATCGCCGCAATATTGTAATGTAATGTGTTATGACAAAGGAAAATCAAGTTATAAATAAAATAAATAAATATCTTCACGCAATTCCCAATACAGGGGTAGACAGAGGTCAAGTCTAGACAATTAAGTCCCTTTGACCCACCTTCCACCGAAGATATTTTCGGGACAACGTGACAGGTGGTGAGCCCGTCGCCGCCTTTATGTCCAAGCCAACGATGAAATTCGTACATAAGTTTTTGAAAAACTCATTGGTACTGCCACCTGGCTATCGAACTCGGGTCTCTCGACTCGACATTCCGTCCACCCAACAACTCGGCTATCGTGACAACGTGAAAATCAAGTTGAATGCTAGATATTGACCATTACCGTTTTGACGCCATCAGTTAAATATAAGATTATCATTGTTTAATGTTGGTATACTGGAAATGTTGCGGACTACATTCAATTAAGTAATATGGGCACTCAGAATGTGTAAATACCAAATAATTTTAAGAGAACTTTGAAAGTTTTCAACTATTCGACATCAAAATTAGACGGCGATAAATACTCAAGAGGAATCTTTCGGAAGTCAGTATAAAGTAGTAAAGAACTCTAAATACCGTCACAGATAGTTGGGTTTGTATTTCCGGTAGGGCAATTGTATGGTGAGGTTAGATAATCTTAAAAAACAATGTTCACACCTTCACAATTGACTTGTTCCACAGTCCCATTCTCTTTAGGTCAATCATTATATAAAGAGAGATCTTATGTCACAGCTTATGTAACCCAGAATTAGTTGAGAGTGTCTTATTACTTTACTGACAATCCGCTCCAGCTTCGCACGAGTACATATAGAAAGGTAAATTAGTAATAATACCTCGCGGATTTATTTCACAGTCATCATATTATATCCGACCAGCGGTCCACTATCTGCGGTCTGACGTACTGGTAGCGAAAATCCGGTTGCCAAACGTAGTTGTTAAGACATACCCTCCAGTACGGGAGAAGCCGATGTCTTGCAATGATCGTTATGATGTTATGTTGCCATTCCCAATACATGGGTAGACAGAGGTCTAGACAATTAAGCCCTTTCGACCCACCTTCCAGCGAAAAGAACAGGACAACATGACAGGTGGTGAGACCGTCGCCGTCTTTATGCTCAATAGGACAATTGCTTTATGGGCACAATATACTAACACATTTGCATATATTTGCATTTATAGGTAAGTAAACATATAAAATACACGTAGGAGCATCCATGAGTCGAGTATAATCATTCATATTCATACATATATATAGATATAAATCGTACATATTTTTTTAAAATAAAACCCCCTATCTCTCACTTGGGGATCGAAGTCGGATTTCTTGACTCTAATTCTGATCATGTAACCACTTGGCCGTCGCCGTGTTTTTATGTAAGTCGTACATAGCTTTTTGAAAAACCCTTTGGCACGAGCCTGCCACCAGGGGATCGAACTCTGGTCTCTTGACTCGGAATTCCGACCACATAACCATACGGTTATCGTGATTTTTGTCTTATTGGTAGTTTTTGAAACACTTTAATTGGATATGTTGTCTTTAGATAGTGTTGCCTGAGAAAAATCGTTTAACCCACTTAAGTGTTTGAAATAACTGGGACATGGCATTTAAGGTATTTGCGCATAATCAACACGTAAGTAGGCATGCAGTTTTGTGAGTTTAGTCACTTATGAACTATGTCCTTAATTAAATTTTAATTAAGCATATAACAAATTATCTTAGTCGTATTCTTGTTACGTCATTATATAACATTACATAATGACGTAACAATACGTCAAGAATGTAAATATAATACAACATACAAGAATACCTTGCTATTGTTTATTTATAGCTATACATAACAGTGGTAGCCGCTCATAAAAAAATTCAAAATATGTAGCACTTTATCGCTTTAAATTTGTTATCAAATGAATGAGACAAAAGACATGTCGCTATCTCATGGACAAATGCAAATTATTTAAAATAGAAAATGTTTCAGTTCTAGGCGTAAGGTCGAATGTTTCACTAAATTATTATACTAGGTCTATACGTTTTAACACTATTATAAAGGCTTTTACTCTCTGATATTTAGAGATAGGTACTGGTCTAAGGGTGACACTGTCCAAAACATAGAGGAGTCAGAGTAGAGTCTTTTTGGATTTTGTTATCTTGACAAAATCATAAAAGTATGCATAATTGTAATTCTTCGTTCGCGAAACAATTTTAGAAATATATATATATATATATATATATATATATATATATATATATATATATATATATATATATATATATATATATATATATATATATATATATATATATATATATATATATATATATATATATATATATATATATATATGTATATATATATATATATATATATAGTGGTGAGCCTGTCGCCGTTTTTATGTCTAAGCCATCGATTTAATTCGTACATAAGTTTTTGAAAAACCCATTGGTACGAGCCTGCTACCAGGGGATCGAACTCGGGTCTCTCGACTTGAAATTCCGACCACCCAACCACTCGGCTATGGTAACTTATGAAACTAAGTAGAAGAAACTAATTATCTGGTTATAATCATAGGAATAAGTTATTATTTTGTTTTCGGGACATTAACTCTTTGACCAATCTTCCACCGAAGAGAGTTGATGTCCCGAAAACAAAATAATAACTTATTCTTATGATTATAACCAGATAATTAGTTTCTAACCTACAAAATTCAGCATCAAGTGTAAGCTTCAGAAATAAGTGAAGAAAAGTGTATTGCTCAAGTACTTTAATAAAATATTAATAAATGTTCCATAACAATACAGAGTGTCTGGTAATTTACGGTACTATACGTTGCTTATAAATTGATATGCACAATTCCCTTTCGTCGGCCTTCATAGCATAACGGCAGTTGAGACCAGCCTTGCATTACAATCGTTCATTCACTATTACCAGGCATTTTATAGACACATGCTACGTTTTAAGACATTTTCATTAAAGTTATAATTTTTATTATATTTATATTTTTAAAATTAATAAATATCTTCACTCAATGTAATGTGCCTAATATTTCTCATTTAAATAATGTGTAATTTGTAATAATATTTAATATAATAATACGTAATTTTATTACTTTTACATAACAATTATGGCCAGATTTAACTTTAATTTCTTACGCGGCTACTTTTTGCACGCCGTCTTCATCTATCAGTATAGTAACATTTAATTTCAATGGTATTACATAAGTGTTAAATGTCTTTTTTACGATTGTATAAGTATTAACTATGTTGGCGATAAATTAATTAATTTATATTAACGCAATGTTCCAAACTTGGGTAGGCAGAGGCCAAGACAATGAAGTTCTTTCGAAGTTTATTCGGGAAGCTTATTTGGGACATCGTGCTATCTTACAATGACGATAATAGAATATATCTACGGGCAATAGCCCGTTATTTACATTGTTAAATAAATACTTTGTGAAGTTTGGACTATGCTCAATTTTAATTAAAGTATGGCATTGGAACTATTACGCTTTAGTTGTCTGTTTTTTCATTTGAGTTTTTGACATTCAGTTGAGGTCGAAAGGAGAGCGGAGGTATTTTTATATTTTAAAAATGATTAAAAATGTATATAGTGCGAAACCTACTGAGCTTACACAAGTATAACTTTTCTACAGCAAAAATCTATATTTAAATTTTTAATTCGACTAATTTCGACTTTTAAAGTTACGTTAAATTTTATTAAAAATACGCCTATAATTGATTTGTCCTCATTAAAATTCGAGTGTGAATGTATAATCGCAAAAATTATACCTAAATGAGAATTTTATTGAAAACTTAAAGTTAATGAATTGAAATCGTTTACCGATCTGTCTCGGGACGCATGAATATTGTATCTCCGTGTGTTGTAAAGTAGATCGCTGCATAATTTACCTGAATATGGAGTAGACGCACCAGATCAGGTAAGTGGCTACACGTGTCGTTATCACATTTATAATATTTTAATTATTGTTGTTTATGTATTTCTTTGACACAGTTTATAAGAAACAACTAAACAATATATATATATATATATATATATATATATATATATATATATATATATATATATATATATATATATATATATATATATCTATATATATATATATATATATATATATATATATAGCCGATTTCTTTTCTTTGGGTTTGATCAGCCCAATTCGGATACGCGTGTTTTTTGTTGCCTTTGAACCACTCTCTTTGCCTTCCACAGCCGTAGTAGAGTGGGGGTTATCGTCCACGACTCTTGCGGCGATCGTATCGATGATACGGCTGAGGAGGGGCAGCTCTATAATTTTTGGTCTTATAATATGGTTGTCCTGTTGTCTGTTGCCATTATCATTTTCCTTAATAGACTCTATCAGTACCTACAGTAATAAGTGCCACCTGGCGATCGAACTCGGGGCTCTAGACTCGAATTCCGATCACCCAACCAGTCGGCTATCGTAACTTCTTATAGGATAGTTTACAAGAATATACCACATATTCTTATAAACTATCCTACAAGAAGTTACGATAGCCGAGTGGTTGGGTGATCGGAATTCGAATCTAGAGCCCCGAGTTCGATCCCCAGTTGGCAAGCTCGTACCAATATGTTTTTTCAAACCTATATACGATTCATATCGTTACTTTGACATAAAGACGGCGACGGGCTCACCACATGTCACGATGAACCAAAATATCATCGGTGGAAGTTGGGTCGAAGGGACTTAATTGTCTAGACTAGACCTCTGTCTACCCCTGTATTGGGAATGGCGCAAAGATATTTTTTTATTATACATTGTTTTATTATATATGTATTGACGACGATGAGTGACGTTTACACTGGTAGCTCCGATAGCGCCTGTCGTTCTCTGATGAGCTCGGTTCCCGCACGGGACAAAGAAAAAAAAATATGTGAGCCGTCATGGGACGCCTGGCAGATTTGAAACATCGTGTGTGTACAAGTAATATGCATAAAAGATAATATTATTACAGGAATTAAATATATCCTAATGAAAAAATGAAGTATTACGAATTTCTTACAGAAAATGGTAACTTTATTTAATAAACATTTATTTACATTTGATATAAAAATTCGATATTAATATCAAGTGGCCACAATTTAAATATTTTCTCTCTCTCTCTGTGACTTCAGCTACAGTTATATTCGATGTTTCTTCTGTCGGTATTACTGTGACGATTGGTCGATGATAACTAAACTACGTTACAAAAGTATTGGATGAAACATTATCAAGATATCTCACAAATACAGCATCTGTAATTGTTCCATATTTGGTTGTAGATTCTTTTGGATTGTTGTTGATTTGCAATTGAAATTCTTTTTGAAGAAATGTCATTAATGGCATTGATTCAGCTCTTGCAAATTTACATTAAAATCTCCAGCTAAAATTAATGGTAGTTTATGTTTATTCGTTTTAAAAATTATTGTACCTCTTTGACTATAAGGAAATGACCTTTCATGTAAAAATGAAATCTTAATAAATAAATACATATAGATAAATAAATACATATATAGATAGGGACAACATCACATACATTGCTCCGATCCCAATGTAAGATGCTAAAGCACTTGTGGTATGGTAATCGGAAACAACGAAGGCATCACACCCAGACCCGAGAAAATGTAGAAAAAGTGGTTTTTCTACAGTGACCCGACCCGGAATCGAACCGGACCTCGAGATGGCGACACCTTGAAAACCAGTGTTTACGCCACACGTCCACGGAGGTCGTCCAATATAATTTATAAATAAAAAAGTTAATATAATTAAAATATATTAAAAAGTTAATATAATTTATATAGTTACTAACATGAATATAATTAATTAAATGTAAAAAAGGGATTTCAGTGTTTAATTATAAACCTTAACTCTCTGGTAATAGGGTGTAAATTAGTATACCTTTGTATAGCGTGGCTACCCGTCGCCACGTCAAGCGTCGCCACGCCAACAATTCGGTTTACAAGTGAGCCTATAGATGTTTCACATCAAAAATACTTTTTCTATATTAGGATAGTTAATTGACTCAGGCGTTACTTTGCGTTTAAATTAATTGTAAAGTTGTTATTGAATAGTTACATCGCTTAGAAACAAGGCGTTCTCAAGAGTGTTACACGCTTGAGAATGAACAAGGCAAAACACGTATCGCGTTTTCGTTGGTGGTATATGTTACCTGGTTTGAGTGAAGTGGTAGTGGTGCATACAGTGTCACAGATCTGTGGGAGGGAGGGCGGTGCACTTCTTCTCTTTGGACCAGGTAACATATACCTTTTATATTTGCAGGCAGAATGGTGCGAGGTAATTATTCAATATCAACTTTTTCTACATTGTTTCGGGTCTGACTATTTGTGGAACTTTCTTTGTTTCTCACAAAACTCCTTGAACACAATTGCTTCAGCTACTTAGGGATCAGAGCAATGATAACATGACATATTTTGTCCAACCAAATAAATAAACAAAATAAATAAATGCGGACAATACTTGTAATAACATATTTTGTCCGCATTTATTTAATTTGGTTGATCATTCATGACATTATTAAAAAGGCACACGCATTATGCAAAAATATTGCGAATATTAACAGCATTATAATAAAAATTTAGTCCGAATATAAACTTTTATGTCTCCGACTTGTTTGGTACCGGTCCTTCGAGTTCCTTAACACTGTTCTTTTTTTAAATGTACACAGAATTGCACATTTATTTATTTTATCTGTTCTTTTCTTTTATTAATCTTAATCTACCAGGTTTTACCGTTATGTTTACCGTACTTCAACAATAATATGGAAAGTTATGACTAACTGAAAAACTGCATCGTTTCTTTAGACGCGGTAGCTCAGTGGATTTAGCGCTTGATTTAGACGCTGGTGACCAGGTTTTGATTTCTGAGCCGCACCGCTAAAATTATAAAAAAAAACAATCTTAATTTAATTACCATGAGCTCGCCGGTGAAATAAATAACATCGCGAGGAAACTAAGGAACGATGCACTGTCCTGATATCTCTTAAATATTTTGAGAGAAAGCCTTTGGAAATTTAAAAGCTGCTTTATATTATTTATTTTTGATCTTTCTTTTTGATGTATATTCTCTTAATTTGTGTCTCACAATATGACATAAAGTTAGATTTTTCTTCACGTTCATACTTTGAACTCTTGATGACCTCCCAGGTCAATGGGCATTCACACCGTTTTTCAAGGTATCGAGCATTGAGGTCCCGGGTTCGAGACATGTCAATGTAGAAAACCACATTTTCTATACAGCCTCGGATCTTGGTATTCGTGGTACCTTCGTTAGTTCTGATTCCATAACACAAGCGCATTAGTTACTTACTTTGGGATCGGAGCAATGTATACGATGTTGTCCATATCTACTCAATTTGATGTCATTAAATTAAAAAAATATTTAATGACCTCAAAGCGGAACTAACACTGCCAGTTTGTCTATTTGTAGCTTTATCATGGGTAAAACAGTGAATGAATCTAATAAAATGTCATAAGGAGATAAACTATATCACAATACAATATGTTTTTACACATTTCCCAATACAAATGTATAGATACAATATGTCTTTACACATTTCCCAATACAAAGGTATAGATACAATATGTCTTTACACATTTCCCAATACAAAGGTAGCAAGAGGTTTACGCAATTCAGTCCTTATGACCTAACATTTTGGGACAACGTGACAGGCGGTGAGCATGTCGCCGTCTTTATGTCCAAGCAATCGATAGAAATCGTACTTAAGTTTTGTAAATACTAATTGGTATATGCCTTCTATAAAGGGATCAAACTGGGTCTCTTGACTCGAATTTCGGTCAACAAACCTCTCAGCTATCGTGACTTTTAAAAGTAAAACTAAGCTACTGATAGGATGTGATGAAATGTCAGACAAATGACATTAACACGATAGCTCGATAGCTGAGAGGTTTGTTGACCGAAATTCGAGTCAAGAGACCCAGTTTGATCCCTTTATAGAAGGTATATATATATATATATATATATATATATATATATATATATATATATATATATATATATATATATATATATATATATATATATATATATATATATATATATATATATATATATATATATATATATATATATATATATATATATATATATATATATATATATATATATATATATATATATATATATATATATATATTGTATTTCCACACACACCTCTACACAAACTTACACATACACACACACATATGCACACACACACACACATACACCCTTAGCTCCGAATGCACAACTAAACGATTACTATTATAAGTAATTTTAACAAAGGCCTGATATAAATAACAGACTGTACCACTCCTAGGTGTTACAGTCTGTTACGGCTGTACACTTAGGATAAAGAATAACAATGAAATATTTTCTATAAAATTAATTAAACACAATTACAATAATCTTAAACTACTTTGCGAAATTCCTTTATTTTGTATCGGTAGAGTTATGTTTGGAATGTTGACCGAGAGTCAGCACCGTAAGCGAGTGTAAATCGAGGAAAGGAATTGCTTTTAAGGCACTCTGAACACGCATAGATGATGTATGTATATATACATATACACTATGCGACAACATCACATATATTATTCCGATCCCAAACTAAGCAGCTAAAGCACTTATGTTATGGAATCGAATAAAACGAAGGCACCATAGACATAATAAGTCACTATAGCTGAGTGGTTGGGTGATCGGACAAGCTCGGAAAATATCTACAGTGGAAGGAGGGTCGAGGAGACTTAACTGTCTAGACAATACCTCTGTATTGGGAATTGCGTGAAGATATCTATATAGTTTTTTATTTATTATTATTTTGCTATACCACCCACACCCGAGAAAATGTAGAAAAGTGTCTTTTCTACATGAAACCGACCGGGAATCTAACTTTGGACCACAGTGATAACGACACCTTGAAAACCAGTGTATTCGCCACTCGTCCACAGAGGTCGTCGAGATTCGCTATAATTAGTCACTGCCCCAGTAAAGATCAGATTCAGATACAGCTTAGTTTGACTTAATTTGGATGGAAATTAATGCGAGTTTTTTTTTTCTCTGTGCTTTCATGCTTGGTCCATTTGATTGAAAGTGGAAAATTTTTAGTATATAGTATGTTTTGTGGTAAAGAAACCTATGTTATGAACGCAACCGTCCATACTAAAATACATGTATATATATATATATATATATATATATATATATATATATATATATATATATATATATATGTATATATATATATATATATATATATATATATATATACATATATATATATATATATATATATATATATACATATATATATATATATATATATATACATATATATATATACATATATATATATATATACATATATCACTACATCACATAGGTAATTACGATCACAAAGTAAGCAGCTACAGCACTTGTGGCCAAACGAAGATAACCGAATCAAAATGCGGAAAGTCAACACCGGAGATAATGGCACGACAAAAAGTATGGAAGATTCATAATACGAGGCAAAGAGAACACTCTTTTTTTCATATTTAGTATACTCACATAAGCGAGAGAAAGTATTTTGTAATAGGAAAGCAATTAATATTATTTACCAGCTCCTGCGATCTACTTTCTACAATACAAAAAAATCTATGTTACGAGTAAATCTTTAAAAAGTCATGATAGCCGAGTGGTTGAGTCATAGGATTTCAAGTCAGGAGACCCGAGTCGATTGCCAGGTGGTAGGCTCGTACCAATGGGTTTTTTCAAAAACTTATGTACGAAGTATATCGTTGGCTTGGAAATTGAGACGGCGACAGTCTCACCACCTGTCACGTAGTCCCGAAAAATGTCTTCGATGGAAGGTGGCTCAAAGGAAATTAACTGTCTAGACTAGACCTCTGTCTACTCCTGTATTGGGGATGGCGTTAAGATATTTTTTAGAACTTTACGTACCCATAATATATTATATATATAATAAATTATCTTATTAAATTATTAAAACGTTCGTAAAAAGCTAAATAATTAAAAACAGCTAAACTCACGTTAGCCTAGTGGTTAGGTGATCGGAGTCAAGAGACGCGAGTTCGATCCCCAGGTGGCAGGCTCGTACCAATGGGTTTTTCAAAAACTTATGTACGAATCATATCGTTGGCTTGGAAATAAAGTCGGCGACGGGATCACCACCTGTCACGTTATCCCGAAAATATCTTCGGTGGAAAGTGGGTCGAAGACTTAATCTGTCCACCCCTGTATTGGGAATTGCGTGAAGATATATAACATTTTATCAGCTCTATAGTTCAGGGTACGATTTCGTTACGAATTGATGTAGTAAAACCTTCTTAAAATAAGTAGTTAGTAAAAATTCCTCACTCTGTTTACTATACAGGGTCTAGACGAGGTCTATACGATGAAGTTCTTTCGCCTCACTTTTCACCGATATTATTTTGGACAACGTGACAGGCGGTGACAGACAACAAATTCTAATGTAGTTTAATGTTTGTGATTGGGTTAATGTCTAACGATTCTGTAGTTTAGTAGCATATCATGAAGGTTCCCTGATGAACCAGTGGTTTTAACCTAATTTTTCTCCTCATTATAATAAAAAAATTATTTTGAGACACGAAAGCCGTGTGGTTGGATGATTGGAGTTCGGGTCAAGAGATTCGATTTTGATCCCTGGGCGGTAGGCTAGTCACAATGATTTTTTCAAAATTATCTTCCCAAAAATGTCTTCGGAGAAAGCTGGGCAGAAGAGACTTAACTGTGTGGACCTCTGACTACCCCAGTATTGAGACTGGCATCAAGATATTATATTATGTATATGAATAATTTGCAAACGCCTTCCAATTTTAGAGCAGCAAATAAATTTTGAAACTCTAGCGAATGGTATAAAATTTAGGCGTTAAAATTCTCAAAGTAAAAATTTTTTAAATCTCTAAGCTTTCAGAGTGTTAATAACTACCTTTTAATAAACATTGTTAAGAACGATAAATAAAACATCTAATTTTAAAATTAATAAAATAGTTTTATTCCGTGATTTACAAATACTAAATAATTAAAAATAAGTATCACATTTTTTGTTGTCAAATAATACTAATAATATTTATTGTACTTGTCTTTTATATTGTCTTTTTTAGGGCGGATGCTTACGTCGTTACATGACTAAAGAGTTCCTTATTAAAATAATAATATAAATTAAAATATAATAAAAAAACAAAGATTTGCAAAATAGGTTGAATACAAAAATGAGCAAAAAGAAAAAAGTGCTCATTAACAATAGAATAAACCTACAATTGTTAAATAAAATGAAATAAAGTTAGTGTGTTATACAAATAAGTTAAGTTTACAAATAAGCTATATTATTTCCCATTTTTAAATCACGTAAATTGTTTATTTTAAGCCACTTATATCTATGTTAAACTAAACAATAACGCGAGTTATTATCGACAGTTATTTTAAACTATTCACAATAATTAAAAATAAAAATTGTATCTAAAAATAATTTTTAATGCACTTTCTTTGAATCAAAACTCTTTTCTTTATTCAATTTGCAGTAAACAAGATTGTAATTCTTCAAGTATTATAGACATATCTTATTCAATTTATTTTGTTAAATTTTATTTGATATTCTTGCAATGTTCTTTTCTAAATTGTTTGTTTAATATTTATAACACATCTTAATATTTATAAAAAATTGTTATAACTTTTTTTATAAATTATTAGATAAAATTAATCTTGTAAAATTTTATGCTTATGTTTTCACTTTAACATCGTTTAGTCACTATTATTAATATACTAATTTAATTTCTACGTCAAAATATTATTATCCTAATTATTGTGTGATTAAAAATAATATTATTAGATTGTAAGTAGTAAGTCTAGTTTGAAAAAAGATATTTTATAAATCACCAAGAGAAAATAAATTGATTAAATACATTTTTTCTGAAACTAACAACGTTTAATTTTGTCAATAAATTTTGCTATAGATTTTCACATACCATATTTATATTATTCAACACGTTAAGAAATAATCCATATAATTCGTTGAGGTATAATATTTTAATAAGCACAGAATATATAATACCTCTTAACGTAGTGTTATATTATATTCCCTTTGATACCTCTATACTACGATAGATTTTTTGTTGCAAAAATTTAGTAAATATTCCTCAATAATAATTAATATTAATTATAATACAGTGTGTGGAAATATTTGTCATGTCATGAAATATAAAAAAATATTTATTTATGTATAAATGTCTATAATATTTAATTTCAATTGTGAGTTCTCTTAATATACAGATTTACAATTTGTCACTGTTTTGTTACACTTAATACGAAACATTTAACTATTTTGAATTTATTATTCTAATTTTGTACAAATTTCCCTTTTTGACATTTAGTACCTTATGATCTACATATGATAATTTACAATGCGCGTGTCTAAGTTACTCTCTTTGTCAAAAACAAGACTTTTAGCAGAATAAGTACAATATAACTTAGATGTATTATACCTACTAAAGATGAACACTCCTAAAATGTACAATGCCTTTTTATTAAGGACGAGTTATTGTTTGTACATTTTTTTTAGATTCCAAGTAATTCTTTTTATAGTACTAAAGTATCATTAATTCTATTAAGTGTACCGTTTAACAATTTTTCAAGAACGGGTTCATTGAACTTTTCTATTATACCAGTAATAGAAACGTAGGACCCCGTGAATAGAGCTATAAGCGACATCAATGCTATGAAACAATTCTTCCAGAGTATCCAATGTAGGAAACCTAGACCACGATCCCACTTGTGAACCGTTTCAACGATAGCAGGTAACAGAAGACCGAGACTTGATAGGAAGATGGCACCGCAGAGACTGATGAACAGCTCCAGATCAGGGAAAGCGGCGGCGAGAGCGACTGTATGGTAAAATCATAATTTTAATAATTATTAATTTATTTTTCTTCTTACATTTCTTAATGCTGAGGTAGTTAGAGGTCTAGACAATTTAGTTCAACCCACATTGAATATTAATTGAATGATGAAAAGATCTTCGGTCTGATATTTTTAGAGTTGGTTATTCCGAAATCTATCGGTTGCTATAACGATATTATAGGCTATTTCCCTTACTCGCTATTTCTTTTACGACACCCATGGGAAGAATGGGAGTGGCAACACTCTTACGCCGTTACCACACGGGTACAAATGGCAGGCTCCTACAAGTGCGTTTTTTAAAAACTTATGTACCATATGTATCGTACACATAGGACCTAGAGATAGCGACGAGCTTACCACCTGACATGATTTCCCTAAAATATCTTCGGTGAAACGACTCAATTTTCTAGACCTCTGTGAACCCCGGTTTTGTAATGGCATTAAGATATTTTTTAAAACTTTACATACCTGAACCCACAACCGCAGTTGTCCTTATCGTGATCTGTGTGACGTTGTGGTACCGCACGGCGATCTTGTGGTGTATCTGCCGCCAGATCATCTCCATCGGCACATAAAACTGTAGACTGTACGTGAAAAGGATAGCAAGCGCCATCAATATCTTTGCGCTTTGTGCTAACCTGAAAAGTTGTTTTACTTAATCATAAATAATAAATAAATATATTCACGCAATTCTCATTACAAATGTCTGTATAGTCTAGACAATTAAGTCCCTTCAACCCACCTTCCGCCGAAGATATTTTCTGGACTACGTGACAGGTGGTGAGCCCGTCGCCGTCTTTATTTCCAAGCCATCGATATTATTCGTACATAAGTTTTTGAAAAACCCATCGGTACGAGCCTGCCACTTGGGGATCGAACTCGGGTCTCATGAATCGAAATTGCGACCATCCAACAACTCGAATATCTTAATCATGTAGTTAAATCTTTATTTTTGACAGATAGATTGAATAGAAATCTAAACAGAAACTATAAAATTTAATACTAAATGACTATGGCAGTACAAGTAGCGGAAGCGCTAAAAGCTTAGATTTCTTCCAGACAAACTTTTTCGTACAAAGAATATCTGTGGTCCATAAAATTGTATCCAACATTTTATTACAGTATAAGTGATACGATGTTTGTAATTACAAACACTGTTTGTAATCCAATACAATTGTGATTACAAATAGTGTTTCTTCCAGACAACCTTTTTTGTACAATGAATAATTGTGGTTCACTATATGGCAACATTGTATCATAGTATAAGTAAGTACTTTTCATTACAAACCCCCGCCGCTACCCTTGACAGTTCTTTTACCTCCATTGTTGAAGTGATTATTCTAAGATTATCTTTTTCTAGTCTTAAAACTTGTCTATAATTTTAGTAATAAGTGGAGGCAAGAGCGTTCTCAGTATTCGGAGTATTATCAATAATGTTTTGAAACACTGTGATGACGATCGCGTCGGTTCTCGAGTTTTCGACAGTTCTGAGGCCCCGGCTTCGATTCCCGGATGGCTCAATGTAGAAAAATAATTTTCATATTGTCTCGGGTTTGGGTGTTTGTGATACCCTTGTTGCTTCTGATTGCATAATACAAGGTCTTTAATTACTATGGTCTTAAACTTATGGGATTAATTTTGTGATATTGTCATTATTTGTCTCGAGATTTTCTAATGCACGTAAATAAATATGTAACAATTATATAATTATAAACTCTTGAATTGTTCCTTGAATATTAGGACAACTAAAAATTAGTTCTAATTTATAAAACACTAAATATCCGTTTTTGATAACAATACGCTAACGTTTCAACACAAAATGACTTCGAATTTTCGTTTCACAAAGTAGTACAAGTTAACAGGCTGAACGAACATATGCATTTAGAGAAAAAATAAAATAAAAAAAAAAAGAATTCTCTTACAACTCGTCCTGTGGGAGATTCAACGTAACGCTTCCACGAACATCATCTCCGTATTTAATGTAGCCGAAGAATCCAACAACTCCATACAGACCGATCACTATGGTCATAGCAACATTCAGCACACCTGGACAGCCGAGGAATTGTTCCGGTTTCGCCATTTCATTCTCAACTGGCATGACGACACCGATTCCTTCCATCGCGAAAATAACAGTACTGAAATAAAGAAAAAGCGCTTGTTAGTGTGTGTGTGTGTGTGTGTGTGTGTACATTAATTTGTAGTTAGTAGTTTGTTTGTTGCTAGTAGCAGTATGTTACAAATATTACAAATCTTCACGCCATTCCCAATATAGACACAGGGGTAGACTAAACAATTAAGTCTTTCGACCCACCTTTCATCGGAGAAATTTATTGGGATGACGTGACAGGCGGTGAGCCTGTCGCTGTCATTACGTTGACCATTGACGAAAATCAAGCTTACCACTTGGGAATCGAATTCTTGTCTCTCGACTCGAATTCCGACCACACAACCACTCGGCTATCGTGACCTTGTCTTGTGGTTTAACTATTTCCTAATCTTGTAAACAATTATGATTTAAACAATATATGTATAACGATTAAAGATGAAAGCTTTTTACATTTCGACATTCTCAAATTATAATTAATTTGTTATAGCTTCGGGAGAGTTTCAAATCGTAATACCATAGCTAATTAACATTTTGCTTCGTTTCAATATTTTTTCATAAAAGCAGAAAATAACAAAAAGCGTTTTTAAGACAAAGAATAACAACAATATATAAACAGTTACATAAAAAAGAATTTGTAATATGAAAGAAATGAAATATTAAAAGTTTGAGTATTAAAATCAATGTTTATATTAAAAATTGTAGATAATTAAATAAAGTGTTCAACAGGTTGTAAGAAACTATTGACGTACTCTGTACGTATATATCATATTCCATACCGTTTTGATGTTTTTATATAAAACGTACTTACGTAAAAACGTAGTGAGTAATATTTATTTATTTTTTTTAATTTATTTATTTACACTTTATTGCAAACCTCACAAAGAAAGTTATACAAAGGGCGGACTTAATGCCATTAGGCATTCTCTGCCAGTCAACCCTAGGCGAGGAGAAATATTGTTAAGGTGCTTTAAACTGGGTTACAGAGGAAGAAAAATTCAATATAGGACCTAACGAAAATAAAGATGCAATATAAAATACTAATACAAATAGTAAATATAATATATATACATATACATACATACACACATATATACATTAATATACATATACATACATACATATATAGAACTTAAAAAACATTATTATGACTGTAATGACCAATCACTAATTCTAACTGACAGTTAAAAGGTGTTCACGGTCAAGTCTTTTAAATATCGACTTATTGGTAACTTTTCTGATGTCTTCGGGCAAAGAATTCCAGAGCAGTGTAGCCTGAATGGTAAAGGAGTGACCAACAAAATTGGTAAAGTGTTGCGGGATACTCATCTTGTAATTAGATGAAGACCGCAGGCACCAATCATGAATTGAGCATTGAAACTGAAATTTAAACTTAAGATACAAGGGTAAGTAGTATCATTTATGATTGAGAAAAGAACAAGCAGAATTCTAGAGTTTCGCCTTTGTTGAATAGTAAGCCATTTAAGACGAGAACGGTATTGTGAAATATGGTCATACTTACAAAGGTTGAAAATATATCTTATACAATTATTAACATGGCGCTCTAGCTTGTTTAGAAGTTCTTTGTTCAAATCACAGTAGCACACATCTGCATAATCAATGATTGGTAAAATGAGCGTCTGGACAAGCATAAGCTTAGTTTCTCATGGAAGAAGATTTTTGAGGCGATAGAGCACTCGTAGCGTGGCGGTTACTTTACGGCTAACTTCAGTTATGTGTTTTCCCTAGTTCAAGGTGTTATCGATATGTAGCCCAAGATTTTTAACAGAGCCCGAAAATGGAATCACTGCATCGTTATAACGTATAAAGGGTAGGTTTCCAACATCAACTTTAGCTAGCATTTTAGTACTACCAACCAGCAAAGATTGGCATTTTGTTGCATTCACAGATACTCCAAAGCGTAAGGACCAGTCTGATATTGCTTTCAGACAGTCATTTAATTTATTAATTGCATCGTGGAGTTCTTCAATATCAGACTGTACATAAATCTGCAGGTCGTCTGCATACAGATGGTACGAACAATTAATATTAGAAGTGATAAAATTTATAAAAATTGAGAAGATAATGGGAGAAAGTATACCGCCTTGCGGAACGCCACAACCTAGTCCCGCCCATTGAGAGGTCTTTTGTCCCTCATAGACCGATTGCTGACGTCCGCGAAGATAAGAAGAGAACCACTCCAATACCGTGGAAGCGAATTTAAAGTTAGAAAAAATTGCAAGAAGGATATCATGGTCGACTGTGTTAAAAGCATTCGAAAAGTCCACAAACACCATAATTGTAACTTTCTTCTTCTCCATACCCTATATAATATAATATTGGTAAAATCTATTTGATTTTTCATGAAATTAATTATCTTTGAGTAATACTTTAAGAAATAAACTCAGAAGTATCGTCTTAATTGACGAAGAATTCATTAATTATACGCATTTGGAGCCTTAGTTCAATTTATTATATTTTCATGTCTCTTTATTAATAAAGTAAAAATACTGCTTATATTCTGGCTGATAAAGAATTTAAAAAAAATACTTAATATAATAAATTTTTATTTCCATAGTATTCTTGAATTATATTCGTAGTAAATAAATAATAAAATAAATATCTTTAAACCATTCCCAATACAGGGGTGAACAGAGGTCTAGAAAATTGAGTCGCTTAGACCCACCTTCCACCGAAGTGATTTTTTTGGGACAACGTGACAGATGGTGAGCCCGTCGCCGTCTTTATTTCCAAGCCAACGACAAAATTCGTACTTAAGTTTTTGAAAAAAACCATTGATTCCTGCCTGCAACTTGGGGATCGAACTTGGGTCTCTTGACCCCGAATCCCGATCACCCAACCACTAGGCTATCATAATAAATAAATAATAAATATCTTCACGCAATTCCCAATACAGGGGTAGACAGAGGTCTAGTCTAGACATTTAAGTCCCTTTGACCCGCCATCCACCGAAGATACGGCCTGACATCGGCTGACTCCAAATCCCGGTGCGGTCAACATAAAAAACACTTTTTCTACAGTTTCTTGGGTCCGGGAGTTTGTGGTACCTTTGTTATTCCTGATTCCATAACACATTGCTTTTAGCTACTTACTTCAAAATAAGAGCAATGTACGTGATTTTGTCCTTATCTATTAATGTATTTATTTGTGTATGTATTATTAATTACCTCATGAACAGTGGCCACTGGGTTACACTTGCAACCATCTCCCTTTCGGCGGGATTTGGTAGCCCGCTGAATATGTAGTACATGGTGATAGCGAAACATATCACGAGGAGCACGTTAGCGATAGCCGAGAATGGTACCAGCCATTTTAAATTTCGAATCTGACAGATAAGTACCAGAGGCACCAGCGTCAGAGCGCAGTAGGTCTCGACGGATAGTTTGTAGTCAGGCGCGTACTCGTCCAAAACCTGCGCAAAACAAGAGTAAAAGAAGTTAATATATGCTTGATTAATAATAGTTGATTAGCAGTTTGGTTAAGACTATTCTTTATTAAAAGAATATTAATTTTAAACAATTCGTTTCGAAAATTAAATTTTTTTGCATTACTGTGTGATGTTGTGTATTTCATATGAGCGAAGCCCCATGCGGAGAGCTGGTAATAAATAATATTGTAATATGTAAATTATTAATATAATAATTATAGTACTGTGTACGACAGATCATTAATCTTAATTATAACTACATTCCATGTTCAGACAATGTAAGCCATATATATTCTACAACCATTTGTATGGAAGTAGATTTTATATCTCAAGATAAATTAATTTCAACAAATTTACATTCAGATCTATTTCAATAGATCTACAAATTATATTACGATGGTCTTTCGCGTATTCATTGAGAAGTTTCATTAAAAGTGGACTAAGTACTTGTTGTCTTGAATAGTAATAAGTACATACATAGATAGGGACAACATCACATACATTGCCCTGATCCCAAAGTAAGCAGCATAAGCATTGGTATTACAGAATCAAAAACAACGAAGGTACCACAAATATCCAGACTCGAGAAAAAGGAGTCCACGGAGGTTGTCGAACCACTATACAGTATAAATAAGGTCAGATTGAATGTACCCCTAATACCCTTTGTATTGTGAATAAAACGAACAACATTTCTCTTGAAATGTAAAGAGAATAACCCAATAATAATTGTAGTGTTTCTTGAAGCAGTTTAATTCGAAATGTTGGTCGAAATCTTCACGCACATTCCCAATACAATAAGTAGACAATGAAGTTCTTTTGACCCAGCATTCACAAGCCTGTTTTATGACAATGTGACAGATGGTGGGCCTATTGCCATCTTATTCATATTTACAAGATACATATTCATATATGCAAATAAACATCCATGTCTCGAGTACAAATATTCTTGTTCATCACACAAGTATTTGTCCCCTGCGGAATTAGAACCCTTACCTTCGAAGGCAGGGCATCTGCAAAAAGCTATCGGGTCGTCAAAATCAAAACGGAACCTTGTTGTGATTTTCTGGTTAAAATTTAATATATATCTTTCATATGTTTCTCACTATCTTCAACTCAATGTCCATAAATTTATTGATAACGCTATTTACACCTCTATGTTCTATATCTAGAATTTATAGGTTTATTGAAGATTATGAAAATAATTCTTGAAGACAGACATATTATGAAGTTGTGACATAGAAAAACATGACGGCAAAGCATTTTGGTTTTAGATTTTATTTGTATCAATTGTATTGTTAAATTATATCTTTATTGCAACTCTTTATCTAATTACCGTATACAAGTCTTTCTGACAATAAACCATACTACAAAAGCTGCATTATTTAAAATTACAGTACCTCTTTAAAGTTCTCGGCTATGAAAACTATGTACACACATAGAGCTGCCAAATAGGTGCAGGTGAGTGCGTAATCCACAAAGGTCCTGTAGAAAAAGATATAAATCATTATTAATGAAAGACAGCATTGTTCAATCAAGCGAAAGCTCGGACTTTCAAGTTCAATTCCAGTATTATCAAAATGAAAAGGTATTTGACAGGCACCATCAACGTTTTATTGTTCTGAAGACAATGTAAAAGGACTAATATTTTTTTGTGGAAATAGAGTGTTATATATAAAAACATATTTTCTTACATAACATACATATTTATAGACCTGTAAAATCTATTGTAGGACTAGTCTAGATAATTAGGTCTTTTCGCCTCGAAGCCTGTTATGGGACAACGGGATATAAGACGTACAAGAATTTTTAAAGAAACTCATTGTACGAGTATTATTACATATCTCTGAGTCTCTTGACTCGAATTGCAATCACCCAACAACTAAGTAATATTTACTAAGACTTTTATTGTGTTGTGGGTTATAGATTCGATATCAGGTCGAAACAAGAATTTATATATCCGAACCTATCCTGGATAATAATAATTCACTTGTAAATTGCCACAACAGTCTACTTACAGTCTACAGACTTGAAGTATATATTAAGTAAAGAATTTTAAAACCTACCTCGCAAAATTTGCCCACGGCCTCAAACGTTTAGGTCCAAATTCGAATGCAGCTCCGCACGTCTCGGCAAACCCCATTGAGGGCTTTTTAGCGTCTATACAAACTTCTTGCGACGTTCTCACCTTAAGACAAATTAATATTAATTAAATACATGCGAGACCGTGGTGGATACCACGGAGATAGTGTTTTAACAATATGCCTCTCCCTTTCTTCTCGTGAGTGTTGTAAGAGGGGATTGAGAGAAAAGCCTTGATATTATCAATGGCTTCCGATAGAATAGCTGGATAATCTATTTTCTTTTCCACTGAAAGTAATGAAAATCAGAAACATAGTTATTTCTATGCCGAAAGTGGATATGCATAAATAAATTAGCCTAATGTAATTGTGTAATGTACTAAGAAGATCAATGTTATCATGCAATGGATGCCTTTTGTCTTTGGAGATGTTTAATTAGTTGTTCTTATATAACGCGTTTTATTCTTCGAGAAACCTATTTAACGAAATCGGGTGATTGATAGACGACGAAAATTCTTATCTCAAATGCTTAGAATTAAGGAATATTACAGAATAGTTTCTTGTTTAATGTAAGGGAGGATTACAATATATTTTTTTAAATCCTCGCAGAGTAAAGCGAAGCTAAGTCCACGCAAATCTTTTGACAATGGAAAAGCAAGGAGTAGTCAAATACGTCATAGTAAATGTAAGAAGAATATAATGAGTTTGACAGAAGGAAAGTGTTTTTAAGGTCAAGGGACTAAGTAATGTGATTTCTTTGAAAATGACAAACACGGCGCGTAAAATCTATGTGAGGGATAAAAACGGCATAAATGTAGCGGATTTATTAAGCCCACAGATTAAGAAATAATATAGACAAAGCATATAGAAGTTAAATATCGTAAAATAATGCACACGTACCAAAATGTAGACGCAGTGAGTACAAATGAAGCCGACGACAAACGTTCCTATACCGCCAACGACGAGTCCCGCATTTTTAAATGCCGCTGGCATAGCCAATATGCCAGAGCCAAGTGACGACTTCAGTAGGTGCACCAGTGAGCCGATCGTACTAAAATTTAAAACAAAAACCAATTATAATTTAAAATATATATATAAACAATTTTTTTAATTTTAAGTCGAGTGCTAGGATGATCGGAATTCGAATCAAAACCCCGGAGTTCGATTTCCAGGAGATTGACGTGCCAATGAGTTTTTTTTTCAAAACTCGTGCATGATTTATATTGTTCGCTTGTATATACAGACGGCCACAGACCGTTACGTTGTCCCAAAGAAACAAACTCCGGCGAAATGTGCGTCAAAAGGACTAAAATTGTCTAGACTTCTAGCTACCCCTGTATTGGGAAATGTGTGAAAATAAAAAAAAATATTTTTATTATAAGATCTTTTAAGAAACAATTTGTAGTATTTTCTAAGTTGTTGGTAGGAAAATAAAAAAAATTTAACTAATTTTGATTTAAAAAAAAATATAATTAATTTTACTGTGTTTAAACACAGTAAGATTTGCCGCCTTTATCCTTTAAGACGGTTATTTATATGAGCTTAAATAATAACAATACTCAAAATATAAATAAAGCATACTCGTGAAACTACCCGAGAAACTACGTTGAGCAGTCCGGAAATCGAATCCGGGACCTTGAGGTTGCGAAACCTTGAAAACCGGTGTATACGCCAATCGTCCTCTGAGGTAGTCAAGAAAGGACTAACAAGGAACTTTGTTTTTTTTTTCTTATTTCTATGATTTAACAAATATGTGTGTCGTTTTGCCATTGTTGCCACGTTTGGCGAGCGTCCTGGCAACTGCAGTTTTTGTTTTTATTCGGAAATCGTGGACTCATAAAAGGCTGTAAAGAAGGAGAAAGAAGAAGGAGATTGACAAATACAATCTCAAAAATAAAAAATATTTACAACATTATTGATAAAAAGAATGAATAGCGAATAAATTTCAGAAATAAACTCTCCCATTATCTTGGCGAAGCCTCAAGCTTTGTATTGGATTATTATAATTTAAGACATCACGAAATCCGAATTAATATTTATGCGATGTGTTCCACTGAAAACATTACATAAATATATTTGAGTGGGACGGACATTCATTTCGAATCTTGTTCGTAAATAAAAAAATATACGTGAGATACTTAAAAGTACGCGTCCCATAGGTACTTTGTTCTTTTACGAACTTTGCGTTAGGAAGAACGACATAAAATAAATAAAAATATAGTCACGCAATTCCCAATACAGGGGTAGACAGAGGTCTAGTTTAGACATTTAAGTCCCTTTGACCCGCCATCCACCGAAGATACGGCCTGACATCGGCTATATATATATATTTCTTCATGCAATTCCCAATACAGGGGTAGACAGAGGTCTAGTCTAGACAATTAAGTCCCTTTGACCCACCTTCCACCGAAGATACTTTCGGGACAACGGGACAGGTGGGGAGCCCGTCGCCGCCTTTTTTATGTCCAAGCCAACGGTATAATTCGTACATAAGTTTTTTGAAAAACTCATTGGTACGAGCCTGCCACTTGGGGATCGAAGTCTGGTCTCTCGACTCGAAATTCCAATCATCGAACCACTCGGCTATCGTGACTTGAATTACATTTTAAGATTTATTTGGATTTAAAAAAATCTGGATCATAAAAATATTATAAAAGAATTTATTCAAGCAAGCTGAACGCGAGCAAGAAATTGGTCGTGTGGAAATTTTGTAAAAAAAAAGTCACAGAATTTTTTAGTAACACATAAAATAATCATATTTCATAATTTTTAATAATTTTAAAACCTATTATTAAATTAATAAAAAAAATATATTCATTATTTTGAAACGCAAGAACATAATCATAGGCACAGGAAAACTAGTAATAATATTTGTACTATAATATTTGTAATATATTGATATTTACTTTTAATCTTACATTTAGTATTATGATATATACATTTAAAAATGTGAAAAAATGCTAGTGCCTTGCGCTTTCCTCTGAGCAAAATAACTAACGACACATTTAATTCTACATGGTAGTAATAATTATATTATAACAGGCCGTAAGCTTTGATGGATATTTTATTACCCTACGTACTTTTGCAGTCGAAATGAATCTTCAAAGGTAAAAGCAACATTATTTGGAATTCCCTTTCTATGCTATAGAACATGACTGAATAATCACTTAAAATCATAAGTAAGTAACTAAAAGTACTTTATATATTTGAATATGTCAGGATAGCCGAGTGCTTGGGTGATCGGAACTCAAGTCGAGAGACCCAAGTTCGATCCTCAGGTGGCAGGCTCGTACCAATGGGTTTTTCTAAAACTTATGTACGAATTACATCGTAGGCTTGGACATAAAGACGGCGACGGGCTCACCACCTGTCAAGTTGTCCCGAAAATATCTTCGGTGGGTGGGTCCAAGGGACTTCATTGTCTTGACGAGATTGTCTACCTTATTAAATTAAAGAGAAAAAAGTTAAAATTTCAACTGACACGGGCGGGATTCGAACCGGCGACCTTCGCCGATCCGTGTCGACGCTCTTTCCTTCGAGCCACCGTGTCTTCCACGCATCAGTTGAAATTTTAATTCTGTATTCTCTTTATATTACTTATGCCTTGTTTATTGGCATAGGCGCCATCTGTTATCCCTTTTTCAAGTGACATTTTGATAATCCTAACTTTTCAGTTAGTACTTTAATTTTTATTATGCAATTTTATTGATTTTTAAAGGATATTTCTTTCTACTAATATTAAATTAAAGAGAGAAAAGTGAGTGTCAGTTGAAATTTTAACAATATATATATATATATATATATATATATATATATATATATATATATATATATATATATATATATATATATATATATATATATATATATATATATATATATATATATATATATATATATATATATATATATATATATATATATATATATATTTAAAGCAG
This sequence comes from Sericinus montela, assembly GCA_029286605.1. NCBI lineage: Eukaryota > Metazoa > Arthropoda > Insecta > Lepidoptera > Papilionidae > Sericinus > Sericinus montela. Next base: position 1,967,259 of record JAGSMR010000057.1, read on the forward strand.
GAACCAGTGGCACAACTCTGGATAAAGAAAAAGAAGAAACCTTAAAGGTCTTTTACCGATATGAAGGTCTAAATCCAGAGTCAAGACAGAGTAAGGTGTGTACACATTACATACACTTTACACATTGATATGATAACGGTGCCTTCTATAGAAAAGCTCGTATATGTTTGTGATTAAGTATGCCCTTTTTTTTCTTGAAAATTTAGCAAATTTTTTTTTTATATTTAAAAGACCCAAGTTGATGAAGAAAGCATCATCAAAATTGAAGCGTACGAAAATGGAAAATTTATAATATAAATGAAGGAAACGGAAACGATATTATACAAAGTTAGCTCAAACATCAGTCATTCCGCAACTAATGTATTATATCCCAATGTTTTCTGAAAAGGTCGGAGTCATTAATCTTCATGCATGAGATTCTTTCGCAGGAATATTTGGAAGTTTGACGAGAACAGAATTGTGAATTAGGAATGTTCTTTGTCATTAATATTGTTTTAACAGATTCATTATTATAAAAATGAAGCAAAGTTTCTTCTGTTGATATTTAAATATTCTCTGTTAACTTTTTGAGATATAGTTATGCAATTTAAGATATAGATATTTTACTCATTTCGTGTTTTTTTTTATTTTAACCTGTTTAAAGCAAATTGTTTGTATCCCAGAATATATGATTTTAAAACACGGAAAATACAAAATTTATTTTGTATTTTCCGTGTAATAAAATCGAATCCGAAAATACAAAATTTATTTTGTATTTAGTATGTTTTTATAGTAATGGCAGACAGAGGTTTAGACAATTAATTTCTTTCAACCCATTTCCATCAAAAATATTTTTGAGACTTCTCAAATTAAGGTTTAATATACTCGCATATAATGGAGCGGTGATTTCCTACAGGTAGCTCAAGGTACTCGATTGTGTACCTTCGAAGTGATCTAAGTCCAGCAATTTTAAGTGCATAAATCATCTTTTCGTCAGTCGGCTTTGTGGTGATTAAAACTATAAGGATAAATGTTCGCCTAAGAATTATTATAAAAAATATTTTATTTCGAATGAAATTTGTGTTCACAAATCTCTTATCCCGTAAATAATATTAAAAATAATAAATATACCACACATACAGATTATAAAGATATAAAGATTCTATAAATACTATAAATGACCTAACTGCTTTATTCTTTATAAACATTGTACCGTTTCGTATTGGGTTATTTACACAATAGAAAACAATCTATTGAAAGCAAATACCGAAATGTAAGGTCAACAAAAATGTAATAAAAAGTAATTGACGCTAAATAAATCATAGAACGAACATTTTATTTATCAGTATTTATTATTTTTTGTTATATTTTAAGTACTTTTTCAATAAGCGTTTACTTACGAATTGGGATGTTCCACTTTTCGATGCTCGAACGGGTTGTATGCCTTCTCATTTATAACTTCCTTTGAGCCAAGCGACAGCGTTGATTGAAAACCGGGATTCGATGCTAGATTGGCTCTGAAATGTGGACGGGGAAATACATTTATTAAGACTGTTGACAATATTTTGGGCTTTAAAAAAGTCACCATAGCCGAGTGGTTTGGTGATCGGAATCAAGACACCCGACTTCGACCCGAACGTGGGTCGAAAGGGCTTAATTGTCTAGAACTCTGTCTACCGAGTTGTGAAGAAATTTTTTTATGTACAAGGAATCTTTGAGAGCTATGATAGAATGCCGTTATCTAATATCAATGTCAATTAATAGTAATAATTTTTCAAAATGCTGTTTTTTTATATCTACACGCAATTCCCCCAATGAGGTAGACAGAGTTCTAGACAATCAGGTCCTTACAACTTACTATACATGCAAGTTTATTTGGGAAGCATGTTCCGAGTTTGTGAATGAATGAATTACAGATATGTTTTCGTGAGAAGTGCTGTACAGTAATACCTTCACACTACAATAAAAGGTTAAGATCGTGTCGCAACTATTGTCGGACAAAAAGCAACCATTATAAAATAAGGGCACACGTTAAGGTCAATTCGGTTTTTTAGGTTAATAGCTTTTATTACTCACGTAGAATTGAAGTTGTCCAACACTATCGAACCTTTTTTCTCTTCCAGTTTCATTTTGATGGAGTACTCTGAAAATAAAAGGATTTAAAATTTAAAAAAAATGATTTATCGAAAAAATGCAATTGGCTACCGATAGATGGCGGTGTAGCTATCTCGAATAATACCAGATAAAAATTTAGCAGACCTTTGACAGGTAGCAGCGTCTATCGCAACGAGTCTGGTAATCTATTACCACAATTTCTCCCTTACGGGAGATGCCTTACCAGGACTATCACAATGGACTTATTGGGTTGTTATGTATGTATGTATGTATTGTACACCGACCTTTCAACGCCAAATAATGCCTAGAGGTTACAAGATGTGCAACATATTCCTTGAAGATCTTTTAGCCTTTATAATGTCTGTCGTGTCGACCTCACAGAATACCGGCATTAAGTAGAAGTCTAACAAACTTCTGCGTCTCGTCTGGCGAGTGCAGTTAACCGGAGGCCCACACACCCCCCTCCTCCAATTATGGGGGGGGGGAGGGGCACTCTAAGGCTGGCAATGCATCTGCTATGCCTCTGGTATTGCGGGTGTTCATGGGCGGTGGTAATCACTTACCATCACGTGAGCCACCTGCTCGTTTGCCTCCCTTTTCTATAAAAAAAATAATATACTTCACACTTTTCACATCAAGTCACGATAGCCGAGTGGTTGGGTGGTCGGAATTTTGAGTCTAAACCCGAGTTCGATCCCCAGGTAGCAGGCTCTTCCCAATGGTTTTCAAAAACTTACGTACGAATTATATAGTTGGCTAGGACATAAAGACGGCGACGGGCTCACCATCTGTCACGTTGTCCCTAAAATATCTTCGGTGGAAGGTGGGTCGAAAGGATTTAATTATCTAGACTAGACCTTTGTCTACCCCTATATTGGGGGTTGTGTAAAGATATTTATTTATTACTTAGTTTTACAAAATTTCAAAATTTTTGAATTTATTTACAGTCACGATAGCCGAGTTGTTGGGTGGTCGGAATTTCGAGTCGAGAGACCCGAGTTCGATCCCCAGGTGGCAGTACCAATGAGTTTTTCAAAAACTTATGTACGAATTTTATCGTTGGCTTGGACATAAAGGCGGCGACGGGCTCACCACCTGTCACGTTGTCCCGAAAATATCTTCGGTGGAAGGTGGGTCAAAGGGACTTAATTGTCTAGACTTGACCTCTGTCTACCCCTGTATTGGGAATTGCGTGAAGATATTTATTTATTTATTTATTTGAATTTATTTGAAATAGCGAAGCTCATAGATGTTTCAAACAGAATCTGAAAATTTTACAATCCGATAGCTAAGTTAGTAATGACCCTGCCATCGAAGTTAAGGGGTGCGGTTTCAAATCCCGATAGTGCCAAACATATAAGTAATGAATTTGAATGTTAGTACTCGAGCTATGGATGTTTATAAGTACGTATAAATATATATCTATGAAAGTACTCACATATTGTTTAACCCCAAAAGTACAAATATATTTTTTTTCAAAAGGTGAACAAAGAAATACTTTTACGACAAAGTTTAACGAACCATGAATATTCTCGCAATTAAGGTACTTACGTTCGTTAAACGGGTGTAATGTAAAAATGTTTTTCGTGTGTACTACAAATAACCTATTGTTAGTGAGTACAGCCTCGTTTGACTTTCAGACTATTTATTATTCACGTCATGTTCCTCTTAAAGTATGTGAATAAAAATTGTAACAATGAAGTGAATGAATGCTTTAAAAATAAATACTATGTTACTCTATTAAAAATTTTGTTTTCACTCTTTTTTACCAATACTGGGGTAGATAAAGGTCTAGACGACTAAGCCTTTTGCGGCCACCTTTCAGCCAGGTCTATTTGGGATACCCTAACGGGCGGCAATCGCTGTCTTGAGGTGTCTAAAGAAAAATTAATTTAAAACGATCAATATTCACATTTACATATGAACATTCATTACTTGCTTACAAACATTCATATTCATAACAAACGACAAAACGACTTAACTGTATGGTTCTCTGTCTACCTAAGTATTGGGAACGGCGTGAAGATATCATTTATTATCTAAAGCATTGTTAGGTCTCACTAACGACCACCGTACTTCATCAAAGATAAAAGTTACTACTCAAGACCATAATTTATGTGCCGAACATCCATCCATCCAAAAAAATAATTTAAAAAATACTACACTATTTGAAATAGAACTATTACGATAATCAATTTCTGGTTTGGCTTATACTAAGTAATTGCATTACCTATACAATTTTGCCAATATTAATTTTTAATTACAGCATTATTAATTCTTACAGCATTTTGTATTCGTCTCGAAACTTTTTAGAATGCAACGAAGACCCTACAAGCGAGCTGTCCTTTTTTGGACGTCAGAACATTTCGACAGTTTCGTCATTAATATTTTTTCCCAAGGAAAACCGGCTCCCGATGTCTACGAGTGTATTTCGCAAGTATCTTGGGTCGATGCACTTAAAGCACAGTTGTGAAATTCGGCACTTTTCAAGGCCCATTTTGTACTTTAGTGTTGTTCTACGTAATGGCGCGGCAAATTTAATTTATACGCAACATTTACGTACTTTATGTGTATAGGTACGTAACTATTTACATAGGTGTTTTATCTTCACGCATTTAAAATAATGGGGTAGCTTGAGATGGAGACAGTTAGAGACTTTCGACCCACAATATATCGGAGCTTATTTGGGACAGGTGGTAAAGCGTGGAAAATGGAAATCGTACCTATATAAGGTACGAGCCTTCGATCCATGGATCGAACTCGGGTCTTCTGATTCGAATGATGTTCTTCTAATCGATAGATATACAGGCTAACCACCTGTGACGTTGTTTCAAAAAGCTTCAGTGAAAACCTACTACTACTACTATTCTTTTACCTACTCCAGTATGGAATATTGCGTGAAGATATATACAAAGCATTGTGCAAAATATTACTGTTAATTGACATTGATATCGGATAACGGATACTATAATAACTCTCAGGGATTCCTTGAATGTTTAATATTTCTGTAACCTCCTATAATTTCAATAATTTTCTTTATGCCCTATTATTTCTTTGATAATTTCAATATAATTCCTATTTTTTCCTCAGTATAGACAGCTATGGTATTCGGTCTTTGAGGTCTCTTTTGAAATCATTTAAATCAACTTTAGCATAAATATTTACATATCTTTAAGGTTGAATTAGAAGTTTTTATTATTAACATACAATGAAGTCATAACCAATTTAATGGTGTAAATTAATTCGTTATTACAATGAGATTTGCTCTTCATAAACATTATAAATGCATTTTTTATTTCCCGAGATAACTAAGTCGTTTCACATCGATATTGGTGGTGAGTCTATTGCCATGTTAATGCCCAAGCTAACGGTGAAATAACAAACAAGAAATAAAAAATAAGTTTTAACATATATATATATATATACATATATATATATATATATATATATATATATATATATATATATATATATATATATATATATATATATATATATATATATATATATATATATATATATATATATATATATATATATATATATATACATATATATATATATATATATATATATATATATATATATATATATATATATATATATATATATATATATATATATATATATATATATATATATATATATATATATATATATATATATATATATATATACATATATATAAATACATACAAACTTATATATATTCATAGACAGGTCATAAGTATTGTCACACAGTAAAAATTTTTCTTTTAGAATGCTGGCCACAAAAAAGTTTATTGAATTCGAATTTCAAATTGTTCATGAAAATAAAACTCCATACTTTTTAGAATTTTGCTCATTTTTAAATATGGAGTGGACGCTTAAAGGAGACCGTGTTGCAGTTATTGCGTTGCATCGTTGCGGTTACGCGCCACTTCAAGTTTTTACATACTGAAAAATTTGAATATAACCAAAAGATTAGTTTATCGTACCATCAAACGATACAATGAAGACTCTAGTGTAGATGACAGGCCAAGAAGTGGTCGCCCACGGTCTGTTAGGACTCCAGCAGTGATAAAAGATGTGAAGGCTCGAATTCAAAGAAATCCCAAACGTAAGCAGAAACTGTTGGCCCTTCAGATGGGGTTAAGCAGAACCACGGTGAAAAGGGTGTTAAAAGAGGACTTAGGGCTTCGAGCATATCGAAGAAAAACAGGACATTGTTTAAATGCCGTAGAAGAGAGCTACAACAAACAAAATGATAAGGTGTACGCACACAGTAGTGAAGAAGCGAGCAACCGTATTCCTCGTGTCCAACGAGATCATTTTCCATCCTCGCTCATGGTATGGTTGGGAGTTTCTTATTGGGGTTTTACAGAGGTTCAGTTTTGCGAGAAAGGTGTAAAAACGAATGCAGTTGTGTATCAAAATACAGTCCTGACGAACCTTGTGGAACCTGTGTCTCATACCATGTTCAATAACAGGCCCTGGGTATTTCAACAAGATTCGGCGCCAGCTCATAGAGCGAAAAGCACACAAGGCTGGCTGGCGGCGAGTGAAATCGACTTCATCGGGTACGAAGACTGGCCCTCCTCCAGTCCAAATTTGAATCCGTTAGATTACAAGATATGGCAACACTTTGAGGAAAAGGCGTGCTCAAAGCCTCATCCCAATTTGGAGTCACTCAACACATCCTTGTTTAAGGCAGCCGCCGATATTGACATGGACCTCGTTCGTGCTGCGATAGACGACTGGCCGCACAGATTGTAGGCCTGTATTCAAAATCACGATGGTCATTTTGAATAAACTTTAGTGTCATAAGAATCTTTGTTTTGTTAAGTTCATTTTGGTCTATAAATAGTTACATAGTGAACAAACTTGTTTTAATAATTTTAGGTTAAACATGTGACAGAATTTATGACCTGACTAGGTATATATAGAACGCGGAACTCAAAAAGATCGCAATGCGGTAATATTGCGATCGTGATCAGTTACAATCCTAACAGTTTATAAATGTGATTATTTATACAATGTTAATAGCTAATGATGCTATTTTTATTGATTTTAATAGCATGTAAGTCATGCTAAACTTTTTGTAATTAAATTAAATGAGAAATAAAAAAGTTAAAGTCACGATAGCCGAGTGGTTGTGTGGTCGGAATTTCGAGTCAAGACAACCGAGTTCGATCCACAGATGGCAGGCTCGTACCAATGGGTTTTTAAAAAAACTTATGTACGAATTATATCGTTGGCTTGGACATACGGACGGCGACGGGCTCACCACCTGTCACGTTGTCCCAAAAATATCTTCGGTGGAAGGTGGGTCTAAGGGACTTAATTGTCTAGACTAGACCTTTGTCTACTCCTGTATTGTGAATTGCGTGAAGACATTTATGTAAGTCATGATAGATTTTTTTTATTATTAAATAAAATGAGAAATAAAAAAAGTCGAAGTCACGACAGCCGAGTAGTTGGGTGGTTGGAATTTCGAGTCAAGGGAACCGAGTTCGATCCCCAGATGGCAGGCTCGTACCAACGGGTTTTTCAAAAAACTTACGTACGAATTATATCCGTGGCTTGGACAAACAGACGGCGACGGACTCACCGCCGGTCACGTTGCCCCAAAAATATCTTCGGTGGAATGTGGGTTAAAGGGACTTAATTGTCTAGACTAGACCTATGTCTACCTATGTATTGGGATTTGCGTCAAAATATTTTATATATTAATTAAAAAAGTTAATCTTAGGTTCCATTGATTTATTGACTGCATTATAACTATTGGAGTAAAACTTATGTAACTGACTCAATTTAAATTAAAATAAATACAGACTTTAAAACAATAACTCTTAATCCTCGGCTAATGATTATTTACCAAATTACAAAACGACTACGGATAACTAATATAATTAATGGTATATTTTGCAATGTCACATGAACTGCAGTAAGAATGACTGACAACTTATCACTCCTAATGTATGTTTAAACGTATTATTTTCGTTACGGGTATTCGAAACGTCGAGAAATAAATACATTTGTTATATGGATATCAAGATTCATAGTTCATATTCGTAATATTTTGTTACCACCTTTTTTTACTCTCCAGTTTGTTGTGTTTTGGAAACTTGATTGTTGAGATATCCACATAAAGAAAAAAAATTGTAAATTTTACGCCGATACCATACGTTATACTGATATGTTGTCAATGTTTAATATTATAAGGACGCTACCACATACTCGTAATTATGTAAAATAACTATGTAAAAGTTTGTGTTTTCGATGATCTGTTTGCATTTTAATTATAGACGTAACAGTGCACGTTATATTAGGCTAATTGCTTTAATTAATTTAACTTTGATTTTTAGTTAAACCTAAGGTTATTGTAACACAGATGTAGTTACTCTAAATGCTGAGAGAGGAAAATTAATAAGAAATTCAAAGTTAAGAACTATTGACAACAAATTCAGTTTTGACAAAAAATACTATAAAATATTATATAATTATAATTATATGCACTCTGAGTGATCTCACAAACGATATCTTTTTTATCTTTTCTGGTATAGGTATAATAGTATTATTATATTATTATTATTATATAATAGTATTTTTAATATCAATACTTTAATAAATGCTGGATTAAGCTATTATATCGCATTGGGTTTTTCCGGTAAGGATAGTTTATAGTACAGGGCTTGGCCGATCGAACTCGGGTCTCTTGACTCGAATTCCGATCACCCAACAACTCGGCTATCGTGACTTCTAAGTGGTAGCAGAAATTGGTATGAAAATAAGTCGCGATAGCCGAGTGATTGGGTGGTCGGAATTTCGAGTCAAGAGACCCGAGTTCGATTCTCAAGTGGCCGTATCAATGGGTTTTTCTAAAACTTAAGTATGAATTATATCGTTGGCTTGGACTTATAATACGGCGACGGGCTCACCACTTGTCACGTTGTTTCGAAAATATCTTCGGTGGAAGGTGAGTCGAAGGGAATTAAATGACTAGACTAGACCTCTGTCTACCCCTGTATTGGGAATTGTGTGATGAAACTGGCACGAGTGTACAACCCACCTGAGAATTCCGTAGAGAAGAAATCTGCATGATAAAGCATCCTTTATTCTTTTGGTAAAAGTCTCATCACACATGCGTTAGTAAAGGTATTCAATCATATCATAAGCAAAGAGATTGCTATGAAGATGCTGCTATGTTTGAGTTAATTTAGAACGTGGGAGATTGCGCCGCAACACGTGACAATGGTGCTGATTATTGCGATTCTGCCAGTACATTACGTGGTTTCGTCGTAAAGGAACGCCTTTGCGGTAGGTTTTGTTGAACGTGATTTAGCGCAAATACGAATTCTTCGGAGATCGAATCAGTCCTGATAGCTGTGAGTTAATGCTGTTTGCGAGAGTTAAATAGTTTAACTATACGTGAGTTGGAATCAATGAAAACTGATAAGATATGTTTGGATGTGTCTTAGTCTATTTGCTAGTTAAAAAGAAGAATAATGTTTATGGTCTTTCTCACGTTGTACATAAAATAATAAATAAATAAATGTCTTCACGCAATTCACAATATGGGTATAGACGGTCTTGACAATTAAGTACCTTTGACCCACTTTCCACCGAAGATATTTTCGGGACAACGTGACACGTGCTGAGCCCGTAGCCGTCTTTATGTCCAAGCCGCCGATATAATTCGTACATAAGTTTTTGAAAAACCCATTGTTACTTATATTTATAGCTGGCCACCTGGGGATCGAACTCAAACCATTCGGCTATCGTGAGTTTACACGTAGTACATATGTGATATTATTACTACTCTGTAGCCTGTGGTAGTTAAAAACTGTATTACAGGCTACAGTGTCTTCCCCCATCTATATTAGATAAACATGTGAAAAATACACCAAAAAAAATAGAAAAATAAAAAGTAATCAAAAAAATAATAACAAAAGTAATGCAAAGGAAACTGGTAGCAAAGTTATGGTATTTATAGCACAAAGTTACCATTCATGTGTGTGTGTGTGTGTTTGTTACTTACTTTTTCCATTACAATTTTACGAATAGTACATCTGTTTGTATAATTTTATAAATATATTAATATAAGTCTGTTTTTGTAGGCACTACTACTATATTTAGTTTCGTAAAATTCCTGGACCATAATGTTGATTTATTTTAATAAATTAACATACAAAGAACGGAAATATAAAAAAAGTTAATTTAATAATTACTTAAAATGTTTTGATGATATTTTATATCAAGAATATATTTTTGAATATTTTTTAATTTGTATTTGTATTTACGACGTTTCAGGTGCTCGTTCTGCGGTGATTGGATCAAAAGTGATTAATTGGAGAGCTGCCGGTTAACAAAGGTGGGTTAACTGAGGTATCAGGACATCAAACACCTCAAAGTGGGTCGGGAGTAAAGAGTGAAATTAAACGCGATACAATAACAAAATTAGTGTATGTATCGTGTCCATATACACGATACACCCACGTGACAGTCGTTAGCGAATTTGGGAAAGTCAGATAAATTGTGTTGCTATGCGAGATCGTAATTCTGAATTAATAGTTATGATAAATCTATATCAGGTTGCATATGGAGAGGTCCTTAGTGTACTTTTATCTGAAGTGGACTTGTGTAGACCCTTATGTAATTATTTAAATATTTTTACCTTCTACACTGTAGAAGCAATCATTATTTTCGATACTACACTAGGCAATGGTAATACAAATGGTGGACTCAGACCGTAGACCCGTCACTAATCTTATTTATTTTGTTATGATATTATTACTACTCTGTAGCCTGTGGTAGTTAAAACTGTATTACAGGCTACAGTGTCTTCCCCATCTATATTAGATAAACATGTGAAAAATACACCAAAAAATAGAAAAATAAAAAGTAATCAAAAATAATAACAAAAGTAATGCAAAGGAAACTGGTAGCAAAGTTATGGTATTTATAGCACAAAGTTACCATTCATGTGTGTGTGTGTTTGTTACTTACTTTTTCCATTACAATTTACGAATAGTACATATGTTTGTATAATTTTATAAATTATATGCACTCTGAGTGATCTCACAAACGATATCTTTTTATCTTTTCTGGTATAGGTATAATAGTATTATTATATTATTATTATATAATAGTATTTTTAATATCAATACTTTAATAATAGTTGGATTAAGCTATTATATAGCATTGGGTTTTTCCGGTAAGGATAGTTTATAGTACAGGGCTTGGCCGATCGAACTCAGGTCTCTTGACTCGAATTCCGATCACCCAACAACTCGGCTATCGTGAGTTTACACGTAGTACATATGTGATATTATTACTACTCTGTAGCCTGTGGTAGTTAAAACTGTATTACAGGCTACAGTGTCTTCATCTATATTAGATAAACATGTGAAAATACACCAAAAAATAGAAAAATAAAAAGTAATCAAAAATAATAACAAAAGTAATGCAAAGGAAACTGGTAGCAAAGTTATGGTATTTATAGCACAAAGTTACCATTCATGTGTGTGTGTGTTTGTTACTTACTTTTTCCATTACAATTTACGAATAGTACATATGTTTGTATAATTTTATAAATATATTAATATAAGTCTGTTTTGTAGGCACTACTACTATATTTAGTTTCGTAAAATTCCTGGACCATAATGTTGATTTATTTTAATAAATTAACATACAAAGAACGGAAATATAAAAAGTTAATTTAATAATTACTTAAAATGTTTTGATGATATTTTATATCAAGAATATATTTTTGAATATTTTTAATTTGTATTTGTATTTACGACGTTTCAGGTGCTCGTTCTGCGGAGGAAAATTAATAAGTAATTCAAAGTTAAGAACTATTGACAACAAATTCAGTTTTGACAAAATACTATAAAATATTATATAATTATAATTATATGCACTCTGAGTGATCTCACAAACGATATCTTTTTATCTTTTCTGGTATAGGTATAATAGTATTATTATATTATTATTATTATTATTATTATTATATAATAGTATTTTTAATATCAATACTTTAATAATAGTTGGATTAAGCTATTATATAGCATTGGGTTTTTCCGGTAAGGATAGTTTATAGTACAGGGCTTGGCCGATCGAACTCAGGTCTCTTGACTCGAATTCCGATCACCCAACAACTCGGCTATCGTGAGTTTACACGTAGTACATATGTGATATTATTACTACTCTGTAGCCTGTGGTAGTTAAAACTGTATTACAGGCTACAGTGTCTTCATCTATATTAGATAAACATGTGAAAATACACCAAAAAATAGAAAAATAAAAAGTAATCAAAAATAATAACAAAAGTAATGCAAAGGAAACTGGTAGCAAAGTTATGGTATTTATAGCACAAAGTTACCATTCATGTGTGTGTGTGTTTGTTACTTACTTTTTCCATTACAATTTACGAATAGTACATATGTTTGTATAATTTTATAAATATATTAATATAAGTCTGTTTTGTAGGCACTACTACTATATTTAGTTTCGTAAAATTCCTGGACCATAATGTTGATTTATTTTAATAAATTAACATACAAAGAACGGAAATATAAAAAAAGTTAATTTAATAATTACTTAAAATGTTTTGATGATATTTTATATCAAGAATATATTTTTGAATATTTTTTAATTTGTATTTGTATTTACGACGTTTCAGGTGCTCGTTCTGCGGAGAGGAAAATTAATAAGTAATTCAAAGTTAAGAACTATTGACAACAAATTCAGTTTTGACAAAAAATACTATAAAATATTATATAATTATAATTATATGCACTCTGAGTGATCTCACAAACGATATCTTTTTTATCTTTTCTGGTATAGGTATAATAGTATTATTATATTATTATTATTATATAATAGTATTTTTAATATCAATACTTTAATAATAGTTGGATTAAGCTATTATATAGCATTGGGTTTTTCCGGTAAGGATAGTTTATAGTACAGGGCTTGGCCGATCGAACTCGGGTCTCTTGACTCGAATTCCGATCACCCAACAACTCGGCTATCGTGAGTTTACACGTAGTACATATGTGATATTATTATTATTATTATTATTATTATTATTATATAATAGTATTTTTAATATCAATACTTTAATAATAGTTGGATTAAGCTATTATATAGCATTGGGTTTTCCGGTAAGGATAGTTTATAGTACAGGGCTTGGCCGATCGAACTCAGGTCTCTTGACTCGAATTCCGATCACCCAACAACTCGGCTATCGTGAGTTTACACGTAGTACATATGTGATATTATTATTATATAATAGTATTTTTAATATCAATACTTTAATAATAGTTGGATTAAGCTATTATATAGCATTGGGTTTTCCGGTAAGGATAGTTTATAGTACAGGGCTTGGCCGATCGAACTCAGGTCTCTTGACTCGAATTCCGATCACCCAACAACTCGGCTATCGTGAGTTTACACGTAGTACATATGTGATATTATTACTACTCTGTAGCCTGTGGTAGTTAAAACTGTATTACAGGCTACAGTGTCTTCCCCATCTATATTAGATAAACATGTGAAAATACACCAAAAAAAATAGAAAAATAAAAAGTAATCAAAAAATAATAAATAAATAAATGTCTTCACGCAATTCACAATATGGGTATAGACGGTCTTGACAATTAAGTACCTTTGACCCACTTTCCACCGAAGATATTTTCGGGACAACGTGACACGTGCTGAGCCCGTAGCCGTCTTTATGTCCAAGCCGCCGATATAATTCGTACATAAGTTTTTGAAAAACCCATTGTTACTTATATTTATAGCTGGCCACCTGGGGATCGAACTCAAACCATTCGGCTATCGTGAGTTTACACGTAGTACATATGTGATATTATTACTACTCTGTAGCCTGTGGTAGTTAAAAACTGTATTACAGGCTACAGTGTCTTCCCCCATCTATATTAGATAAACATGTGAAAAATACACCAAAAAAAATAGAAAAATAAAAAGTAATCAAAAATAATAAATAAATAAATGTCTTCACGCAATTCACAATATGGGTATAGACGGTCTTGACAATTAAGTACCTTTGACCCACTTTCCACCGAAGATATTTTCGGGACAACGTGACACGTGCTGAGCCCGTAGCCGTCTTTATGTCCAAGCCGCCGATATAATTCGTACATAAGTTTTGAAAACCCATTGTTACTTATATTTATAGCACAAAGTTACCATTCATGTGTGTGTGTGTTTGTTACTTACTTTTTCCATTACAATTTTACGAATAGTACATCTGTTTGTATAATTTTATAAATATATTAATATAAGTCTGTTTTTGTAGGCACTACTACTATATTTAGTTTCGTAAAATTCCTGGACCATAATGTTGATTTATTTTAATAAATTAACATACAAAGAACGGAAATATAAAAAAAGTTAATTTAATAATTACTTAAAATGTTTTGATGATATTTTATATCAAGAATATATTTTTGAATATTTTTTAATTTGTATTTGTATTTACGACGTTTCAGGTGCTCGTTCTGCGGAGAGGAAAATTAATAAGTAATTCAAAGTTAAGAACTATTGACAACAAATTCAGTTTTGACAAAAAATACTATAAAATATTATATAATTATAATTATATGCACTCTGAGTGATCTCACAAACGATATCTTTTTATCTTTTCTGGTATAGGTATAATAGTATTATTATATTATTATTATTATTATTATTATTATTATTATTATTATTATTATTATTATTATTATTATTATTATTATTATTATTATTATATAATAGTATTTTTAATATCAATACTTTAATAATAGTTGGATTAAGCTATTATATAGCATTGGGTTTTTCCGGTAAGGATAGTTTATAGTACAGGGCTTGGCCGATCGAACTCAGGTCTCTTGACTCGAATTCCGATCACCCAACAACTCGGCTATCGTGAGTTTACACGTAGTACATATGTGATATTATTACTACTCTGTAGCCTGTGGTAGTTAAAAACTGTATTACAGGCTACAGTGTCTTCCCCCATCTATATTAGATAAACATGTGAAAAATACACCAAAAAAAATAGAAAAATAAAAAGTAATCAAAAAAATAATAACAAAAGTAATGCAAAGGAAACTGGTAGCAAAGTTATGGTATTTATAGCACAAAGTTACCATTCATGTGTGTGTGTGTTTGTTACTTACTTTTTCCATTACAATTTTACGAATAGTACATCTGTTTGTATAATTTTATAAATATATTAATATAAGTCTGTTTTTGTAGGCACTACTACTATATTTAGTTTCGTAAAATTCCTGGACCATAATGTTGATTTATTTTAATAAATTAACATACAAAGAACGGAAATATAAAAAAAGTTAATTTAATAATTACTTAAAATGTTTTGATGATATTTTATATCAAGAATATATTTTTGAATATTTTTTAATTTGTATTTGTATTTACGACGTTTCAGGTGCTCGTTCTGCGGTGATTGGATCAAAAGTGATTAATTGGAGAGCTGCCGGTTAACAAAGGTGGGTTAACTGAGGTATCAGGACATCAAACACCTCAAAGTGGGTCGGGAGTAAAGAGTGAAATTAAACGCGATACAATAACAAAATTAGTGTATGTATCGTGTCCATATACACGATACACCCACGTGACAGTCGTTAGCGAATTTGGGGAAAGTCAGATAAATTGTGTTGCTATGCGAGATCGTAATTCTGAATTAATAGTTATGATAAATCTATATCGGGTTGCATATGGAGAGGTCCTTAGTGTACTTTTATCTGAAGTGGACTTGTGTAGACCCTTATGTAATTATTTAAATATTTTTTACCTTCTACACTGTAGAAGCAATCATTATTTTCGATACTACACTAGGCAATGGTAATACAAATGGTGGACTCAGACCGTAGACCCGTCACTAATCTTATTTATTTTGTTATGATATTATTTTTTGGAGATTGTTATTCTGTCGTTTGCCAGTAGGTAAAGCTTCGTCACCGCTTACGACTTTCAAGGAATAATGGAGATGGTAATTTCTCACGCCAATACAACATGTCTTTTTTTATACATATTACTTCTGAGTAAGTATTTTCTACCATTGGCTTGGACACAAAGCTCACGACCTGTTACGTTCCAAATAAGCTCCGGTGACAAGGGGGTCGGGAGAAATAATGTGTCTAGGCCTCGGACTACTCCCGTATAGGGAAATACGTGAAGATTAAAAAATATGTAATTTTGTAAAGCTACATAAATGAAATACGGTACGCTATTGTCGATGATTTGTATTCACAGCGACCGAGTACACTTTACTAACAAGGTTAATTCAAAAATAGGTGTAATGATTACCTCGGTGTGCTCAATCACTTAGGCTAAGGATTATGTATGTACGCTGTGTGGTGCCAGCGTAAAAAGTACTACGACCTCTGTTCCTATGTGTGTGTGTGTGTTGTATGAGGCGACTAAAGGAAGTCTTCAAAAATCAATTATCTACCGACGAATGACGGGTGGTTGCCATTACGGTGCAAGTCTGATACTGTGATTGCACGTTTGCCAAGAGTTACAGGCGATTATGGTTAACCTACGGGAGGCGTATATCCAGCAGTTAACTCTACAGTTATATAAATACATGCATACATACATTCACGCCTATTTCCCGTAGGGGTAGGTAGATACCACTTCTTTCCACTTGCTACGATCCTTACATACTTGTTTCGCTTCGACCACTTTCATTATTCCCTTCATACATTCTCTTCGGTTTAGCGTACTCTTGACCTGACATTTTATTCAGGACGTCCCTGATATGGTCTCGAAACGTCCGCCTAGGTGATCCTCTTCCAACACTTCCATACACACTCGCCTTATACACTTTTTTCGTCAATCGTTCTTCATTTATTCTCTCGTTTTTAGTCACTACATCCTTTCTCAATTTTAGTCACTACATCTTCTTTCAGTATGTTATTATGAGTATATTAGTTACCTCATTTTATTCATGATGCCAGCATGTCGTTTGCCTTGTTTACCTTTATTCTACATTAAGTGCATACTAAACAGATGAATATAGTTAACCAAGGTTTAGAGCCGGTGTCCATGACTTTTTGCCTCAAACCACTATCGAACTCCGATTAACAGGTTGTAAAGTCGCGTTCAGTAACATAAATTCATATGCTTACGCTGTTTAGTTTGTATGTGAGAAATATTAAATTATTGTTTGATAATTATCAGTTATTTTGAAGTAATTTGCAGCTCATTTGAAGTCACACACAAAAAACACAGAAAAATAACAATGATGAAATTAGTAAGAAATCAAAAAAAAAAAAAACATTTTAATTATAGAAACTTTCTTATCTTTATGCACAGTCCTTAACAAAGTAGTCATTTTAAAATTCGTGATTTTTTTTAATTTATCACTAATTTAATAACAAAAGGAAAATCATGCGTCAAAATTAATAAAAGATTTTTATGATTTAAAAAAAAATTAAAAAAAAAAAACTGGATGATTTTTAAATGTCAGAACAGATCTAATATAAAAAGGGTATATAACTTCTTTTTTATTTAATACCATCTGCATAATCAAAGCAACTGCATATAGTTCTACTTTGGCGACACTATAACCAACCTGCTCGTACAAAGGACACTTTGCTTGAAGGATTTTCTATATTTAAGTTCATGATTTGCATTAGATAACCGCATCTTTCCATATCTAAGAAAAAGAACAGATGCAACTCAGGGCTTTTACAAATATATACAATGGAAAATACATATTACAAAGAAGCATTTATAGGTTCGACATAAAGACGGCGACCGGCTCACCATCTACCGCGATATTCCAAAAATTTCTTTAGAGGACGGTGGGTCTAAAGTACTGAAGTGGCTAGATCTCTGTCTACCTCTGTATTGGGAATAGTGTGAAGATATATTTACATATCCAAACACTCCTACAACAATATATTTTTTTAACAAATACTAGCATAAGGCGACATATTTAATGACTTGTGGAAATCTCTAAAAGTTACAATGTGCAAAAACCTAATCAAAAAAGTTATTTATCTGCAAAGCAATATTAAACTGCCATTTTACAAAGCGCAGATTTTCTGTTAAACAGAGCAAATATTTGATGTACATTCTTGGTCTCAGCTCTCCAATTCAAAGCTGTAGGCCACAATATTACAAGCATCTGTTTAAATTGAAAATCGCAGTTATATGTTATAGTAAATATACCTTGTTTTATTGCAATATCGCATTTTGTAATTTGGAAATACAATGAAATATATAAAATAAATAAATAAATATCTTCACGCAATTCCCAATACAGGGGTAGACAGAGGTCTAGTCTAGACATTTAAGTCCCTTCGACCCACCTTCCACTGAAGATATTCTCGGGACAACGTGACAGGTGGTGAGCCCGTCGCCTTCTTTATGTCCAAGTCAACGATATAATTCGTACATAAGTTTTTAGAAAAACCCATTGGTACGGCCACTTGAAAATCGAACTCGGGTCTCTTGACTCGAAATTCCGTCCACCCAACCACTCCGCTATCGTGACTTATATGAAATATTTAATTTTTTAAATATGTATAGATTCATAGATAAAATATAGTAATAGGCAAAAAATAAAAAAAATATTTAAAAATGATCACTGTCTACTTTAGATAAATATCGTGGAATTTAATAAACATTATGATTATTTATACATGTGGTAGTCTAGTGTAGCTGTTAGATAGGGTGATCAATAAGTGCCACTTTAAGTGGCCATTTTCAGTGTTAAATTAATATTATACTCACTAAGAAAATAAAGTTGTTGCTAAAATAAATTATGTCGATAATATTCTAATGAGAAATATTTCTTAGAGTCATGTGTGCTAAAGATACAGGCAACATTAGATAAATCATTCGTACACTGCAGAATTTTCTTATGAAGATTTTTTACAATGACATTTAATCGCAAAAATATGTTTTTACTGAATTGAGGTTTAATTTAACTGTTATAAACTCTTTATTATGTAGAAAAAAACATTAATCACCACGATTTTATCAAGTAAAAACAGGTCGAGGGTTACTTTTCATAGTCTGTCATAATATAACTTATAATTTCTATTAAAATCAGTTCAATATCAATTATAATAAAGTAATAAATGTGATTGTTCATTTAATATGCTGAAAAAGAATTTAACAATCTATCAGAATCCATTATGGAGCAAAGTTCTTCTTTCAAATATTGCTTGAGAGAGTTATAAATGACCGTGAAACAGTTTAAATTATAATTAGATCTATTTTTTCATTGATACAACACCATTTGTGTAATTAACAAAGCTTTGTATGTTAAGGATTGAGCTCCGAAGGCCGTGTCGTGACTTTGGAATACTGAATGAAACGTTTCCGTCTATTTAGTATAAATATCACGGTCGACTATATTAATGACATTATAAAATAATTGAGGCGTGTATTCATTTGAAACTACTTTGTTAGAGTTTTTAGTTTTAACTTGGTTTACGAATATCATTATGTAGGTCTTCACGACATTCCCAATACAGTGGTAGACAGAGATCTGGACAATTAAGTCTTTTCGACCCACCTTCCACCAAAGACAAGTTTTTTGGGACAACGTGACAGATGCTGAGCGCGTCGCCGTCTTTTTGTCAAAGTCAACGCTATAAATCTTACATAAGTTTTGAAAAATCCATTGATACGAGCCTTGGGGATCGAACTCGGTTCTCGTGACTCGAATTTCAATCATCCAAACACTTAGATATCGTATTAGATAAGACATGGCAAATATTTTAACAAATTGGAATCTCTTAACCGGCCCTTCGTTAGTTTGTTAAATGTTTGAATTATAAAAGCTTTTCAAACGACCATTTATGAATAATTATGTTACATGCGTAGAGAAGGTAAAATGTTAGTGCAATATTTTCAATACATACATACACTCCTGTTATGCACTTACGTCGGCCTGTTAAAGTTCAAGTTAAAGTCCAAGTCCAACTGCACACGCAGGTCTCTCCCATAAAGAAGATTTGCCATAATTACCACGCTCGGCAAGTGGATTGACGATCGCATTATCAGACCACTCGCACTTCAGACGCTGTTGCCCATTTTTGGTCTGATAATTTTGGACTGATATTTTTAGAGACGGTTATTCCGCCAACTACCGATTACCAATACGATATCCAAGGCTGTTTCCCTTAGTCACCTCTAACGATATCCTCGGGAAGAAAGGGAGTGATGGAATATTTGCAATAGCCGAAGGAAATGTGTCCAACATCAACTAATGAGGCAAAATAAACACGAATATACACTATTGCTTACCCACAATGTTATATAAATTTTAACATGTTTAAAATGCTCACGTAGTTATTTATAAACAAACTTTTACACTATACACTAACTTTTACTCGTGCACTAGTTTGTTTGCGTAATTGATTTTGTAGATTGCTAAACAAAAAATTTCATAGTCGCGAATTCTTCTCGTAACGGATTAAGCTCTCATGCATGTCAACTAAAGCTGATGTTGTTAG
The DNA here is from genome assembly GCA_029286605.1 of Sericinus montela. NCBI lineage: Eukaryota > Metazoa > Arthropoda > Insecta > Lepidoptera > Papilionidae > Sericinus > Sericinus montela. Next base: position 1,987,847 of record JAGSMR010000057.1, read on the forward strand.
AGTTAGAAAAAAAAGTTTGTAGCAAATGACGTGACAGTTTTTCTCATAGGATGATTTGAATTTGATTGAATTGAATTGTGATTTCAAAATCGAATTAAGACAACGCTGGTTGGGTTGTGTAAGTTCGTCTAGGTGAAATAAACGTCCATGCCCATTAAAAACGACTCACGGCGGTCTTCAAGAGTGAAGAAAAAATAAAATAAATAAATAAATAAATAAATAAATAAATAAATAAATAAATAAATAAATTTTAATTGTACGCTGATATATGACATTAAAATTTACACACAGGAAAAATAATTAATAAATTATGTCGATAATATTCTAATGAGAAATATTTCTTAGAGTCATGTGTGCTAAAGATACAGGCAACATTAGATAAATCATTCGTACACTGCAGAATTTTCTTATGAAGATTTTTTACAATGACATTTAATCGCAAAAATATGTTTTTACTGAATTGAGGTTTAATTTAACTGTTATAAACTCTTTATTATGTAGAAAAAAACATTAATCACCACGATTTTATCAAGTAAAAACAGGTCGAGGGTTACTTTTCATAGTCTGTCATAATATAACTTATAATTTCTATTAAAATCAGTTCAATATCAATTATAATAAAGTAATAAATGTGATTGTTCATTTAATATGCTGAAAAAGAATTTAACAATCTATCAGAATCCATTATGGAGCAAAGTTCTTCTTTCAAATATTGCTTGAGAGAGTTATAAATGACCGTGAAACAGTTTAAATTATAATTAGATCTATTTTTTCATTGATACAACACCATTTGTGTAATTAACAAAGCTTTGTATGTTAAGGATTGAGCTCCGAAGGCCGTGTCGTGACTTTGGAATACTGAATGAAACGTTTCCGTCTATTTAGTATAAATATCACGGTCGACTATATTAATGACATTATAAAATAATTGAGGCGTGTATTCATTTGAAACTACTTTGTTAGAGTTTTTAGTTTTAACTTGGTTTACGAATATCATTATGTAGGTCTTCACGACATTCCCAATACAGTGGTAGACAGAGATCTGGACAATTAAGTCTTTTCGACCCACCTTCCACCAAAGACAAGTTTTTTGGGACAACGTGACAGATGCTGAGCGCGTCGCCGTCTTTTTGTCAAAGTCAACGCTATAAATCTTACATAAGTTTTGAAAAATCCATTGATACGAGCCTTGGGGATCGAACTCGGTTCTCGTGACTCGAATTTCAATCATCCAAACACTTAGATATCGTATTAGATAAGACATGGCAAATATTTTAACAAATTGGAATCTCTTAACCGGCCCTTCGTTAGTTTGTTAAATGTTTGAATTATAAAAGCTTTTCAAACGACCATTTATGAATAATTATGTTACATGCGTAGAGAAGGTAAAATGTTAGTGCAATATTTTCAATACATACATACACTCCTGTTATGCACTTACGTCGGCCTGTTAAAGTTCAAGTTAAAGTCCAAGTCCAACTGCACACGCAGGTCTCTCCCATAAAGAAGATTTGCCATAATTACCACGCTCGGCAAGTGGATTGACGATCGCATTATCAGACCACTCGCACTTCAGACGCTGTTGCCCATTTTTGGTCTGATAATTTTGGACTGATATTTTTAGAGACGGTTATTCCGCCAACTACCGATTACCAATACGATATCCAAGGCTGTTTCCCTTAGTCACCTCTAACGATATCCTCGGGAAGAAAGGGAGTGATGGAATATTTGCAATAGCCGAAGGAAATGTGTCCAACATCAACTAATGAGGCAAAATAAACACGAATATACACTATTGCTTACCCACAATGTTATATAAATTTTAACATGTTTAAAATGCTCACGTAGTTATTTATAAACAAACTTTTACACTATACACTAACTTTTACTCGTGCACTAGTTTGTTTGCGTAATTGATTTTGTAGATTGCTAAACAAAAAATATCATAGTCGCGAATTCTTCTCGTAACGGATTAAGCTCTCATGCATGTCAACTAAAGCTGATGTTGTTAGAGTTAGAAAAAAAAGTTTGTAGCAAATGACGTGACAGTTTTTCTCATAGGATGATTTGAATTTGATTGAATTGAATTGTGATTTCAAAATCGAATTAAGACAACGCTGGTTGGGTTGTGTAAGTTCGTCTAGGTGAAATAAACGTCCATGCCCATTAAAAACGACTCACGGCGGTCTTCAAGAGTGAAGAAAAATAAAAATAAATAAAAAGTAAAGAAATAAATTTTAATTGTACGCTGATATATGACATTAAAAATTTACACACAGGAAAAATAATTAATAAATTATGTTCTAAGGATAATGAACCGTGGTTTACTAACGGGATTTTTCTTTCATACTTATTGACGCACTTGAATGGTATGTAAATATTTCTGTTTTGTATTCGATTACGTTAAATCATGTGTGAAATAAGCGCATGCAAGTTTTTTTCCACTTCATTCATGTTACAGCTTGTTTAAATATATTATGGAATTCGTTATCGTTCTTATATACAAATTCGTTGTTTGTATAAATATTTATCTAATAATATTATATAATATTTATCTTCAGGGTATTTCCAAGAGTGGGGTAGAAAGAGATCGAAAGAATTATGTCCTTTCGACCCACATTTTGACAAAATAACAGGTGGTAAAACTGTCTTTATGGCCAAGCTAACGAACAACCTTACAGAAGTGTTGAATTTGAGGAGTTGAAACACTTTGGTTCGATCACCATCCTAACTGGATATCGAACTCTGGTCACTGGACTCGAATTCCGATTACCCAACCAGTTGGCTATCGTGACCTTTCGTAGTTTAGACTATTTTAAAAGGAAGAAAGAAATATTTAAAGCATTTATATTTTATTTTAAGCATGCATACGCAAAAAATACGACTTTATGTAAAGTAAACAATATATAAATGAACTTAATGACAAAATTAAATGTAATTACTACACTTAAAAAAAAGAAATAAATGAAAAAGAAATAAAAATGACACAGGAAAAATTTGAAAGATTGTACGATAGTTTAAATTAAATCAAAATAGTTTAATTTCGGATAACCGAGATATAAGATAATAAGAAATAACTAAATATAAAGTTAGAAATTTAAACCAAATAATGAAATAAGGCTTAATAATATATTTATATTTGTTTTTTAATATGTTATGTTTACGCAATTCCCAATACAGGGGTAGACAGAGGTCTAGTATAGACAATTAAGTCCCTTTGACCCACCTTCCACCGAAGATATTTTCGGGACAACGTGACAGGTGGTGAGCCCGTTGCCGCCTTTTATGTCCAAGCCAACGATATTAATTCGTACATAAGTTTTTAGAAAAACCCATTGATACGGCCACTTGAGGATCGAACTCGGGTCTCTTGACTCGAAATTCCAACCACCCAACCACTCGGCTATCGTGACTTATAAAAGAATAGAAATTTATTATTAAAAGAATAACTTTTAAATATGAATTTGTAGCAAAGAATACAAATCATATGAAAAAATACAGTTTGTTTTAGACAAGATCATACTAGAAGAGCATAGATAGTCAAATGACTAGGTTTAGTATAAATAAAAAAATATCATCACGCTTTTCCCATACCTCCTGTATTATATGGCAGAGGCCGAAATAACTAAATCCTCTCGACCCACGTTCCACCGAAGACATTTTTTGGGAAACCGTGACAGGTGGTCAGTTAGTCGCTGTCTTTATATCCAAGTCTACGATATAAACCGTAAATAAGTTTTTGAAAACATCCAATGGTACTACCTATCTGGGGACCGAACTCGGGTTTCTTGACTCGGATTCCGATCACCCTCTTGGATATTGGATCTATTAATTATCGGCTATCCTTACTACCGTGACTAGGTTTGGTGATTCGAATTATATAGAGACCTGAATTCGTATCCTACTATTGAGTTTTTGTCGAACCTTTTTAATAATTAGTATCACATGCTTGGACATGAAATAGACGACAGGCTCGTGTCACTTTGTAAAAGAATCTCCAGTGAAATGCGAAGGGACTTCATTTCAGACTTGACATTGACAGAATTCATAAAAGACATGCCATAAACCTAAAAAAAAAGAAGGAGATGAAAGGCTTAATTGACAACCCTAGTATTGCAAAATACGCGAAGAAGAAAAAAATGCAACAAATATGTCGAAAGTTGTCGAAACGAAAATCAATTATACTAATGCTCTGTTGTATTATTTCAAACTATTTTCTAGTGAAAAGTGGGTACAACAATTTAAATAAATGTCAAGACCATTTAGACCTCATTATTGCACAGACGTGAGAAGTTTTACTTATTGTACGTGTAAGTGATCTAAAGAATATGTCTGTAGAGATTTCAACATTAGAGATAACGTACGAGTTAAATTCTCTTTTAGGAGTATATGTCACTCGCATAACACAGATTATATACACAGTATAGTATTCAGACGGTTTTTTTTCAATAAAATGTCTTTTGAAATGAGTGACGTTTGGTGTGATAAGACATAAAATTAAGAGCTTAAGTTAATAGTATTTAGGCTAAAGCTAATTTAATATAATATGTTACATATTAATTGTAAAATGTTACTCTTACTGAACTAATAAAAATCGAAAATAAAGAATTTTGTAATTTCAAATAATTAGCTATAAATAATAAATCTCTTAGATTGTAGATTCCAAGTTCCATAGACCTACGATATCTATAGTGATTGATAAATTTTTTTTGAAGCCTCTCCCTTATTGACGAATTCTAAAATCGGCATTCTTGTAGATTTTGATTCATAGGCTATGCTAAGAAACAATCAGCTTAATTTTGATCCGGTATTTTTCGAGATTTTATTCTATCCGGCATTTGTTGGTACCTGATTATATTCAGAAGCTTTTTCTTTGAGTTGCCAATCATGACACCCACGGTAAGAGACAGGGTGCTATTAATCTTTCGCCAATTAATAAGTATAAAAAATTAAGAATCTATGATTTTAATTTAAGAAACAATGAACAATCTTTCTTGAAAGAGAATGAAAGAGAGTCACCATAACCGTGGATTGGGTAATCGTAATTCGTGTCGAGAAACCCGAGTTCGATCCCCAGGTGGCAGGCTCGTACCAATGAGATTTTTATAAAACTTACGTACGATTCATATTGTTGGCTTGGACATAAAGACGGCGACGGACTCACCCCCTGCCAGGTAGTCCCAAAAAATGTCATCGGTGACAGGTGAGATCTCTATCTACACCTGTATTGGGAATGGCGTGAATATATACATGTATGAAGAATCTAGGATTGTAATTGCGGCACAATACACTTCAATATTCAATTTTATTTATTTATCTAAAATTTATTTTCGTTTCTATCGTTTACTTTTATGGTTATATAACATTGTTTACCCATAAAGTTAACATTTCCAGTCTGTACAAGAACCCAAAATAAATTTACAAGGAAAATGTATTGTTCGTTTGATAATACTTAAACTCCCAAAAATCCTATATAATGGTGACCCGCGGGCATAATACTTTTGTGCAGAATTTACATCAAACGTAATGGAACAATGTAAAACTAAGCAATTCACTTTTGTTCCCATTTTATTAGACATAAAACCGGAATATTTGTGTAATAGCAAATAATGGGGTAGTGTGTGTTTATGTACATTACATGCGGTACTTACATAAACAAATAATTATAATTTTTTTTTATACGGGACTTTCACTGGCAAAAAATATCTCAGTATCCCAGTAGTGTAAACAACTTTATTGTCTATAAAGTTGTTTAGACCCACCTTCCGCTGAAAATATTTTTGGGACAACGTGACAGGTGGTGAGCCCGTCGACTCGAATTCCGACCACCCAACCAATCGGCTATGCGTGACTTCACTGGCAGATGTCATAAGAAGTACGTAAGTCTACTTTTATTTTATATTAAGGTTCTGCGTTAAGTGTAAAACCACGGGTAAACAGCTAGTTGAAATATAAACGAAATAAAACTTAAAATATTTTTTATAAAGAATTTATCTAAAAAAATATCTTCTCGCAACTCCCAATACCCCCTGACTAGACAGAGGTCTAGTCTAGATATTTAAGTACCTTTGACTTACCTTCCACCGAAGATATTTTAGGGACAACGTGACAGGTGGTGAGCCCCTCGCCATCTTTATGTCCAAGCCAACGTTATAATTCGTTCATAAGTTTTTGAAAAACCCATTGGTACGACCTATCCACTTGGGGATCGAATTCAGGTCTCTTGACTCGAAATTCCGACCTCATAACCACTCGGCTATCGTGACTTTTCTATCGAGAATTTATCTCACATCTTTATTTTAATAAAATGTGTTGTAATAGTTCCCAGACTAATAAAATTATCTCAAATCTTTATTGAAAGCGTATGAACATCGTAGATTTCAAATTCATATTACAAAATTAAATTCCAATAAATTTAATTAATCCTGATATTACTTGGAAAATTATTACAAGAGATAATATATACTACATACATAGATAGGGACAACATCACATACATTGCTCTGATCCCAAAGTAAGCAGCTAAACACTTGTATCATGGAATCAGAAACAACGAAGCTACCAGAACACTCAGACCCGAGAAAAAATGTTTCTTACTTTGACCCGACCGGGAATCGAACCCGTACCTCAGTGCTCATGACAACTTGAAAACCGGTTGTGTTCACTCGTCCACGGCGGTTGTCAAATAGTTAAAAAATAAATAGTAGAGAATTTTAGGTCAGAAAGAAGTTTTTGTATAACCGTCCTCTTTCTTCCCGTGGTTGTCGTTCTGATACTTGAGCAATTGGCGGGAATAACCATCTCAAAAGATACCAGAAGAAAATTCAGTAGACCAGTAACAGACAACACCTGTAACGTATATGGTGCAAAGTCTCAGAGCCACTTCATAATTAAAAAAATACGATAGATTTATGTAGAATATTTTACTTATATCGATGAGTAAATGATTTGGTTTGATTTGTCTGATATAACACTTACGGACGAGGTTTATGTTTTGCAGTGAACTTTACAGGTCATTAAAATATAATTTATCTGAATGTGATAAGAATAATAATTGAATTTCTTTTTGAAAGGAATACATGTAGGTACAGAAGTTATGCAATCTATTACGCTAACTTCGAGAATCGCACTTTCTGTAGCCCGCTGAACAACTTCATGTTTCATGAATATAAATTAAAAAATAAAATAAATATTGGGGTAGACAGAGTTCTTGAGGATTATGCGACAGGTGGTGAGCCCGTCGCCATCTTAAGGTCCAAGTCAACGATATGAATCGTTCATAAGTTTTTTATTAAAACCTATTGGTACGAGCCTGCCACTTGGAGATAGAACTCGGGTCTCTCGACTCGAATTCCGATCACCCAACCACTCGGCCATACTAAAAACTTACTACCTTCAACCACATGTAACTACAACTCCATGTTTCACAAAGATAATACAAGATGCTGCCTGCAGCGTCACCTGCTTGGAGCCTTTTGTCATTCTTTAAATTATGCGTGATAAAGGGTCCTAAATCAAAAAACAGGTTTATTCCTTGATAAAAAGTTATGTTCTTCCCGTGGTTCAAACTACTCATACTTAAGTCGTGACATCGTAATGACGTAAGCGCCAGCGAGAAAATATTAAGTAAGGATTTATTTCTTTTAATATTTAAAATTACACATAATATTTTTTGCCACGAAAATATATAAAAAATAAACAGCAGTAATTTCCAATCTTTGAACTGGTGATTCACAATTCAATTGTCGAGTCATTTTCGTTTAATTTTATATGAGTGATAATGCATTAATACGTTTCTTATTTTTTAACTTCATAATATAAATGAGCTGACTCACTGATTTTATGATTTACCATACATTTATTAATCTTTTAATTAAAGGATCAAACAGTGTAAAATCAAACTAAAAAGAGTGGGATGAGTAATTTTTCAGCTTCTTGTTTTATTTCTTATTTGTAAGTTTTGTGCTTTTGATTTGTGTATTTATGTAATACGAGTGCCTACAAAACTGCCTGTGTAAGTTCACTGCACGTAACACTACAAGTGAATAGCACATTTGGCAAACTGATTGGCAATCGCTGTCAGACTCCTCGCACCTTTGATGCTGCTGTCCGTAAGCGGTTTACTGGTTTGATCTGGTATTTTTCGGTACCGTTATTGTCTATTAGTGACCATATAATAGTGATCAATGGCATTTTAAAGCTTTCCTCTCAGTTGCCTTTTATGACACTTTTGGAGGTAAAGGGATGGTACATTCTTATTTAGTAACCATATTTTTTATTTTTTTATGAAGCCAAATATTTATTTTAAATATTTTTGTTTCGGTGATTGGAATTTGAATCAGGTGACCTATTATAAAATAATTTCCGTAATAAATGTTTGAAATAACTAAATGGAGTAGACTATCCCGTTATTGGGAATGCGTGAAGATTTTAAAAAAAAGTAATCAATATTTTCCATAATAATTTCGTGTATTTGCCTAATTTATATTTGCCTATTTTTATTTACATATACTTGCTCAATATGTTTTGTTAAACTGGTATTTGGATGTTATCTACCTTAAATAGGTATTTAAATAATGAATAAAAGTGATTAATATGTTATGTTAAGGGACTTTGCTAACGTCGACATTTTGTAATATGTCATCTACACTAGAACATGCTCTGTCATATCTTTCGAAACAAAGAGGCATTGTACTAGGAGTAGTTGTTCTCGCTTTTCCTCAAACAATGGAAGGTTTCAAGTGATGCTAAAAATTTATTACTCGGTGAAAAGAAATAAACTTAAAAAAAACTGATACGCTTTAAAAAGAACACAGAAAGGAAAAAATAGCTTTCTTAGGTAAACTTGTCACTTATTAATTTAATGAATATAAAATAAAAAATTATCTTCACGCCATTCCCAATACTAGACGAGGTATAGACAATAAGGTCGTTTCGATCAACCTTTCACCGAAGATATTTTAGGGACAACGTGACAGGTGGTAAGCCCGTTGCCGTTTTAATGTTCAAGCCAACGATGTAATTCGTACATAAGTTTTTTTTTAAACTCAATGGTACGAGCCTGCCACCTGGGGATAGAACTCGGGTCTTGACTCGAAATTCCGATCACCCAACCACTCGGCTGTCGTGACTCTTTAATTTAAAGAGAATTATCATAAGCACTGTCTTCTGAAGACATTGAGGTCGGCGCCAAACTTTGGTAAATTTATGTTATTTATCTATTGCAAATTGATTATTTTTATATATATTAATATACCCGCGATTGTGGTCTCTTACTAGAAATACATCTTTAAATTAAAGCAAATTCACTTTTAATCATTCCGGTATTTATTTATTTGCAATCAAATACCCCCTAATTTGATTCCATTTAATTACAATTATGTAAATAGTGGAATAAGTAAAAGTGAATTGGAATTTAGTTTCTAATAGTATTTTTATAATTACATTCCGGTAACTTAAGCAGTTATATTAATTATTTATTTATGAATTACATGAATTAAATATTTGTTTATTTATTTTGAATATGTATTTATGTAATGTATGTGGCTTAAATGCTATGACCGCGATAGACCAATTAATTATCACGGTGTCCTAGTTATGCTTCGGTGAAAGGTGGATCGAAAGGACTTGTTTTTGTCTAGATCTCAGACTATCCTAGTATTCATAAAGGGCCTTAATGAATCACTAATAAAGGAGTTTTCTTAGCCTTCAGCACAAGACGCTTTCACCCGCTTGCGCTTGTTTATGATTACATTGGGACGATGCGATAACGAAATGAAATAAAACTAGTTAAAGTATGAAGTTAAAAAGATTAACTTAATATTGTATTATCACTGTAAAAGCGTAAAGATAAAACAAATATGAATTCTCAAGAGAATATTAGCGTCTGTAAATATTCTATTGGTAATCAATATATATTTTTATATTCGTAGTTTTTTAATATATATTATGCTCTTTTATCCATCAAAACTATAAATGTTTATTTTTAAAAAGCACATGGGTTTTCTATATTTTTTGATTATTTAGGATAACAGTCCCCGGTGTTGGTTTTAATTATGATTAATAGCTGAAGTTTTATGGTAATGGTGTTCTCTATCACAATGATATTTCAAAAATGGAACTGAGGGCGTTTTTAAATTATCAGATAAGGCTTATTCATTAAATGCATTATAACCCGACCAAAAAAAATGGAATAATGAGTTTATTTCGTAAATTATTTTATATATTAAAATATTCGTGTTACCTATAACTTAGTTGATATACAGCTCTTGTCTTATTTGTGAAATGATATCTTAGTCTAATTAATATACGTTTTAATACATACATACACATTGTTCAAAAAAATGTCTTCGGTGGGAGGTGAGTCTATAGGACTTAATTGTCGAGACCTATGCCCACCCCAGTATTGAGAATGGCGTGAAGATATTTTTGTACACCTGTTATTAATACATAAACACTAGGGAATAATATTTGATATAGAATCAAAATTGACAAACCAAGTTTCAAATCTTGTGTAAAATTTTGTTTTTGGTTAAAGAAATTTCATATATATCTTACACACTTATTATACTGTTTGGTTATACGACGATACATGGATATGACATTCGTGGAAATGACAAGTGCAATTACCACTTTACATAAAAAACTGCTTGACGACTTAAAATCAAGGTTGAAATGAGAAGAATCAAAGCCGGATCCTTAGCTTTTTGATAGCTCACATTGCGGACTTTTTAACCGACCGATTTTAACGAAACTTTCACTGGCAAATAGCTGATGTTATAACGAGTAAGTTAGGCTATATTTATTTTAGAAAAATAATTATGGTTCCTATTAAGTGTTACATGGCGAGCAAAGCCGCGGGGGGCAGCTAGTACAATAATATAACTTTTGCGTGCTCAAATCCCACTTGGTTATGTGTGAAGAATATGAATGTTTGTATTCGGGTCATGGATTTTTATATGCATGTCTATAAAATAATATGGTACTTTTAGGTTGGACACAAAAATGGTGATAGGCTCAACATCACGTTATCCCAAAAAAGGTTTGGTGAAAAGTGGGTCTAAGGGACATTGCAGACTGAGTCTTACCTAATATGGGAAATTACCTGAATATTTCCCAACGTTTCACGTACTTTAAAGCACCCGTGACCACGGGGGGGACTGAGGTTTGAACGTCGTGTTACCATTGTTAGCTGCAGTTACTGTCAACTTTTATTTTTTTACCGTTGACAAACTAAATGAAATCCAGTTTAAACGTTCGACAAAACTTTTATTTAACTGGCCAATAAATTTAAAAAAGGACCCAAAAATGTTACATTATCTTATTAAACATTACGTTAATGATATTTGAAACAAAGTATATTGCTTTAAAGCATAATTAGTTGCCCAAATTGTCGACAAACGTTGAGAGCAAAGCGTTTGATATTATCAAACGCATACGTCCCGAATGTAACTGTTTAGCAAATATTTGCAACACACCCTAAACTAATAATTATTTGCAATTTAACATGAGTATTAAACAACGTGCCCAATCAACAACATGCAAAATACGTCCTTGTCAATAGATTAAAGAGACTATATTTGCATATATTATTTCGCATGGTTCTGACTGAATCAATAAGAATATTTTTCCAAATTGTTGGTTTGAGTGTTAATATGTACAAATTTTATAAATAATGCAACAAAATTTTTATAACTTGTTAATTAATACGACTTGTTTGGCTGTGTTTATTTGCTATAATTCTAATTTTGTTAAATCTAAAACATTAATCTGAAACAAAAATTTTGATAAGCGACAAATAGAAAACACAACAGAATTGATCGGACAAACAGGTCTTCCCTTTTCCTCTCCCCTGTTAGAAATACTTCCTTAGATATAAAGAGACATAAAAACCATATTTTCTACTCCTTCTTCTACTTACAAAAAAGTATTTTCTAGCAGTTGAACACGAAATTTTGGTTCAATTTCAATAATAGCTTACTTTCTCCACGTTATCCAAATCCAGTTTTGCTTTACTGACCTTTCAATAGCCTAGTTAGTAGTGACCCTGCGTTCAAAGCTAAGGGTTGTGGATTCAAATCCAGATTTAAAAATTATGTGATGAGTATGAATCTTTGTACTGGAATCTTACATATGAATTTTTATATATTTAAATATGTATTTATGACGGTGACAGGCCTACCATTTGCCATCTGTCGCGAATAAGCTTCGGTGAAAAGTGAGTCGTAAGAACCTCCTACTGGTGTGAACCTCTGTCTACCTTGTCTATATTGTGCATTTAATTTGCAAACGTAAGTAACACAAATTTGAAACATGAAAGTAATCTGTTTTGGTATTGCCTGTTCTATTGAAAACTATTAGAGCTATGAGGCAATATATTGACAAGAATTTCATCATCAAAACCTTCGAATCGTAACGATTGCAATAATAACAGATACGAGATAGCTGGATATCGCTAATGGAATTCGATAAGCCCTTTAATAATACTTAATCGTCTTATTTATCTCTAAGCAAGCAAGTTGCCCTCTTAAACTGAAAAAAACACTACGCGTTATCTCCTGAAAAGCAAATATACAAAATTAATAACATATTTAATACACCATTGACACTGTTTATCAAGTGTTTGCGTTGATATTGAGAATGTTTTGTATAAACATTAATGATCAAACTGATAAGATGCTGCAATAGCCTTATGTTAATCCAGGTCAAAACATTAATAATGACTATAAATAAATATATTCACCCTATTCCCAATGCAAGGGTTGAACAGAGGTCCAGATAATTAAGTCCTTTCGACACACATTTTTTTGAAGACAATTTTGGGATATCGTGACAGGTAGCGAGCATGTCGTCGTCTTTATGTCCTAGCCATATACATTTGTACATTTGAAAAAATCTTTCGCACGAGCCTTCCACCTGGAGATTAAACAGGCTCTCTTAACGTGAATTCCATTACCCATCCACTCAGCGATCGTGACTTTTTTATGTCAATGGTAGACACCAGTATTCAGGTAAAGCTTGGAGGTTATAAAAGGCCTTTTAAATCATTTAACGATAATTAATTAATTATAAGCGTATTTTCTCAGTATTGAATCTAGATAAACTTGATTTATAAAACTAGACCTCAATATTTTTGGAATATCTCCGTGATTACTGAGGCCATTATAGAGATGCCAGACGTATTTGGTCAAACCGTCAGGTAGTCATTAATGTGTTCAACAACTGCGGAATCCTATAAGAGGGATTCTTTAAGGTATTCTTTTTTAAAACTGAAAAAAAAGTAGACGCTATTGCGGTTAATTTAATATTATATTCATTATTATTATTATATTTTTTATTATCCAGAAAATTTAAGTTTACCCATACGTACATGCATACTTAGATACGAACAATATCACTTACATTGCTGTCAAAGCCTGGCGACACTTAGAAAACAGGTGTGTATGCGCGGGCGTCAATTTTTAATGATTTGTACATTAAATTTTGTGTATATAGTATCTATGTATAGTCGACTAATTGGGGGGTTGTAATTTGAAAAATGTCGTCATAACTTTCTAGTAATCTTACAGCACAAATATTAAGTAAAGGGTGAATTACAGGAATTCAATAATATTATATAGTTAATCATAACAAAAAGTCACGTAGCCGAATGGTTGGGTGGTCGAAATTTCGAGTCCAGAAATCCGAGTTCGATTCCCAGGTGGTAGGCTCGTACCAATCGATTTTGATTCAAGGCCTTCATTACATCTGCGAAGTTTCCATGTCGGTCTATGTCCAAGAGCGGGCAAGTCTATGGCCTCAGGTAACACATGAGCTTTGAACCTAACGTAAATTTAATAAATCGCTAAATTATAAGCGGCTATTAATCTAAACATTAAGTTACATTATTATCTTTAACCCTTTAACATATATTTTATTACGTAAAATTTACGTTACTAACGATAGCCTTGTGCTTGATCGGAATTTTAGTCGAGAGACACGAGTTCGATCCCCAAGGTTCGTCAAGGTCAAGTTTTTTTGAAAACTTATGTACGGTTTATATCGTTTGCTTGGAATTTAAGACGACGACAGGCTCCCAAAAATTTCTTCGGAGCAAGGTGGGTCGAAACGACTTAATTGTCTAGACCTCTGTCTAGCTTTGTATTGGGAATGGCGTGAATATTTTATAAAATAAATATATAAATATCTTCACGCAATTCCCAATACAGTACATGAGAGTCGTAGTACTCGGGTACTTAAAGAAGTAATATAGTCTTTTGTAATTACCAAAAGTAACATAATAAATACGTATACGATGTTGTAAAGTTAAAGTCACTTTTTGATTTTTATTATATTCCTACATATTCAATACCGTCCGTATAAGCTTTCATCAAAGTTGCAAAATGGATAAAAGTATTTTACATACGAAAATAATACGAGGAAGAAAACGAATAAATGGCAAATCCCTGTGTGCAGTCCACAATAATTATAAAATAGTCTACGAAACATTGGGAGTTGGCCAAACAAATGAGCAAATTTTAACAAGAATGCTTACTAACTTCGGGGTGACTGAACGAATTATCCTTTGGTATACGAGTGTGAGACATTTCAAAGTATCGGGCAAATTACTTATCGCGTTTCTTCCTTCAACAATAAACCAAGCCTTCTCTTGAATATTACGTTAATTAGTAACTTTATTCTTAACAAAGTTAATATACAATTTTATTGATTTTTAAAGCATATTTATGCTATATATATATATATATATATATATATATATATATATATATATATATATATATATATATATATATATATATATATATATATATATATATATATATATATATATATATATATATATATATATATATATATATATATATATATATATATATGACCTAGACCTCTGTCTTATTATTATTGTTATTTATTATATTATTAATTAACCGACCGGTTTCGCCTTACGGCATGAAACCGGTCGGTTAGTTAATAAATAATTAAATAATAGTGAATTTTGTACAAGTGTTCAGCAATGAATTTTAAGTATATGGTATTAAATAAATAAATAAATATCTTCACGCAATTCCCAATACAGGGGTAGACAGAGGTCAAGTCTAGACAATTAAGTCCCTTTGACCCACCTTCCACCGAAGATATTTTCGGGACAACGTGACAGGTGGTGAGCCCGTCGCCGCCTTTATGTCCAAGCCAACGACGAAATTCGTACATAAGTTTTTGAAAAACTCATTGGTACTGCCACCTGGGGATCAAACTCGGGTCTCTCGACTCGAAATTCCGACCACCCAACAACTCGTCTATCGTGACTTTATATGGTATTGCTGAAATTAAATAATTGGTTATTAAAGAAATATGTATTTCTCACAAAATATTCTTTCCAGTCCCCAGATATTACGTTTTAACTGTTATCTTGAAATATACCGACTAGAAGGACAATTAATGTTGTTTTTGTAACATTGCTTGTTTACTTTCATTTTTATTTAATTAATGACAAATAAGTACCATTAAGTACCAATTAATCAAGTAACAAATACTAAGAATAAGAATAACTTACATACGTGAACAATCGGAAGATTCATTCTATTAGATTGTTATCATGAATTAAAAATATCTTCACGCAATTCCCAATACAGGGGTAGACAGAGGTCAAGTCTAGACTATTAAGTCCCTTTGACCCACCTTCCACCGAAGATATTTTCGGGACAACGTGACAGGTGGTGAGCCCGTCGCCGCCTTTATGTCCAAGCCAACGACGAAATTCGTACATAAGTTTTTGAAAAACTCATTGGTACTGCCACCTGGGGATCAAACTCGGGTCTCTCGACTCGAAATTCCGACCACCCAACAACTCGTCTATCGTGACTTTATATGGTATTGCTGAAATTAAATAATTGGTTATTAAAGAAATATGTATTTCTCACAAAATATTCTTTCCAGTCCCCAGATATTACGTTTTAACTGTTATCTTGAAATATACCGACTAGAAGGACAATTAATGTTGTTTTTGTAACATTGCTTGTTTACTTTCATTTTTATTTAATTAATGACAAATAAGTACCATTAAGTACCAATTAATCAAGTAACAAATACTAAGAATAAGAATAACTTACATACGTGAACAATCGGAAAGATTCATTCTATTAGATTGTTATCATGAATTAAAAAATATCTTCACGCAATTCCCAATAAGGGGTAGACAGAGGTCAAGTCTAGACTATTAAGTCCCTTTGACCCACCTTCCACCGAAGATATTTTCGGGACAACGTGACAGGTGGTGATCCCGTCGCCGTCTTTATGTCCAAGCCAACGATTAAATTCGTACATAAGTTTTAGAAAAACTCATTGGTACTGCCACCTGGGGATCAAACTCAGGTCTCTCGACTCGAAATTCCGACCACCAACAACTCGTCTATCGTGACTTTATATGGTATTGCTGAAATTAAATAATTGGTTATTAAAGAAATATGTATTTCTCACAAAATATTCTTTCCAGTCCCCAGATATTACGTTTTAACTGTTATCTTGAAATATACCGACTAGAAGGACAATTAATGTTGTTTTTGTAACATTGCTTGTTTACTTTCATTTTATTTAATTAATGACAAATAAGTACCATTAAGTACCAATTAATCAAGTAACAAATACTAAGAATAAGAATAACTTACATACGTGAACAATCGGAAAGATTCATTCTATTAGATTGTTATCATGAATTAAAAAATATCTTCACGCAATTCCCAATAAGGGGTAGACAGAGGTCAAGTCTAGACTATTAAGTCCCTTTGACCCACCTTCCACCGAAGATATTTTCGGGACAACGTGACAGGTGGTGATCCCGTCGCCGTCTTTATGTCCAAGCCAACGATTAAATTCGTACATAAGTTTTAGAAAAACTCATTGGTACTGCCACCCGGCGATCGAACTCGGGTCTCTCGACTCGAAATTCCGACCACCCAACAACTTGGCTATCGTGACTATTGTGTTTTTCAACGAACACACGAGTTTAGCGTAAAAAATTACGACGTGGACAACCTGTCATATTATTCCAAAAAGTTCTTGTTAAATGTGGCTTAAAATAACAAAAGCTCTCTATATGCTATATGCTCAAGATGGTTGTCCTTCTATTTGGCAGTCCCTAATGAAATTTTAAAAGTTTTTTCCATAGTCGTCTCTGTCATCCATTAAAAGAAAATGGGTGATAAGTATGGTTGTCTCAAGAATTACAACATTTTCTAGTACGAAACGATATTTATTTCTAATACAAAATATTCAATGATATCCTTTCTTTCAAACATACATACATACATGACGGCCTGTTAAAGTCCACTGCAGGACATAGGCCTCTCACACGGGGAGAATTTGCCATAATCGCCACACTTTGGCTTCATTATTTTGGTCTGATATTTATGGAGATTACCTTCGGCGGTGGTTTACCTAAGTCGCCTCTTACGACACCCATGAAAAGAAGGAGAGTGGCAACATTCTTGCTACCACACGGTAACGGCGTAAGAGTATTGCACGGTTCTTTCATCAATTGTAATTATAGCTGTTGGTCCTAAAATGTTTTTAAAAAAGTCGCTAGAAAAAAATGTTATAACAAAAAATGGTTACGTGACAGTACCACAAATATAAATGCCGCAGTGTATGAAGTGATGGAATGGATCATGGAAGATTTAATTTATATAATCGTCAGCTTTATTATTGATTGACGATTATCTCGTGAAAGGGATGACGATTGTCATTAGAAGTTATTGCGCATTGTTCTGTACCAAATGGGATTGATGACCTTATACGGTAATCCATCGTATTTCAACTACAGTATATACTGTTTATAATTGCGCGGATTGTTATTGGTTAGAATACTGAAATGATGCCATGTATCTTCTACTTCAAAGATCTTCTCTATATAAGAGTATATGTGATTAGTATTTGTCACGCTTGCCAAGAGGATTGGCTTCATTTAATTATTATGTTACCATAACCAAGTGGTTAGATGATCGAAATTCAAGTCATGAAATCCGAGTTCGATCTGAGGTGACAGGCTAGTACCGTAGAGTATTTTAAGACAGGCTCACCGCTTGTCACGTTGTCCAAAAATGTCTTCGGTGACTTAAATGTACCTCTGTCTACTTCATTGTTGGGAATGGCGTGAATTTTTTCAATTTATTATGTAATTTTTAACAATAATTCGAAAAATATCAAAGTCAACCAACGTAGAATAAAACTGGGAGTAAAATATAAATGAAATGATAATTAAAATGTAAATAAGATGCGACATGACATTATCAAATATGAGAAATAGCCAAAAATATCGTTGCATAACGTCGTACGACTTGACAGCCTACTTGGTAGTGACCCTACGGTGCTAGAGGTTCCGGGTTCGAATCCGCGAGAAACATACGTGTGATGAATATCAAAGTTTGAGCTCGAGTCATGGATGTATATATGAATATTTATCTACATAAAATGTATCTATGTAAGTATAATTGTATCGTTCGCATGGACTAAAACGGCGATCTGTCGCGTTGTTCCAATATAGCTTCGGTGAATGGTCGGTCCAAAGAACTTAAATTTCTAGACCTCTAAAGGAGACCTCAAGTTATAGGAAAATAAAAATGTGGATGATGTATGCATAAAGGCCAGTAAAAGAAAATGGGTGATAAGTATGGTTGTCTCAAAATTACAACATTTTCTAGTACGAAACGATATTTATTTCTAATACAAAATATTCAATGATATCCTTTCTTTCAAACATACATACATACATGACGGCCTGTTAAAGTCCACTGCAGGACATAGGCCTCTCACACGGGGAGAATTTGCCATAATCGCCACACTTTGGCTTCATTATTTTGGTCTGATATTTATGGAATTACCTTCGGCGGTGGTTTACCTAAGTCGCCTCTTACGACACCCATGAAAAGAAGGAGAGTGGCAACATTCTTGCTACCACACGGTAACGGCGTAAGAGTATTGCACGGTTCTTTCATCAATTGTAATTATAGCTGTTGGTCCTAAAATGTTTTTAAAAAAGTCGCTAGAAAAAAATGTTATAACAAAAAATGGTTACGTGACAGTACCACAAATATAAATGCCGCAGTGTATGAAGTGATGGAATGGATCATGGAAGATTTAATTTATATAATCGTCAGCTTTATTATTGATTGACGATTATCTCGTGAAAGGGATGACGATTGTCATTAGAAGTTATTGCGCATTGTTCTGTACCAAATGGGATTGATGACCTTATACGGTAATCCATCGTATTTCAACTACGAGTATATACTGTTTATAATTGCATGGATTGTTATTGGTTAGAATACTGAAATGATGCCATGTATCTTCTACTTCAAAGATCTTCTCTATATAAGAGTATATGTGATTAGTATTTGTCACGCTTGCCAAGAGGATTGGCTTCATTTAATTATTATGTTACCATAACCAAGTGGTTAGATGATCGAAATTCAAGTCATGAAATCCGAGTTCGATCTGAGGTGACAGGCTAGTACCGTAGAGTATTTTTAAGACAGGCTCACCGCTTGTCACGTTGTCCAAAAAAAATGTCTTCGGTGACTTAAATGTACCTCTGTCTACTTCATTGTTGGGAATGGCGTGAATTTTTTTCAATTTATTATGTAATTTTTTTTAACAATAATTCGAAAAATATCAAAGTCAACCAACGTAGAATAAAACTGGGAGTAAAAATATAAATGAAATGATAATTAAAATGTAAATAAGATGCGACATGACATTATCAAATATGAGAAATAGCCAAAAATATCGTTGCATAACGTCGTACGACTTGACAGCCTGCTTGGTAGTGACCCTACGGTGCTAGAGGTTCCGGGTTCGAATCCCGCGAGGGGGAAACATACGTGTGATGAATATCAAAGTTTGAGCTCGAGTCATGGATGTATATATGAATATTTATCTACATAAAATGTATCTATGTAAGTATAATTGTATCGTTCGCATGGACTAAAACGGCGATCTGTCGCGTTGTTCCAATATAGCTTCGGTGAATGGTCGGTCCAAAGAACTTAAATTTCTAGACCTCTAAAAAGGGAGACCTCAAGTTATAGGAAAATAAAAAATGTGGATGATGTATGCATAAAGGCCAGTAAAACTTAACTACAGGCTCGACTGCAGGATCAGATACCTAGAATCTTCAACGTTGCTGCCCGTCACCATTCTGCTTAATTACGGTTTGCTACTTTTTGAGATGTTGGTCCCTCCCATCTTTCAGTAGCATAACGTTAATAAACTTTAATAATGGAATAACAAGACATAGGCCTTCACATTAATAGATTCATCAATTGTCAAGTTCCATTTTTGGATGATGAAAAGGACATGCTGAGACATGCTAAATGGAAATCCATACACCCAGTATGTCCTTCAATGACTAAGATATTTGAGTACACATTTGTATTAAATCCAAAAGTCGACGATAAATATTTTTGTAAACAAAATTTTTGTAACGTGCTGTAATTAATCTTGAGGTAGCATTCAGATGCAAGTGAATGCAAAAACTTGTAAACAGACCTTGAACTACATATAATTACGTACGTTAAGCCTAGTAAACACATTTCTGCGTAAACGCTAAGATTTTAAAATGTTGTAAAGGCCATGAAGTTTTAACTAAACAAACTCTTGTACGTGGTAGTAAAAATTATTTTCGCGCGAGCTTTCTTCACAGACGAACCGCTAATTAATAGGGAATCTGGTGAAACTTGTTTAATGTAAAGACATGCCGGATCTCACTGCGTCGTTTGCTCCTACTCTGCAGCTACTATTGAGTTCCGGTTTGAAAGATATACGGACTAACTGGTCTACCATTCCCTTGGCCAATCATCTGCAATCATCCTATGGTCGGTGTTCCTAGGATTTAATAGTAACATTTTATCTAATTTATTTATCGCTTATTGTGTTTATCATACAAAATACAAATAACACATAACGTGTCTGAGTGATATACTCGTAATTAAACGTTTCGTAGTCTTTTATTACTGAAATTTGTGAAAGTAATTTGATTACGTAAATCTACGATTGTACATGGGTTTGGAAAAAACTTTTAGCTATCACATTTTTTTTGCTTTTGAAATGTAATTATTTGCTTAGCAAATATAAATATTTTTTATCCTAAATATAAATAAAATATGAACAGGTAAATATAAATAGGAGAAAACCTATATATTTTTCAAGATTTCGTTCTCCTACTCCAGATATACTTTAACATTTGCCCCACCATTAAATTCGCAACATTCAGATATATTTGCGTAACTGCAAATATATCTGAATGTTGGCTTCCAAGTCGCTGCATTTTATGTGCGGTGACTGAGAAAACTAAGAACCACGAAGTATTTTTATTCAGGTTTGTTTGCAGGAATAAAATCTTGTCTAAAGCATTTATTTCTGGCAAAGATCAAAACATTCGTTTTCAGCTTAGATTGGTGATCGACGGATAAAATGATAAGTATTAAACTTTATGTGGTAGCGTCAAACGGTATATTTCGCTGCTGCGAAAAAGGGCTGACATTACTGGGGCAGGATACCTAGCAAAACACGGTGTGAATTAGAGGCATCGCATGCTTAAGTGTTGTGTCAAGTGATTTGAGTAACTGGATACCTACACCGCTTTGAAGGCCTTTTGGTGTTTCAAGTGTACAGGGGGATTGTGATTAAATTACTGGGTGTAGCGATTGACTAGTTCGCAAGTTTGTAGGTTTTGGTGACGAGTTGGCTCGTTTGCACCATTCTTCATAAAAAGAAAGCCTCTAGTAAGGTTATTTATTTGGATTGTTTAGTATACGATCTCCTTAAATGTTAGCCCTAAATTATAGATATTTAAGTCACGATAGCCGAGTATCACCAGTAGCTTACAGTGGTAGGCTCGTACCAATGGTTTTTTTTAATTATGTACGATTTATATCGTTGGCTTGGTCATAAATACGGCTACAGGCTCATCTACTGTTACGTTATTCCAAAAAATGTCTTCGGTGGAACGAGGGTCGAAGGGACTTGTCGAAACCTCTGTCTACCCCTTTATTGGGAATAGCGTGAACATATATATTTCTTAAATTATTGCCAATATAGCTACACACTTTAAAGCAGAGCGTTAACTACGGCAATAAAGTGACATAATTATAACTGTTTTCGAATAAGGTTTCAGTTACCTTTACACTTCAGTAGCGCATTACAATCTACAATACAATCAATGAATTGTATGTGATGTTGTCCCTATCTATTATTTATAGATTATAATTATATTTGGCATTTGAATAAAATATGTTCTGTTTTATATACTAAACATTTTGCTATTTCTGATACCTGCTAAACCGTCAGTTGCCGGTAAGTAAGTACATCAATGATATCATTTCCTTTTAAGTAGCCACATAGAAATACCTTCCAAGAATCATTAAACAAACCAAATCGGTCGCAGAGGTTTCCGCGTTTTTATCTATCTCGTAACAATAGAAGGCGCGGTATCTAGACCAATTGGCGTTTTTTGTGTTCGTGTCGCGCGCCTTGGCTCGATAGAACCGGTTTATTTCACCTACAAACCTCTACTCCGGGCCAGTGAATGTGTGACGTAAACTATGCAATTAGTCAGGTTAGTTTATAAGAAAAAAGTGGCCTCGTTGAATGTCAATCTCATATCAATTCTGTTTGGGATCGATGTAAATTATGTTATACGCTCATGGAGGCTTTTATTGCAAAGACGTTGAATGAATGGAAGTGAGGTTTGTTATATTATTTTTAAATATAATTTAGAAATAATATTTTCACGTTAGAGTCACGATAGCCATGTGGTTGGGTGGTCGGAATTACGAGTCGAGAGACCCGAGTTCGATCCCAAGGTGGCAGGCTTGTACCAATGGGTTTTTCAAAAACCTATGTACGAATCATATCGTTGGTTTGGACATAAAGTCGGCGACGGGCTCACCACCTGTCACATTGTCCCGAAAATATCTTCGGTGGAAGGTGGGTCAAAGGGACTTAATTGTCTAGACTAGACCTCTGTCTACCCCTGTATTGGGAATTGCGTGAATATATATTAAATAATATTTTGGTATCTGTTATGTGTATATTGTCTCGTCTGTTCTGGTGTATGTACTTATAAAAATAATAATAGATAAAATACAATAAATTATATTTTACATTTATGTATTGGTATTTTTTGGTAAGTTTTTTTTTTATATTTTATTTATTTTAGACCCTAACTAGACGGAAGCTCTCGACTGGGGAGACCAGACGGCCGGGAGAGGGTGACAGAGAGAAACCAGCGGACGATGTGATATTATATTCAATAATAGTACATCATATGGTTATAGTACATTCATGTCTCATCACTATAAACAAGCTAATCTTGCATTTTGAGGATGTATGAATAGATATAAATAGATAGATAGGATTAACATCACATACATTGTTCCGATTCCAAGAGTAAGTAGTTAAAACCCTTGTGTTATGGAATCAAAAACCACGGGGTATCACAAACAACCTAAACCGAAGCAATGTAGAAAAAGTATTTTTCTGCATTGACCAGTTCGGGAATCGAACCCGGAACCTTACCTTGAAAATCAGTAAGTACGCCACTCATCCACGGAAGTCATCATAAATAGATAGGTTGAAATAGCATCACATATTGTTCCAAAGCAAGTAGTTAAACTTTGTCACGGAATCAAAAAAAGGTGTATCCCAAACAACCAGACCCGAGACAATATAAAATAACATAACATAACAAAATAATCATCCATTGAATCAAATCCGGGAACATCGAATCGCGAAACCTTGAAAACTAGTGAGTACGCCACTCGACCATGGAGGTCGTATACATTGATATTTTATAAGGTACTCAAATAATTTGGCCAATATTATTATTATTTAAAAAAACTCCTAAGTTTTCGTCAAATTATATGGCATACATGATGTAAATAAAAAAAATATCTTCAAGGGGTCATTGTAGAAGCGTGCTCGTCGCGACCACTGCCAGCCCTTTTCAGGGCTGCAATTCTACACAGCTGCGCACCCATGCCAACGAGGGTTAGGGCGTCCCCCCAAGGCGACGCACACCAGTTCGTCCCCGTTGGTGTGAAATGCAGCGCGCAAAGCGGCGATGGGGACCGCCACCCGTCACGCACAGCCCGACACGGCGGAAGGTGGAGGACGGAGTGCAGAGTTGGCACGTGGAATCTTAGAGGAGGCATGAGAGATAAGACGAATGAGTTGATTGAAATAATAAAAGAAAGAGAATTAGATGTCGTGTGTTTGTCGGAGACCAAGCGGAAGGGCAGCGGTACTGAAGAGCTCCCTGGCGGGGCGTTAGCTCTATGGTCCGGAGTCCCGGAGAGCGAGAGCGCCTGCCAGGGAGTGGGGGTGCTGCTGTCGTCTCGGTTGGTCGATGTTATGACTGAATATAAGGTTGTGAACTCGAGACTTCTCTGGGTTCGCTTTAAATTGGGACTGACGAAGTTATTCCTTTTGGCTGTTTATGCGCCGGTAGCTTCGTCGTCCAGAGCTGAGCTGGAGGAGTTTTGGGAGAATGTAAGAGAAGTTATAGACTTGGTTAGAGGAAACGAAAGAATTGTTGTATGTGGTGAGTGTGGGAACGGATCACTATCTAGTGATTACTAGATTTAGGGGTCTGTTCGCGGGTTGGCGCCACCGGACGGCGATACCAGAACCATAGTCGGTCGGTAGCATCCGAAGGTGGAAGCTTCAGGAAGCGGACACTAGGGATAAATATCAAGCAAGGGTAGCCGAAAAGCTGGACATCATTGATGTCAGGAAAGAATGTGTGGAAGAAATATGGCAGAGCCTTAGACATGGAATGGTTAGTGCAGCGGAAGACGTGTGTGGAACTGTGAAAAGAGGTAGTAGTAAAAAGGGTGATGCATGGTGGAATGACGAAGAGAAAGAAGCTGTAAATAAGAAGAAGAAAGCATGGTTAGACTACTTGGCCTCTAGTAATGATAAGGATATGAGAGAGAAGAAGAAAGAAAGATATAAGCTCCAGAAAGTTCACACGAAAGCATTGATTGAGGAAGTGCGTGAAAGGAGTAGAATGGAAGCGGACGAAAGGTTGTCGCGTTGAATGTGCGATTAGAAGTTTGAAATGTGGTAAGGCTGCGGGACTAGACAGAGTTACTGCTGAAATGGTCAAGTATGGTGGGCCATGCGTCTCGGACAGCTTTCATCTGCTGTGCAATTTGTGCTGGCGAACGGGGGCTGTTCCGGATGATTGGCGATCCGCGGTCATTGTGCCTTTATATAAAGGTAAAGGTTCACATTATGACTGCGGGTGCTATCGGGCGATCAGCTTGACCAGTTTAGCAAGTAAAGTTTACTCGAAGGTTTTGAATTAGGATGCAAGATAAATCGGAAAGATTTCTATGGGGGGCACAATGCGGATTTAGACCTGGAAGAGGATGCACGGATCAAATGTTTTCTCTCCGCATGATCACGGAGAAGCTTCTGGCTGCTAACCAGAAGATTTTCTGTGATTTTGTGGATTTTGAGAAAGCATTTGATAAGGTTGTAAGGAAGAAAATGTGGGAACTGTTGCCGGGGTATGGTGTGGATGGTCGATTGCTAAGGGCTGTGCAGTCACTTTACTGTGACTGTAAAGCCTGTGTGCGGGTAGGGCATGACCAATGTTTAGCGTCCAAACGGGCGTAAAACAGGGTGGTGTCATGTCTTCCTGGCTGTTCATACTGTATCTCGACAGCTGTTTACAGAAGCTGAAAGATAGCTGTTTGGGTGTGAAATTGGGTGACATAAAAGTAAATTGTCTGCATTATGCTGATGATGCAGTGCTTATTGCACCATCAGAGGCAGAACTGTAGGCATTAGTCGCGTGTATGAAAGAAGAATGTGAAATTAATGGTCTCCGTTTGAACGCTAATAAAACTAAGGTTCTGGTATTTGAAAGGGACGAAGAAAGAACGAAGTGCGAAATTTGGGTAAATCAGGAATGTCTAGAACAGGTGAATGAAATTGTATACTTGGGAAGTACAATGGTGCCCTGACTGCGTTAATCAAAAGGCAAGGCGTTGTGAAAAGTGCACGCCTTGCAATACATAACGCAGTGTTGGTACCGACTTTGTTACATGGCAGCGAAACCTGGGTATGCCAGAAGAAGCATAAAAGCAGGTTGAATGCAGTGGAGATGCGATCTCTTCGTAAAATGTGCGACCTTACCATGGCCGACCGAAAGCGAAACGAAGAGATTCGCAATATGGCAGGTTTGAAAGATGACCTTGTCTCAAAAATGGATAAGGGCGTGCTTCGATGGTTTGGACACGTGGAGCGAATGAGTGAAGACCGAATGGTGAAGAAAATATATAGCGCGAAAGTTAATATTAAAAGGTGTCGAGGTAGACCGAGACTAACTTTCGAAGACCATGTGAGCAAATTGCTCGAAGAGAGGAGGGTCAAGAGTACTCGGATACCTAGACGTGCATGTATGAAGAAGATGATGAATCTGAAAGAAGCGAAAGAAGTATGTAGGGATCGTGACACTTGGCGATCTGTTCTCTCTGGCTACCCCGTCAGGGATTGTGCGTGAAGATAAATAAATAAATAAATAAATTCAAGCAATTACCAATACAGGGGTAGACAGAGCTCTAGTCTAGTCAATTAAGTTCCTTCGACTCACCTTCCACCTAAGATATTTTCGAGACAACGTGATAGGTGGTAAGCCCGTCGTCTTTACGTCCATACATGTAAGGTTGGATAGTAAAGAATGGCATTAAGTTCGCCCATTGTTAGTTTTTTCATATAAGATATTAACTATAAATAATAAGCAAATAAATAAAGTTCTACTGGATGTGTCTCACTCATTTTATTTTTAGCAAATAACTATTCTGGGGTAAAAAAAACCAGGCTGGTTTTTTTTACCCCAGAATATTACAGAGCATACTGTATATCCATTACAGATTTCGCTTAAATGCATTTAGGTGTTACAACAGTATTAAAAAGTAAACGTATAGACTCATAAACTTTCACATTTGTGTTTAATAGCTCACGTAATTTGTTTGTATCAAATTCGTAGGTAATTCGTTTGGCAATGTATTGAATCCATTGATGTTTATCTATTGCGATATTTGGACTAAGGCGAAGGGCTATTTCGCAAGCATTAAGTAGGTCAGGTTTTAATCATGGTTGTTCAGTGGTATCTAAATACAGAACATCTTTCAAATCGTTAGTCGCAGAGAATTCGTTATAATATACAAAATTTGTAACTTTATTTATCGTGTACGTATAAGATTAGTTTAAAGCATCACTGGGCGCGTGGTTACGGCGTAATGATATTGCCTCTCCCTTTCTTCTTGTGGGTGTCGTAAGAGGCGACTAAGGGAAACAGCCTTGAACATCACTATGGCAACCGATAGATGGTGGTATAACCATCAATGAAAATATCAGAACAAAATAATCAGACCGATGATGGGCAGCAGCGTCTGAGGTGCGACTGGTCTGGTACTGCGATCGCCAATCCGCTTGCCAAGCATGGCGGTTATGGCAAATACTCTCTATGGGAGATGCCTATGTCCTCAGGGGACTTTAACAGGTCGTTAAGAATTCATGTATGTATCACAAAAGTATATATTCATGTAGCTATAACTATCAGTCGTGTGATCATAAGAATAAACCA
Source organism: Sericinus montela (assembly GCA_029286605.1). NCBI lineage: Eukaryota > Metazoa > Arthropoda > Insecta > Lepidoptera > Papilionidae > Sericinus > Sericinus montela. Next base: position 2,015,499 of record JAGSMR010000057.1, read on the forward strand.
CACAATTTCTTCCCGTGTATGTCTCGTGCGTGTAAGAGATGTCTAAGGGAAAAGCCTTGAAAATAACATTGGCTTCCGTCAAATATCGGATCAACCATCACAAAATATACCAGACTGAAATTCAGCAGACTGAGGTCCAGCAGCGTCTAAAGTGCAAGGCGACCCATCTCATTGCTCTTTATCTGATCTTACACTTGGTCTACGATACCAGGTACCAGATATGTACCATATAGGTACCAGAACCTATTATGACAAATCCTTCTTAAATTAAAGAAGTCTTTGTCCTGCAACGGACTCTTTCAGGCCGTTATGCATTCTATGTATAACAGTTAGCTGTATACCGTATCGAGATCCGTATCCAATCGAGACAATAAAGTAGTAGGCGTTAGGTTTCGTCATGTAAACGTACATCAGTAAGTCACCTATGATCACAATGAACTTTAACAGATTCTAACTGAGTAACTAAGACACGGAATTTCAGTAGGATACTGACACATCATAATTATAAAGAAAGAAAAAAGAAAAAGAATAAATAAATTGTCTAGACCTCTATCTACCCATGACAGTCACGTTGGCCGTATTAGTTAGATTAGCACAGTTTTATTTACTTTTCTATTTGTTTTTTCTTCATGCTTCCTTTCTTAAAATATAAATTTACTTCCTATTTCTCTTAATACATTGAAATAAATTAATAAAGAAACATGTTTAAATTATAAATGAAATATTGATATAAAAATATGTTTTAAACCTAAAACAAGATTGCAGCGACCCGCATTTAACGCGGTGGATTAACCTCCAGTGCTCTGTCACTAAATGCCTTTTGGCTGTGTTTTACTTTGTTCGTAGTAGAACAGCTGGCGAAGTTTCTAGAGCTCTCGTACTATGATTGAGCGGACAACCTATTCCATTAAATCAATTCAGGGGATTAACTACTAGGGAAGCTCAACTACTCGGGAATTAATGGACATTTTATATCAAAAGCTCTTGCTTTTAACATTGTTTGTCGCTCTAAAAACATCAAGTCACAAAACAAAAAGTATTTGCTTCATTTGTTCTTTGATGATTAGATTTTCGTAGGATTTAATTGTTTCATCGTCACGACTTTTCCAATATTAGTATAAACAGATAACGAAGCAATTTAGTCCTTACCTACTTATATCTACATAGAATGATAAGTAATTATCTTATTTTATGCCATAAATAATTACTTATACTAAATATAGACTTCCTAGATTGTACTAAAGACAAACATAAAAGTTTGTTCCTAGCAACAACCCTACTATAACATATATGATATAATCCATATCGACAATAAATGTAGCAGAATGAGGATCACTAAAATGCAATACATTGATCTTATCTATATAGCTAAGATCAATGTATTGCATTTTAGTTCATATGAAGATTACAGAATTCAGACAATAAATGTAGCAGAATGAGGATCACTAAAATGCAATACATTGGTCTTATCTATATAGCTAAGATCAATGTATTGCATTTTAGTTCATATGAAGATTACAGAATTCATAGTCATTGGGAGAAATGTTCGGCAGCTTCTGAATAATAATGTGATCTCTTTTACACTGTACACTCAGGATGAAGTACAATGCATTTTAGAGCTTTACAATGCATTGGAGTTGTTATAGCCGTATATAATTGTAGGTCGATTGTTTGCTTGTTTTTAGCTATTCCGATTAAAAAAAATTAAAAAACGTAGGTGTAGTAGAAAATGAAATGGAAATAGTTTCACGTTGTGTATATAATCTTATAAATATATCACATTATTGAAGTAAGTAGACTCTATTTCAGTCTAAAAGTCATATGGTTCAATTCAAAACCAATCTCTAATTTTAGCCGCCAAATAGTTTAGGTTTAAAGGACAGAAAGAGTCAAAGTAATCATGGGCAATGAGGCATACCGTCTTAATATTCAGGGTTGACAATGCATCTGTAAGCGCGTTTTTTAGACGGAAAAAACTAGATAGTGTTGATTTTCGCTAGATATTGATGATTTGAGTAGCGTAAAATAAATTTGAGTAGCGTAAAAAATTGGGAATGGCGTCAAGATACTTTTTTTTTAATCGGTCACATGACTGTCCCATTTATCGAAGTTTATTCGGGACTTATATTCTGGAGCTTTTGTACGCAGTATATCGAATGACTAAAACACATAACTGTTCATCTATCTAACGTTGGTAAATCGCAACACCATTATCCTAAGATGCTTTTATCCATGTCATCTGGAGGGCAACTTAACGGCCATAACCGAAGTGTATACTTGTGTTGCAGATACTCGGTTCCTTTTTATAGAACTACGTTATATTAAAATCTAAAAATTGGTTCGACGTGGATGAGTGGCGTACATACCAGTTTTCAAAGTGTCGCTATCTCCGAGGTCCCGGTTTCGATTCCCGGACGGGTCAATATAGAAAATCACTTTTTCTACTTTTTGTCGGTTCTGGGTTCTTTTGGTACCTTCGTTGTTTCTCATTCCATAACACACGTGATTATGCTGTTTTTTTCATCAGAGAAATTAATGCGATGTTGTACATGAGAAAGAGAGAGAGAGTGAGGGACATGAAAAAATAATTGTATTTGGTATCAAAATCTGTTACTTATTATTTGAATTATCGATTGGGGAAACACAATAAATACAAGATACGTACTCTGATCTGCTCGTCGATTTATTTTTTACTACGGAACTCAGACGAAAACCTCTTTGTTATAAGGTCATAATGGTAAAAAAAATGTTTATGATTTTATGCATTAATTAATAAATATATCGTTATTATGTAAATTTATTTATCATGCCTTTATCTTGGTCTCACTTATTATTCAAATTCAGTGTATCGTATAATAATAACGGATTTATATTTCAAAGATTTATAGGTCAAAGATTGACTTAAATGTAAACAATATTAAAGTTTTCATTGAATCTCTCGATATCATTACTGAAACCGCAAAACCGGCTTTGGTTTTGAATTACGTATGAAAATAGAAATTTATTAATGCGTATTGAGAGTAGCGGTAACAATAAATTATTTAAATATTAATTATACGAAAAATAAATCCGTTTTGATATTTGAAAACTGATGCAATGATTATAAACTTGATTATGAATAAGCTTTTAATTATATGTTCCTTTTAATTAATTTCATTGATATTAAACAATTTTATTATTAACAACTACGACCTTCTTGACGTATCCGTCATAACTTCGAAGCGGATAAATCGATTTTGTTTTATTTTTGTTTTTACATTATTTTTGTTTTCATTAATTTAAAATTTAAAAATCATTGACACGGGCGTGTTTTGAACCCGCAGTATCCCACACGCATAAGTTGAAATTTTAAATCTCTTCTCTCCTTACGCCACTTTTGTACCACGGTAAGGCAGAGGTCATAAGTTCGAATCCCAAACGTGCCAGTTGATATTTTTCGAGAAGTTCTCATTAATTTAATAACAAAACTTTTTCTGCATTTTCCCGGGTCCGGGTGTTTGTGGTGCCTTCGTTGTTTCCGATTCCCATACCATAAGAGCTTTACCATCTTACATTGGGATCAAAGCAATGTATGTGATGTTGTCCCTAACTATCTCTATATGTCTACCTAACTAGGTCTATAGGTCTATAGATCTATGTGTGTCTTCATCAAGAATGTTCTTAGGTGTGATTCAAGAACATTTGTTTAGTATGATTTTTGATTTAAAAGATAATGAAACAAAATGTGCAATAAAATTTTGCACATTTTGTAAAATGCGTGGGTTCATTAACATATTGTTTAAGATCAAAGTCATCAGCTCTTTTCTATTGGACATCTAGCGGTCTAATCGATATCTGATTTGATATCCTAGTAAAAAAAATAATATCCTCACACCATACCCAATAGAGCGATAGACAGAGCTGTAGACAATTAAGTAATTTCGACTTATCTTCCACCGAAGAATTTTTTTGGAACAACGTGACAGGTGCTGAGTCCGTCTCCATTTTTATGAGCTCGTCATCGATATAAATCGTACTTCAGTTTGTAAAACAAACCCGTTGATACGAGCCTTGGGGATCGAAATCTTGTAAAATGCGTGAGTTCATTAACATATTGTTTAAGATTATTTATTGAAATGAATTCATCTAACATTTTAGTATTACGGTTGGATTTATCGAAATAGTTGATGTTAAAATCGCCAAGAAGTAGTAAATAATCATACGACGCGAACGTGTTTATTGTATCAGAAAGAGCATCAATAAAATTTTGCACTTGAAGCCTAGGTGGTCGGCCAATTATGACAATTTTACCATTAATTTTGGCACTTAGCCACATTTGTTCTACAGACTGCGATATGGGGTAGGGTAGATTACGTACTGGTAAACCGCGTCTAATGTAGAAACCTACACCGCCACCACGAGAACGATCTTCTGCCGGCCTAGGAGTATGTCGCAAGTGGTAACCAGGCACACAAGGTGCCCTTCCTTCTTCACCTGCCCTGAGCCAGGTTTCACTTAAAGCCAACAGGTCAACTCTCTGACGATCCATAGCTACCACGAACTCATCATGATGCGTACCGAGTGATCCGGGATTCAAAAAACCAACTTTTAATTTCTGCGGCCTAACCATCATTTAAGAAAAAGAATAAAAGACGTCTTTGAGTAAGGTTTAAATTAACTAAGTATTTATCATACACTGTAGCTACATATTGAGGTATTAAATTATATATACATAACATTATAGATATAGTTAGTGCTATGCAACAATAATACAAATAATACTATGTGTCGTAGTCAATACTAAACTTACACAAATATATATATATATATATATATATATATATATATATATATATATATATATATATATATATATATATATATATATATATATATATATATATATATATATATATATATATATATATATATATATACATATATATATAATATATATCTAGCTCAAATTTACATAACATAATACTATGTTATGTAAATTTGATTCTGGCACGAGAGTGGTGATAACATTAACCCGAACGTTTTCATATTGAAATAATTGATTTAAAATTGCTATTTCAGGCATATTATACAAAGAATAATATACAGTTTCATTAATAACAGAAAGACAATAGGAACTATCAACAACTAAATTAAAAGCACAAAAAATAATACTATTTTGTTCACAATTAGAAGGTAATTGGCTCAGAAAATCATTAAAAATAAACGGTCGCCTAATTGTTACAAAAGTATCCAAATATATATAAGACATACATAAATAAACTGAACAAAATACGACAAGAACATTGCAAGGTACAGCAGAACCTATTATCCTGATTATCAAATGTAAATTAAAAACAAAATTATTATATGAAAAATAAATGCCCATAGTGATATATTTTAAAGAATGTTGTATAAAAAAGATCAAATTCATGAAGAACCAAAATTAGAATACGTAGCACACAGATTAGCATCTTTAAGATAACACACGATTTTAAGGATATTGCTATGAAAGTAGTATGTACATACACAGTGCTGCCTTCGTAAAGACAGTTTCGATGCAGTCTTTTTTGAATAAAGGTATTGTTATTAACTTCACGTAATTCGCTCATATTGGCTATTTTCGTGGCAACGTGACAGGTGAGCTCGCCGTCTTTATAAGCAAGCCAACGATACGGGTCTCTAGACTCGAAATTCCGAGCCCCAACCACTCGGCTATATTCGACTGCCAAGCTATATGTTTGACTATCATCATCACCATCATCGTAACCGCCTACAAGATCTGAACTACTGAACACAGGCCTCCCCCAAAGATTGCCAAATAGAGCGGTCATAGTAGGCCTTTTTTATTTTTAAATTAATCTGCAGTGGACTTTAACAGGGCGTTACATATTGTACGTACGATGAATTAATTAGTAACTTTAGTATTAGGACAAGTCTTCAAGAACCAACGCTCGGGAACTGATAAATAAAAAATGTTTATCAATTTAGAGACAAAAATGTTTATTTTGTTTTCAACATCAGTATCTGTTACGAGGTCGTCGAAGATCTCTCCGCATTATATTCAATGTCTTGCTATAAAACAGTGGGTGTTTATTTTAGACGTAGATTAGTGTGCATTGAGATTATAATTAAGTTTATATACGTTATGATTGAAATGAAAATGTTATTGTTTGTTATAAAAGTTAGAGGACATTTGAACTGCTTACAACCACACTGTCTACTATCACGGAAACGTAACATTATCATTAATTCAGTTTGTCACAAGTCACGCCAGAACTCAAACTTCCTTCAAAGAACGCAACCATCCTGACTAGAATCGTGGTCACAATTCCATCTTGCGTTGTGCCCACCCAGAAGAAATTGTGAAGTTGTGACTTGAGAACCTTACTTTCACAACCTTCTTAAAAAATATAAGTTTTTTGGAAACTCGAAGAAGAATTGGTTAGAACTAACAACATTAGTAATAATAAGTCACGATAGCCGGGGTTGGGCGGTCGGAATTTCGAGTCAAGAGACCCGAGTTCGATCCCCAGGTGATAGGCTCGTACCAATGGGTTTTTCAAAAACTTATGTACGAATTATATGCGCAGTAGTTATGTGCAGTAGAAAACGTTATCGTTATAATGAATAAAATTAAAGTGAAAACGAACTCACTAACAATAGAAGACCTTCAGGTGCGTACCTACTTTTAAGAAAAGAGTTTTGAGGAAAAAAGTGAAAGGAAAATAGTTAAACAGGAAAATAATTTTGGAACTATAACCATACATTAAAAACATGACTCAATTTTGTCCGGGAATATTAACACCTAGGCTATTTAACCGAAACATAAATTTCACCTTTACGGTACCTTCCCAATCAAACAGTAATAAGGAAGGACTAGGAAACCACAAAACTACACATTGTTCTTACGCATCAAGCAAAAAGTAAATAACTAAATCCTTAAACGGTAATCATGCTCTTACAAGACGACCTTCTTCAATTCTGGTGTGATTTCGTCAAAATAGTTCAACTATTTGGTACTTGACACCGCTACTAAGATGTAGTCCTTCAAGGTCATACAGGTCTAACAATGCATCACTAGAAGCAGCCGCTTAGTATGCTCAGATTAGCAAAAAAGTTCGCTAAAGCTAGCTTAACCAATCTAGCTAGCGATATAAAACAGCTTAGACACATTAATATGCTAATAAAGATAACTCTGTATTCTGACAGTCGACCTGTATAAAATACTTACATTACGTAAACTGGTTTATAAATGTATTTGTGTTGTATAAGTGTAATGTAATTATACCACTGGTTATTAATAGAAGTTTTGTGATGAGAAAAATTATAAAAACAAACACAAAGACCTACTATTAATACGGCTCTAAATAAACTAGTAGGAGCTTCATTTTTTATTGTATTTATTTTCTAGATCGATAATATTGCATTGAGATGTGTGACGACCTCCATGAACGGGTGGCGTACACACCGGTTTTCATGGAGTCGCCAATCCTGAGATGGTTCTATTCCCGATCGGGTCAATGTAGAAAAAAAATAAATATCTTCACGCATTTCCCAAAACAGGGGTGGTCAGGGGTCTAGTCTAGAGAATTAAGTCTCTTCGACCCACCTTCCACCGAAGATATTTTCGGGACAACATGAGAGGTGGTGAGCCTGTCGCCGTCTTTATGTCCAAGCCAACGATATAATTCGTACATAAGTTTTGGTCGCCACCTGGGTATCCAACTGGATAAAACTGGTCAAAGAGACCCGCTCTTGACTCAAAATTCCGACCATATAGAAAACACTTATTTTAAATTTTTTCGCGCCTAAGTGTGTGTGGTATCTTCGTTGTTTCTGATTCCATGATACAAGTGATTAAGCTGCTTACTTTAGGTTTAGAACAATGTGTGTGATTTGTGTGTGTATATTTATTAATTAACATGAAAGTACCTTTTAATCTTTTGTAACTCGTATTTAGAAAATTTATAAAATCTTAGAATATAAATTGGGTCCACTTATTGATGTTAATATTATGGAAGTTTTATACGTGTATCAGCTAAACGATAAAAATAATTTATTCTATGTTTATCAGTTTTAAATGAATGATCTTTTTATCATCTTCATCTTATTATTTTATCTACCTATCTATTTTTCACGATAGCCGAGTTCGTTAATCGAAGTTCCCCGACCGAACCGAGTTCGAACCGAATTCGATTCCCAGATGACAGGCTCGTACCAATGGGTTTTTTCAAAGCCTCTGTACAATTCATATCGTTGGCTTGGAGATATGGCGGGATATGGCGATGGGCTCATCATCTGTCACGTTATCCCAAAATATCTTCGATGGAAGATGGGTCGAAGAGAACTTGTCTAGACTAGACCTCTGTTTAACCCTGTATTGGGCGTGGCGTGAACATTTTTTTATGTAATATGTATTCGTTACAAATTTACCACATTTACTTAAACGCTGACATTTAACATTTTATTTCCTAAAAACATAAACATGTTTTAAAATGTCGTTATTATTCATGATTAAATAATATGTTCCTATTTTGTTAAACAAAAGCTCGTCAAAGCAGTTTTAGGTCAAGAAATTTAAAAGCTATATAAAACGAGATAAAATCCGTGAATTATCGTTTTATTTTAAATGTTTATTGTTCACGTAAATACAAGACATCATTCTGTATTTTTGATATCAAAACTTTGTCCAGCTTAGTATGTACGTGTCCTTGTCGATCTAGTCATAGATCCATTCACTTATTGCTCGAAGTACATACTATTTATTAAGCTATTAAAGTTATTCAACAATCTCTAAGTGTTTATAAAAACATAACCTTAACCAGGCGAGGCTTGGTTGTGACTCAATCTGACATTAAAATTAGTAGCCATAAAACAAATTACATATCTTTAGTGCTGTTTTTTTAAGAAAATATTTTCATGTGGAAACAACAGATTACAGAAACTTAGAAGCTCTCTTAGGTAAAAATACAACGAAGAGATTTTTGAATAAATTTCAAGTCTATGTTATATTATATCTATGTTAAATTTTTGCGGTCACAAATATATGTATGTTGAGTTTTTATACAAATGGAGGTTTGTTCTCCGATATATTATTTTTAAGATATTACGTACGTTAATTACGTACATTACACACTTTATTACGAACATTTGTTTTTTATGGCATAAGGTGGTCAATGTCCTTCCTTGTGTACCTTCCCATGGCTGTCGTGAGAGGCGATTAAGGGAATGTCTTTAAAATTGTAATGGCTATCGGCATGCGGTTTGGCGTTTTTAACATCAATGTTTAGATTCTGCTGCCCGTCAAATTGTGTATCCCGCCATCTGTCGGTGGACTTTGTCGTTTTAAGTACTTTCGCCAAATCTCTCTTACGTCACCTAATGGAAGAAAGAGATGGTAGAATAAAATGCTAGTACCAAAGCTCTTCTTTTCTTTCTTTTTTACAGCCTATAATACTTCGTGAATGCTCTACTGAACATAGACCTTCCCAAAAAATTTCCACATAGAACGGGCATCATCCACCTGCATTCATCGACACCCTGCAATTTTTTTAAAGTGTCACTGCATCTCGCGGAAGATCTTTCTACACTGCGTTTGCCTAAACGGGGTTGCCACTAGAGAACCGTTTCTTCCAACGGTTATTAGTTCGTCGAGCTATGTTGTTACTACTTCTTCTCAATTCCTATCATTGTACGTTTAGAAATAGACTTTTATTATCATTGCAGTCTGTCGTTATGCATTGCTGAATATAGTCTATTGCCAAAGCTAGCGATATGGAACAGAAAGAGCAAGCGATAGTGGCTCCGTAACTACTTTCCACTTTCCGTAACAATACAAACTAGCATTTGTCGTTACATTATTTGAGATACATACACAGACAAAAGCAACATCATCTACATTGGTTTCAAAGAAGCTAAAGCACTTTGTTATGGAATCAGAAACAACGTAAGTAATAAAAATATCCAGACTCGAAAAAATGCACAAGAAGTGGTTGTTTGCATTGACCCCGGGATCTAAGCTGACTACTCCGTGACAGAAGACTCCATGGTAACATTTTTGGTGACCTTCATGGACGAGGAGTCACCAAACCAGTAAACAGGTCACCAAAAAAAGTAGTTTAGTAAGTGTTTTCAACTAGAAATAACAACGTCCTTGCCTGACATACAAATAACCACATTACCAGCGGGCAGTCAATTAAAAAAATGGCTTCTAATAAGAATGCACCAGTGATTTAGGTAAGTGCTTTGGATTTGCATTGCGATATTTTCTTATCGGTCATATAAACCGGTAGTTATTAATGATTAGTTAATCAAACCTACTAACTAAAAATGACGTACACATATACTTCCCAAATCTCATCGAATTCACATTCCAATCCAATCTACATTCATCAAATCTCAATACCATTAGACAATAACGGTAGACAGAACTCCAGACAATTAATTCCTTTCGACCCACCTCTCACCGAAGATATTTTTGGGACAACGTGACAGATAGTGAGCTCGTCGTCGACTTTACGTCTAAGCCAACGATATGAATCGTACATGAGTTTTTGAAAAAACTCATTGGCACCTACTGGTGATCGAAATTGGGTCGCTTGACTCGAATTCCGATCACCCATCAACTCCAATATCGTGACTAATTATAGAAAAAGTAAATAGAAAAAATTATAAAAAAAAGTGATTTACTTCCAACGTAGAAGACTGAACCGAAAAGAGACCTCAAAGCTGAACCAACACCATGAAAACCGGTGTGTCCGACACTCGTCCACGAAGGTCGGAATAGCACGTGTAAACGGTGATAATGACGCTGAATAAATATATGCATATTAATCGAATTCTCGTACTACAACATATTTTCACATATTAAACTATGAGATAAAATTAAATAACTATAAGATAAAGATTGATCACATATATAACATCTAAAAAGACACGTACTTTCAATATTAGAAGCAAATTGTTATTGACAATGGTCTGCGAATAATTTTAATTATTAATATTTAGGTTTTTTTTATATGTAAATTAAAAATATTAAAGTTTTTAGGATTAAGAATAATTTAAAATTAAATTAAACAAAGACACGATAGCCGAGTGGTTGGGTGGTGAGAAATTCGAGTCAAGAAATCCGTGTTCGATCCCCAGTAGGCCGGCTCGTACCAAAGGGTTTGCCAAAAACTTAGGTACAAATTATATCGTTGACTTGGACATAAAGACATAATATGATGACAGACATAAATGACGGATTCTAGACCTCTGTCTATCCCTGTATTGGGAATTGCGTGAAGATATTTATTTTATTTATTTATATTTATTTATGTTGTCTACATTTGTAGTGAACGATAGATGTTTCTGCATTCATTCATTTTTAATTTGATTGAAATTATAAATAAATTATGATAACTATTGTCGGTCTAATTTCGAATATAACATGTAAGATTATCAGAAACGTACGTAATCATGTTGCATTTTCTGTATTTGATTTTATTTATTGCAATATGTAATCTAACACCGTGACATAAAGTGTATTATGTATGAAATACACCATCACGGAAACTCCAATCTATCGTATACGATCAAATAAATAGGCACACTAAAAACGCAACCTTTCCCAACTGAACCGGTTAAAGTTACATTGTATAAACTGTTTGATTTATCGCAGTTTCCGCCATGATATACTGCATGATGCATGTAACATGTAACATTTCTATCGTAAGCGTAAATAGACGTATGTCTTAGGCAACGTACTTTTTCTTATTATAATAATAAATTAATAGATAGATAATGTGTCGTGTGATAACGGCGAAAGAATATTGTCACTTCATTTCTTACCGTGGATGTCGTAAGAGGCGACTAAAGGGCCACAGCCTTGAATATCGGTATAACAACCGATAGATGGCGGAATAAACATCTCTAAATGAAATATCAGACCAAAGTAATCAAACCAAATAGAAGTCACGATAGCCGAGTTGTTGGGTGGTCGGAATTTCGAGTCGAGAGACCCGAGTTCGATCCCCAAGTGGCAGTACCAATGAGTTTTTCAAAAACTTATGTACGAATTTCATCGTTGGCTTGGACATAAAGGCGGCGACGGACTCACCACCTGTCACGTTGTCCCGAAAATATCTTCGGTGGAAGGTGGGTCAAAGGGACTTAATTGTCTAGACTTGACCTCTGTCTACCCCTGTATTGGGAATTGCCTGAAGATATTTAGTAATCAAACCGAAGAGGAGCAGCAGCGTCTGAGGTGTGAATGGTCTGGTATTGCGATCGCGAATCCGCTTTCCAAGCGTGGCGATTATGGCAAATCTTCCTATGGGAGAGGCCTATGTCCTGCAGTGCGTTGAATAGGCCTTTATGTATTTATGTATGTATTTATATTATATAATACGGCGACGGGCTCTCCACCAGTTACAGTGTCCAGTTCGGTGCAAGGTGGGTCAAAAAGAATTAATTGTCTAGATCTCTGTCTACCGATGTATTGGGAATGGTGTAAAAATATTTTAATATTTTTAAAAAATATTAATAAGCTTGGAACGCAAAGTAAGTAACTTATGTTATGGAATCAGAAACAATAGAGGTATCCCAAATACAATATAGAAAAAGTAGTTTTCTACATTGACCGGGTCGGGAATCATAGCCGAGACCTAAAAGCCGATGATCCCATGAAAGCTGGTGTGAACGATCCTCGTTTACGGAGGTCGTCTATACGGTCGTCTAGGAATACGCAGTGCGCAATGCACTGCGTATTCCGAAACGCAACCTCCCAAGTTCAGTCTCGTCATTCGATTATTTTCGCAAATCACTCCAGACACTAGCAGCCTTTCTTGGATGTTATCAGGAATACTAGAAATGGTATTTGGTATTGCTACTATTGTTAAAAAAATAATATAAGTCAATGTGTTCTAAAACTTATTATTGACCATAAGAGCTACCACATTATGTACAAAAAAGAAAAGTAAAAATACTTGCAGAGATTCAAAGTAATTAATTATCTAAAATACACACAACATTTTTGAAAATGCACACAAAAGTAATTTAATTCAAAAATCTAATAATACTTCGACCTTACTTTCATAAATGAGACTGTGAAATTTTGCGTCGCAATTTTTAGCAAAGGAAATGTAATGTTATATAAATTACGAAAATTTAAATTTTAAAAATTCACCTATTTTCACATAATTATATAAATAAACACAGTGTAATAAATAAACACATAAATAACATAGGTTGAAATTAAAAAGAGTGTAGGTAGTTTAACATAGACTATATTTATAAATATTAAATATTCTAAGCACAAATATTATAAGCATTAGATATTCTTAAGTAATAGAGCACAAAAAAAACATAATTTATTTTGACTTACTTGTATTTACGTAAATTTTCTCAAAGAAGTGTTATTCATTCATCACTTTCCTTCACTATACGTACGCCGTTCGCCGGCGTTAACGTAATCACTATCGCGTACGACTCATACGATCGTCGGTAACTCACTGCACTATGTCTTTGCGAAACTGCGCGGGCGCATGTATTGCACCAATGTAACAAGAGCTCCGTTGTTGGCCAATCGTGCCGCAATAGTAAATACTAACGCTAAGGCGGACCACGAGGTGTCACAAACCTCTGTGAATCCGTAACGCATAAACGTATATGTGCTAGTTTGTTAAGCTTACAAGGCTTAACTGCTGTATCGATTTTGATGTTTTTGTAGCGGTTTACTATATTGAACCGTACGGGAATCGAAAACGAGACCTAAATGCTGATGACCTTATAAAAGCCGGGGTGTACGCTTCCCGTCAACCGAGGTTGTCCGTTTTGCGCGCTACGTACTGTGAAACATATGCTCCCAAGTTCGGTCCCGAACTTGAACTTGACTTCGACTTGAATGTACTAGGATAAGATGTTAACGTCCCCAGTAAAAAAATCGTGGTTGGTGATTGGAATTGGAGTCAAGAGATCTGAGTTCGGTCCGCAGACGGAGGCCTCGTACCAATGGCTCTTTTACAAAAACTTATGTACGATTTATATCGGCTCGGAGATAAAGACGCCAAAGGGGTCACCACCTGCGACGTTGTCCCAAAAAATTCCGTCGGTGGAAAGTGGGTCGAAGGGATCTAATTGTCTAGACCACTGTCAACCCTCCTATTGTGAATGGCGTGAAGATATTTTTTTATAACTTTAATTGTGACAAATGGTTTCCACGCGAGAAAAACTATAGGCGATACCTAGTTTCTTACAGCGGGATTTATTTTCAACTCGCATAATATTTTCGTGATTGGATAAGGCGGTCATGTGGTTAGATAAGTTTAAGTAATTTAATCAAAGCGTTTGTTAATTGACAAATGTGGTAAATGTATTTCCTAGTACAACTGATCGTTTTAAATTTCATTCATGAATAAATTGTCTGAAAACATGATCAAGTGAATTATATTAAAAAAAAAAAATATTTTCACGCAATTCCCAATACAGGGGTAGACAGAGGTCAAGTCTAGACAATTAAGTCCCTTTGACCCACCTTCCACCGAAGATATTTTCGGGACAACGTGACAGGTGGTGAGCCCGTCGCCGCCTTTATGTCCAAGCCAACGATGAAATTCGTACATAAGTTTTTGAAAAACTCATTGGTACTGCCACCTGGGGATCGAACTCGGGTCTCTCGACTCGAAATTCCGACCACCCAACAACTCGGCTATCGTGACTTTTTTTTAATTAATTATAATAAGTCCGAATTATATTAAGTCCGAATTTTTTCTTATAGTGCTCCCCCCTCCCCTAGAATTGGGGAAGGGAGGTGTGTGGGCCTCCGGTTACCTGCACTCACCAGACGAAACGCAGAAGTGACTTCTACTTCACGCCGGTATTCTGTGAGGTCGTGGTACTTCCCCGGTCGATTCATGCCTATTCATGCAATAACAAAAGCTGATGCGTGGCTCCACTGTACAAAATTAAGTATTTTACCAAAGACTTAGCAATAATTCGACAACCTTCGTGGTCTAGTGGTGTCACACCGGTTTTCAATGTGCAGTTTTGAGGTCCAGGGTTCGATTCCTCGATGGGCAAAGCAGATAACAACTTTTTCTTAAAATACAACAAGATTTTAGTACCTTTATCACTGATAAAAAAAAACAATAAATAAAAATAAATAAATTCATCAGTCAGATACATCGATACTTCTTAACAGTATTAAGAGGTTTTTAATAAATTATAAACTTATCAGGAGATTTTTTTGATGTTTGCAACAAATGAAGAGTTTTGATTCTTGTTCTCTAATTACGTTGATCCTTATGAAAGGGAAACACGTACATTTATGTTATAAAGTATATACCTTTTTAAAGTACAAGTCAAGGAAAAAACAAAGTGAAAGGGGATTTTTGTAGTCAGGAAAACCCACAATTGATTGCACGCGATTTTATTAATTCTCAGTTGCAAATCTTGCGTTCACAGAGAATTACCTGGAAGATATCGTCAAAAATGGGTAAGGTGGCCATATTGTACATATCCTGAATTATAACCTGACCCGATAGCGTTCTTTAGTAGTGCGTGCATTAGAAACTAATTGGCACGGGTTAGAATCTTGCTAGGGGCAAACATTTGTGTGATGAATACGAATGTTTAAACACATACATAACGACCTATTAAAGTCCACTGCAGGAAATAGGCCTCTCTCATAGGGAGGATTTACCATAATGGCCAAGCTTGGCAATCGGGTTGGTGATCGTAGTACCAAACCACTCGCACGTCAGACGCTGCTGCCCATCTTCGGTCTGATATTTTTAGAGATGGTTATCTTTCGGTTGCCATAAGAAAGAAAATATTTTACTTTATAATATTTTACCACAATACAAAAATAACAAGTGAAAAAATCAAAAATAACAAATAAATGATACAAAAATTTTTGCATTGCGGCCACAAAAAGGTGGCCGACTCATGTTGCTACAGCCAAAAAGCCGCAGCGCTGATATTCTGCCGACACAATTGACAGAAAGTCCTACCGGCAGCTGTCGAGCAGTAATATTTTTAGAAAAAAAGGCACGATAGCCGAGTGGTTGGGTGGTCGGAATATGAAGACAAGAAACTCGAGTTCGATCCCCAGGTGACGGAAAGATATTTATTTTAAAAAAATAATAAAATAAAAGTGAAGCATTAATATAAAAACTAAGGTATACAACAATTATTTAAATTAAAGTTACAAACTTTATTGCAACTCTCTTTCTTCCCGTGGGAGTCATTAGAGGCGACTGAGGGAAACAGACTTGATGTTCTTATAAGATGCTTATAAGACTTAATTCAATTCGCAAACTTAGATTTTTCATTATGCTATGTTACTAAGGTAAGTGAACTCAAGTTTACGATCAAATATTTATTCTTTTAACTGTATTTAACGTTGGCTTAGTTAAGAAAGTATTTTTTCATTATATTTTAATTTAAATAAAATAATTAAACACTATCTTCATGCAATTGCCAATACAGGAGTAGACAGAGGTCTAGTCTAGACAATTAAGTCCTTTAACCCACCTCCCACCGAAGATATTATCTTGAAGTGAGTCTTAAATAAATTCTACATGTTTCTAAGATGAGAAAGACTGCCAAAGTTGTTATTTAATATACGTTGAAATACCTTTTTATTTTTTATTTTAACTTAAAGTAGTATATTACAACTTTGTAATGAAGAAGTAATTTTAAAACTTTTAATTTAATTATTTTTCAAGTCATCGAACAGGATTCATAATAGCCAGTTACATGTAAGGAAAAGAAAAAAAGTATAGCCGAAAAAGGTTGGGGAGAGCTCAACACTGACAGGCGTGTTCCCAAACCTTCAGTAATTGCACTGTAATTAAATAGTGATGTCCGATATATGATCATTTTTAAAGATATCGACAATACTTTAATGTGTGTTTTTTTTTATAGAAGAGGGAGGCAAACGAGCAGGTGGCACACGAGATGGTAAGTGATTACCGCCGCCCATGAACATCTGCAATACCGGAGGAATAGCGGATGCGTTGCCGGCCTTTGAGAAAGGTATAGGCTCTTTTCTTGAAGGTCCCTAAGTCGGATCGGTGCGGAAAAACCGCTGACGGCAGCTCATTCCACAAAGTGCAAGTGCGTGGCAGAAAATTCCGCGAAAAACGCACTGTGGTGGAAAGCCAAGCATCAAGGAGGTGTTGATGAAATATTTGATTTTGCCGTAAGGTGCGATGGTGAAATTCAGCGGCTGGGATTAATCCGAACAATTCCTCGGAGCACTCCCCGTAGATCTTATAGAAAATGCAAAGAGATGCAACATCTCTTCGCAAAGCCAGGGGATCTAGCCGATCGGATAGAGTATGGTCGTCGACAATTCGAGCCGCTCTTCTTTGGATACGGTCAAATGGAGGGAGCTGACACTGGGGTGCCCCCGCCCAGAGATGAGAACAGTACTCCATGTGCGGCTGAACCTGCGCCTTATAAAGTTGCAAGCGGTGGGCCGGCATGAACAACTGTCGAGCTCTACTGAGCACGCTAAGCTTTTTAGAGGCCACTTTGGCCTTTCATTCCAATTGACCGCGATATTGAACGTTGCTCGATATGTAGACGCCAAGGATTCCGATGCTGGCTGAGGCAACTAGGGGAGTTATAAAGTTAAAGTTAAAGTTGTGTAGTTATAAAGTTATATTGAGGAATAGATCTATGGAGTGATCTTAGTGCCTACTGTGTATCACATCTTGCAGCGATTAAATTATTAATTTATATACCTTCTCATTATTAATTATCGTGCACTAA
Source organism: Sericinus montela (assembly GCA_029286605.1). NCBI lineage: Eukaryota > Metazoa > Arthropoda > Insecta > Lepidoptera > Papilionidae > Sericinus > Sericinus montela. The sequence continues at coordinate 2,033,238 of JAGSMR010000057.1, forward strand.
ATTAGGATGTTTAGATTTGTAGGATTGTTAGATGCACAATTAAATAATAAACTTTAAAATAGAATGTCGTTACATAACTAGTTTAAAATTATATAACTATAACTAAGAATTATAAAAATTATGATTATAAAACAACAGAATTTTTCACCCACGTTCGTTCGTTCATTCGTTCGTTTTTCGTTCTTATCACGTCACACGTTAAATATCATTTAAAAGCATGGCCATTACTTTTGCTGCATCCGATTTTGATTCTGCTAATCACTACTTGCATCATGATTCCATTCCCGTCTTCTTGAAAATATGGTAAGCCATCTTCTTTTTTATTACCTTTCAATAGTGTAACAATAACTTTTCAGTTAATGCCTACTTAGTAATCAAGGACAAATAAAGAGTAAGTAGTAAAATATTTAATTTTTAAATTTGTTAGTGAAATCGGTAGCCATTTTAAGGTAAAGGTTTTTAGAAGCTTTTAGGCGGCCACTGCACTTTGGGGAAAAACTAGAAGGTGGTAACTTCTTACTTGTGCTCGGTATAAATCACCATACATTGTAGCGCTGCAGCGCTTCTAGTATGTTTATGGAAGCGGGTGTGGATGGCTTTATGGCCATTATGAGAAAACGATCTGCTGCTATGCTGGATCGCTTGCGCACCGTCTCCGGGAGCATCCAGAGTGTTTTTTCAGACCGATGGGACTCACCATACATATGTAAATGGGTTAACACCCAAGTAAATTAATGAAGGAGAATTGTATAATACTAACTTAATATAACATAACATAACTGTAATATAACACTAGTTTGTAATTTTTTAATACTATTTCTCTATGTGCTTTGCCTAAAATAAAATTTTATTATTATTATTATAAATCAGATGCGCTCCGCCGCGTCACTCACAGATCCAGAATACTTTTCGGGCCATAGTTTAAAATAAAATATGATATATTTAATATAAATTAAAACACTTAAGAGTCGTAGTAATTTCTCTTTCGAAAGCGAAGAACCGAGGTCAGTTTGTTTGAATCTTGTAGTTTTGGTTCCGAATTTCACTGAAATCTGTTAAGTCATACGCCATGAAATGTAACAAACGTAAAGACTCACAATTTTGTAAAGATCAACGTGTATGCAATAGCCGAACGGTCGTTTTCGAAAATTTATTCAAGCCGACGCTAACAAGAAACATCGCCCGACGGATTGGCATTTCACTGATCGTGTTTTGTATGAAGATGGACTTCAAAGGAAAAATGCCGACACGATACGCACGGCGCGCTCTGTCCTAATCGCTAATGCACACAAAGTATTATGAAAAAGAGACGTCAGTGAAAGTTAGAGGAATATCGATAGATAAATATGTGTAAAAAAGCGTCAATAGCCTATATAATAGGTTGCGGATTGCGAAACGTAACATCGCAGGTTCGGCCCTGGCATTCGACTATTGTCGTAAACAAAATGAAACAATTCAATTCAAGAAAAAAAAATATTTTGAACCGGTCGTCGTCATTATTTCTAAGCTAACGGTACAATATAATAATATTTACTTTGATAAATATTTATATATACATATTAAACACAATACGACTCGAGTATAAACATTCATATTCATCATACAAATGGTGGTCAACCGGGAGCCGAGCGATATCCGAACACGCAACCCTTAACTTCGAAGTCAACTATCGGACGCCAACGTATATTATAATTAAACTACGGAAATGTACATACAAAGATCTAGGGTGAAACAAATTAAATTAAGTGGAACAACCACATTTCGTAAACATCATATTAATTCGTAAGCCACTAAGTAGGATTAATATAATCCTGTATTCCGGTTACGGGCGTTTACACATGCTTGTTAGAACACAAATCTTTTGAATTAATCCCAATATAATTCAAGAAACACGTTATACGTTTTGCTCAACTTAAAGTTAATACAAACCACCTGTTAGTGGGGCAAACATTCAGAACATTTGACTTTAACTTTTGAGTAAAACTAAACTTTTCCACTCATCTAAAGTGTTAGAGTAACAATTCACCACAATTATTGAATACTCAAGATTGTGGTCTCTTGGGGGAACTTCGTGGTTATATTAATTCAAATTCAACCGATCGGTGATTAGCGTTGGTAAGTGGCTTCGAAGCTATGGGTTGTAGTCCCGCTGGGATTAATCATTTGTGTGATGAATAGAAATATTTGTACTTAAGTAATTGTTGCATACATAAATATATGTTTAACTAAATATGTATCTACATAAGTATATTGTACCGTTGGATTGGACATAGCAACCCGCAGCTTTGTATACAACGTATAAAGAAAGAAAGAAAGAAAGAAAAAAAATCATATATCATTACAACCAAAATTTTTCTTATAATCTACAATATTCCATAATTATATGAACATGAATATATAAATTTGAATATAATAATAAATAAATCCGCGAGCAGTCGCTCAACTTTCACAAATTTTTATTATTAGTATTTCATATCTTTGTATAAAACAATACCCTTATAAAAATAAATAAATACAAATAAATGAATACCTTCACGGAATTCCTAATAGAGGGGTAGACAGAGGTCTAGTCTACACAACTAAGTCCCTCCAGCCCATCTTTGCCACCTGCCACCTGGGGATCAAACTTGGGTCCCTCGACTCGAATACCGATCACCCAACCACTCGGCTATCGTGACTTTAATTTTCATCTAGAATAAATGACCTGTATTTGTCCTTTGAACAACACTCATGGGGTTGTGGTCGTGGTGGAGTACTGATTACGTTTCTGTTTAATTAAAAAAAAAAAAACTCTTGTATATTAACATTAAAATAACCTAGAATTGTTGTATGTATGTGTAAAATTTTGTGTGTATGTATACAATTTAAATGCTCACCTTATGTATTGAACAGTATTTTACCCACTTGGCTATTTGTTCGTTTAAGTAATATTAAAGCCATCCGTGGCGAATTAAAGAAGGTCGTCGGTTCGAATCCCGCCCGTGTCAGTTGAAATTTTAACTTTTTTCTATTTAATTTAATCACATAAAAGTTCAGCATAGATATGCTTTAAAAATCAATAAAATTGCATAATATTAAAGCCAATTATATAAGTAACTGGTTTGGTTTGACGACCTCCGTGGACGAGTGATGTAAACACCGGTTTTCAAGGTGTCGCCGAGGTCCGAGGTTTGATTCTCATACGGGTCAATGTAGAAAAAACCACTTTTTCCTCATATTCTCGAGTCTGGGTGTTTGTGGTGCCTTCGTTGTTTCTGATTCCCATACCACAAGTGCTTTGGTATCTTATATTGGCATCGGAGCAATGTATGTGATGTTGTTCCTATCTATATATAAAATAAAAAATAAAATAAATATTAATATCTTCACGCATTTCCCAATACAGGGGTAGTCAGAGGTCTAGACTAGACAATGAAATCCTTTCGACCCAACTTCTACCGAAGATATTTTCGGGACAACGTGACAGGTGGTGAGCCCGTCGCCGTCTTTATGTCAAAGCCATCGATATAATTCGTATATAAGTTTTTTAAAAAACCCATTGGTACGAGCCTGCCACCCGGGAATCGAACTCGGGTCTCTTGACTCGAAATTCCGACTACCCAACACCGCGGCTATCGTGACTTCCTATCTATATATGTATTTATTATTATATGCTCGATACGGATGAGATCACAATGGCGTAGGCATGAAATGTGAAGGTTCTGCGCACTCTGAACGTGATGATTTATCAATGTCAATTCAATTCGATACGATTGTTTTTTTACAATAGTTAACATCGATAAATACATCACTTTGAATATTTGTGTCAATTATAATACTTTAGGCGCATCCATCTTATATAAAAGCTTATATAATCTTATATAAAATCTTACATATCCTATTTAATACCTGTACAAATGTTTACATTTATATTCCTACGTATACTTAGGGATATGAAATTGGATGTGTATTTAAAAATATTCTAATACGTATACAAACGTTTCTTTGATTCTCACTTAGCAAATCTTGGTCGACCAAGTAGTTTTTTTTATTTTGTTCGTCTTGTAAATTTATGTTAATAAAAATGAAATGTAAAAAAAGCATAAATGAGCAAAAAAAAGTTGATTCTCTAGTTTTTAATTTTTAGGGTTTTTGCTCGACTCCTAAAGAAAAAGCATAATCTTTCTGATTCTTTCTGATTCTTTCTGATTCTTTGACTTTTGAGATAGTATCCGTAAAAGTATCCATTATCCAACGATAATGTATTTTATTTTATCTATGCTTTTATTTAAAATTCCGGATGTCGGAATATAAATAAGATACCGATAGTATTTTATCTCAATGCTAAAAAAATATATGACTATTTTTTTTATTTATACCATATAAATTACTTATAATTTTAAGCTAAAATTTACAGATACGCTATTGTTTACTACTATTACACTATTGAATATGTGTATGCACTATGAATATGAGTATGTATACATACATACTCATCAATAAACGTATACTAATAATGCACTTAACCTCACGACCTGTAAACAAATATCAACCTTGAGGTTACCGACCTTGACCGTATAGTTCATCATGTCGAACAGAGGCCATTAGTTAACCGCTCTGAATTAATAAAAAGATTATGTAATCATTAAAAATTCTGTCTTAAGCAATAAATATTTGCTAATATGAGTACATTGCACCGTAACGTGCGCGCTATTTCTTTTGTCTATATCGATCATATAGACAATGAAAATAAAATTGCTGTGAATGAAGAAAGCGTAAATTATCGATGTATATAAATGTTACTATAAATAAAAAATAAATTAAATTATACAACTAAATAATGCAAAGGTATTTAAAATAATTATATTAAATATCTTCAGGCATACAAAACGACACGATTGCCGACTGGTTGGGTGATCGGAATTAGAGTCAAGAAACCCGAGTTCGATGTTCAGGTGGTAGGACCGTACAATATATTTTTTTTAACTTACGTATGATTTATATAGTTGGCTTGAACATAAGACGTAACATAAGACGGCGCGAGCTCACCAACTGGTACGTTGTCCCAAATAATGTCTTCGGTGAAAGGTGGGTCGAAAGAACTTAATTGTCTGCTTCTGTCTACAACAGTATTGAGAATCAATATAATTTTTCAAAAAAAAAAAATAATTTTTTATTTAATTTTCAGTCATTTGAAGTGCCACATTTTAAATATTCATAATTCAATAAATTATTTATGAGCGAACGCGATATCCGAATATGCTTACAGTTGCAAGAGCTAAGGGCTATCCATTAATAAATTTCAAGAAGCTGATCTTTTTAAGTGTTAGTTGTACCCTATCACTTAGCTCTCAGCAATTTTAATAGAGTATGCAGAATTGTACGAGTTGCCTTCAATTGTTCGCTTACCCTAAATGGCAATAAAGCAAAAGATCTGGTAGGATTACTCTGAAATAATGGCCTCGATAGTTTTGTTTAATGTTAGTAATTGTATTAAGTTAAGTGAAATTTAAAAATGGATTTTCTGTTGATGTATAGTTTAATCCGGTATGCCATTTGGTTATAAATTAATGTAACAGTAATAGACGAAACATAAAGCAAATTATTATATAGTAAAATTTTTCGATTTGTAACCTTTCAATTTTTATAGTAAAATTTTTCTACCTTGTTCAACAAGAACTGACAAAAGTGACAGGACATTGGTTCTGTTTACAGAAACATTAGAAGATTATTTGTTCCCGCGGACGACATTCAGAATATCTACTGGGCGATCGCAGACACCAGCACGTTAAGGACCTGCCTTTCTCACAAACTGAGTAGATCTCAACATTCATAGTAACTCAATGTACAAAGCAGCCACAGCCTATAGTCAACACGCCGCACATCAATAATCATGTGAACAATTGGCCCAGCACCGCTTGTCTGCCAGCTACCGCATATTGTGAGCCCGTTATATCTATTTTCTATTAAAATTTCCTCCTTTATTTAAAATCTTTGAAAGTAGTTCCTCGAAATATAATATAATTATTGTTATTGCGTTACCTTAATTTCATTTCGTTGCTATCTTTAACCGAGTGTTTGTTTTCGTCGGAATTTCGAGTCAAGAGACCCAAGTGCGATCCCTAGGTGCCAGGCTCCGTACCAATGGGTTTGTAAAAAAGTTATATACGAATTATATCATAAAGAGGGCGGCGGGCTCACCACCTGTCTTGTTGCCCCGAAAATATCTTCGGTGGGAGGTGGGTCGAAGGGACTTAATTGTCTAGACTTGACTTCTGCCTACCCCTGTATTGGGAATTGCGTGAAGATATTTACTTATTTATCTATAACCGATCAATAGGGGTCATAATCCTCAAGATGTGCATACGGATTTAAAATAAAAGCACAGTGCTGTTATCATAGACTTACACATACAACTAACTTATTTATGTTTATTTATTTTTACATTATTAGTTTATTTGTTATTTATTTTATTTAATAACACATCGAACATTTATAGAAAACTTAAAAAAAATAAATGTAAAATCACAAATATCAAAATTACATAGCATCTACAAAAGAATAATACTTTTTATCGTTTTCTGCACAAAACATATTTTGTGCGGAAAAGTTAAGCGGGTAAAGCTTCGGTCAACAGCTAGTAACTAAAATTAATTCTATATCACATATTCCTTTCATCATCACAATAATAAAAAATATTGACTATGAAAATATAACTTTTTTTTCAGTGTAATTGGACAATCGTCGAACAACGATGAAAGTCACTAATTAAGAAGTAATTTGTACAAATTGATTAAATTATATCATTCTTTTGAGTGGAAATTTTTTACTTTTATTAAAGTTACATTGTAGTCTTGTCTTACATTTTAAAATAGTTTGTTGATTTCTTTATTAGGATTTAATTATTTCATTGTCTAGCATCTAGCAGTTAAATTAAAAATGATTAAAATGAACTTGAATAGTGAAACAGCGCTTCTTTCTAACAGTTTTATAATAGATTATATTTTGTATAAATACAATTACATATGAATACTACACATTTTAAATAAAACTATTTTCGGATTTTATCACGTCGAAAATCCGAAACGCGATAAAATTCGAAAATCGTTTTATTTATGGAAATTCGATGGCTTAAAAAACTTAAGTACGAATTATATCGTTGACTTGGACATAAAGACGGCGGCGGGCTAACCACTTGTCACGTTGTTCCAAAATAATGTCAATGGTGGGACGAAGGGTTGTCCGGACCTCTGTCTACCACTTTATTGTGAATGGCTTGAAGATAAAGAAAATTTATTTGATATAGATAAGTTTAACTTCTGAAACTTCCGAAGTAACTTGTATTTGCAAATCTCTTGAAATGCCGTAATAAATTTTGTGCTCAACCTGCTCCCAACAGTATATTTGTACAAGTGTCTAACTTTTGAAGGAGCGTTTGTAAAACGAGCAAGTTTGTTATGGGTATTGTATTTTATCATTTAATTTTTTTCCATTCTGTCATGTAGCTCAGGTTTATTTAAGAACAAATGGCTGAAAAATTTACTGAGTATTTCTATTTTTTAGATGTCCTTTCACTATTATTATTTTATTGGTTTTAGTTGTCCTTTTTATTGGTATATATACATTTGTATTTATCTATACAATCACCGCCGTATGCTACAAACGTACCACATGGCTTGTGACGTGTTGTGTCAGAGTTTGTAGGAAAAAAAAACCTCAAATATGGCAAAGCCTACCAAACGTTTATTAGAATAACCTGAATAGAAACTTGTATAAAATAAAATTAATCTGTGACAGCAACAGTGTTTAAAGTGCGAAGGTGCGAGCTGTTGTGTATCAGTTTCGCCAATTCGCTAGCCAAGCGTGTCTGTGAAAAATTTTCTTTTCGAAAAGGTCTATCCAACTATTGAGTAGTCTGTAAAAGTCTAATGCAGTCCGACATAATGCAGTCACAAGAATGGATTTTAGTACAAAAAAAGAGGTTGAGAAATAGGTTTATTACAAAAAGCGGAAATGCAGTCGCAGAAGAAGGTCAAAGTGAAAAATTTAAGGCAGCTGAGACAAAGATTCCGTTATTTATTTCTAATGTACACAGTGAGGTATCTGAGCAGGATATTATTAACTACATTCTTAAAAAAACTGGGGAGACCGTGTCATTAGTTAAAATAAATATGAAAAAACCTAAAAGTTATAATGCATACAAAATCTTTGTACCTAAGTTTAAAGTAGATATGTTTTTAGACGAAAAATCATGGCCTCATGGAGTAGGTTTCAGAAGGTTCATTAATTTTAAAGAAAAACAGCAATTTACAGAAGGCTCTGATTTAGTATTAAATAAGATATAATAATAAGAAAATAGATATAAAGCCAAATATTAATATATATATATATATAGATTTATAGACGAATGGATAACAATAATAAAGATAAATCACTAATAATAAGTTATAACTGTAAATCTCTGAAACGATCATTAGAAGGAGTAAGAACTTTTTGTCAGTCTGCTGATATAATAGCTTTGCAGGAAACATGGCTTTTGCCACATGAATTGCCACTACTGTGTTCAGTTCACGATGGTTTTGATGGCACAGGGACCTCGGCAGTCGATACCTCCACTGGCTTACTCATAGGTAGACCATACGGCGGTGTTGCTTTGTTGTGGAGGAAAAGTGCGTTCGAAACGGTGTCTGTGATAAACTGTGATAATGTTCGGACCGCTGCGATTAAAGTAACTGTAAGTAATAGATCTATAGTCATTTTTGGTGTATATATGCCAACAAACTGCCACGATAACCTTACGTTATTTACTGAGTGTCTGAGTGTAATACAATCGATTATTGAAGTGGAAGAGAATCGTGGTGTTGAAGCGTGTTACCTTCTAGGAGATTTTAATGCACACCCGAATGAAATATTTTATAACGAATTGACAAAGTTTTGTAACGAAAGTTTGTGGTGTTGCGCGGACATTGAAGTGTTAGGGCTTCATTCTAATACCTATACGTTTCGTAGTGATGCTCATGGGTGTGAGAGGTGGTTAGACCATTGCATAGTCACTCAATCTGCGCGAACTACGATCAAAAAAGTGTGGGTGAATTATGACATGTACTGGTCGGACCATTTCCCTCTGGTAATTGAATGTGAACTATATAAATTAAGTCAGAAAATTGAAATCATGCCTACAAGAAAGGAGACAAAAAAACGTATAATATGGGGAGAGAGGCAGTTGAAGCAAATTAATAAATATTATGATTTATGTAATTATAAGTTAAAAGAAATTAGTTTTCCGCTAGAGTTGAGCCGCTGCTGTAAGCATTTATGTCCTAACAAAGACCATTACCTCATATTAGATCAATTATTCGATAAGATTGTTTCTATTTTATCTGAAGCTGCTTCGCAGACGTATGTTAACAAAATATTTAAAAATAAAAAAGGTTATATAATTGGGTGGAATAAGTACGTAGCCAGCGCACATAGGGAGGCTAGGCTTAAATTTCAACTATGGGCTTTGGCGGGAAGACCTAAAAGCGGCAAGGTATATAATAATGACGAACACGCGAAAAATATTTAAGTCCAAATTAAAATGGTGCCAAGATAGACAAGATCAATTAAAGATGGATATACTTGCTTCAAATCACATGGCTAAAGATTTCAAAAGTTTCTGGAAGAACACAAATAAATTAAATGTAAAAACTAGCCTTCCTATTAGTGTTGAAGGCGTACACGACCACAAAATAATTGCTAATTTATTTAAGGATTGCTTCAACATACAATCAGCCGCGGAACCATTTTCGTGTAGTGTGTTCGATCGTGGGACCGGTATGACCGAGTGTAAAATGTCTTTCTCAGTAAAAGATGTTTCGATGGTAATTAAAAACATGCATAAAGGCAAATCCCCCGGTCATGACGGTCTCAACATCGAACACTTTAAAAATGCTGGACCACATTTGCCGCGAGTTATTTCAATGTTTTTTAATTTGTGTCTTTGTCACTCCTATCTGCCTGAGGCTCTACTACGGACTATCGTTGTACCAGTTCCCAAGAATAAGACGAGCAATGCCTCTGATAAAAATAATTATCGGCCTATCTCACTTGCCACAACAGCAGCCAAGCTACTAGATAGTTTATTGAATGGCACTCTCGCAAGGCATGTAGATGTTCATGATGCCCAGTTTGGCTTTAGGGCAGGGTTGTCAACTGAAAGTGCTATTCTGAGCCTTAAATACTGTGAACTACTACACGAAGAGGAGGACACCGGTGTACGCGTGCTTTCTCGACTTGTCTAAAGCTTTTGATCTTGTACTTTATGACCGTCTGTGGGACAAGTTGGGGACCGCGGGTGTGCCGGTGGAATGCACCTCCCTCCTCAAATTCTGGTATGCGAACCAGACAAATCCAGTGAGATGGGCAAGTACCATGTCGGATGCATACAGATTGAAATGTGGCGTGAGATAGGGAGGGTTAAGCTCACCTTTATTGTTCACTCTGTATGTCAATGAGCTTATTGAACGGCTCAGTAACACTCATGTCGGCTGTCATATTGATGGTATTTGTTTTAATAATTTAAGCTATGCTGACGACATGGTGTTGCTGAGTCCCACAATCAACGCACTAAGGACTTTAGTGTCTATATGTGAGACATATGCGGAGTCACATGGTTTAAGATATAATGGCGATAAAAGTAGAATAGTCGTATTTAAGGCAGGGAAATATCAGCCAACCTATGTGCCTCCTGTGGTCCTTGGTGGGGTGCCTATCAAGGCTGTAAATAACTTTAAGTACCTGGGGCACATTGTAACTGAAGACCTTCGCGATGACGAAGATATGGAAAGGGAGCGAAGGGCGTTGGCGGTCCGAGCCAATATGCTGGCTCGCAGGTTCACGAGATGTACAAATACAGTTAAATTAACACTATTTAAATCATATTGTCAATCTTTTTACTCAAGTGGCCTGTGGGTTGCATATACGCGTCGAGCTTACAACGCCCTGCGCGTCCAGTACAACAACGCTTTCAGGATGCTGTTGCGGCTGCCCTGGCGTTGCAGCGAGTCACGAATGTTTGTGGAGGCGCGTACGGATATATTTCAAGCGATAATCCGCAAAAAATCAGCCTCACTGATGCAGCGTTTGAGAGGTAGCAACAACAGCATTCTGAGGGCGATATCTGGTAGAAGTGACTGCCCCGTCCAGAACCACTGGATAGGGATTGTACTAGGTCACAAATGATACTTGTTCAAATAGATGTAAACTAACAATACTAACATAGTTTTAATTGAAATTGTTACTAACCGGATTACCAACCATTCTATATGGATAACTTTTTTGTCCGATTCAAATAAATTATTATTATTATTATTATAAACCTCTCCTTCAATACATACATGTTCAAGATTAGCTCATTCAAATGAAGATTTTCTTGTTATAAAATCTTAAATCTAATAAAAAATTACAAGTAAAGATAACATGCAACACAAATTACTCGTAATGATTGAAGACCTCTGTGGACGAGTAGCGTAAACACCGGTTTTCAAGGTGTCACCATGTCGAGGTCCCGGGTTCGATTACCGGTCGGTGTAGTCTAGAAAAACCACTTTTTCTTCATTTTCTCAAGCCTGGGTGTTTATGGTGCCTTCGTTATTTTCGATTCCCATACCACAAGTGCTTTAGCATCTTACATTGTGATTGGAGCAATGTATGTGTTGTCTCTATATATATACCTATCTCCAGTACAGATTATATACAGTCATAGAGATTCATTGACTATTATTCCTAAAAGAACGTTAAATCGTAATTGGTTCCAGGTCAGATTTCTACTCCGTTATGATCTAGCTCAAACAGTTCAGGTCATCAAATTTGGAAGAACCAATTGTCTCAAATTCAAATTCAATAGCTTTAAAACTTTTATACCTAATCGATACTTTAAAAGACAGTGAAGCGACGCTTTTTATCATCATTAGAAATTTATTACTCCCCAAATGATGAAACGTAACCCTCATTTTTTAAAAAAGAAAAGATAGCTTCATTTATTCCCAATACTAGGGTACACAAGGCCTATATTTAAGTCCTTTCGACTCACCTTCCACCGAAGATATTTTTTGGAACGAGATAGGTGGTAAGCGTGTCGCAGTCTTTATGTCTAAGCCAACGATATGAATCGTGCGTAATTTTTGAAAAAATCTATTGGTACGAGTCTACAATTGGGGATCGTACTTGGGTCTGTCGACTCCAATTCCGATCACCCCACTACTCGGCTACCGTTTATTATTGTTCGGAAACGTTTATTATTGTAAGATTAATTAGAGTTGTATGGCCTTTAGATACAAATTACTTTCCGATGAAGTGTAAGTAGGTTTTTAGTTTAATTAAAACATATAGAAAAGAAAATTCGAAACCCCATAGTCACTGCTATTTATCAGTTATTGTAATTGTTGGAGTAACACTAAAAGTGTTAATATAAAAGTGTGTGTGAAATAAAGGTGTTAAATATAATTGCTAACGATTTACCTCATAGGTGTTAATTACGCAATTTACTTTGAGATAAGATGTGTGTGTTTTAGTTTGTGCGATCTAATCATTAAAATATGTAAATTGTAATCATAATTTATATTTTAAACTCGCAACCCCTAGTTTTAAGGAGGCAGAGTCACTACCTATTTGGCTACCGGGAACGTAATAATAATTACACAAAATTTATACAAACATTATCATGGATCAGATCTATGGATAGTCACTAGAGCCGAGTGGTTTAGTAATCGGAATTCGAGTCGATGGACCCGAGTTCGATCTTCAAGTCTCGAGCAAAAGGGTTTTAAAAAAAAATTACGTACGATGTATATCGTTGGCTTGGAAATAAAGAAAGCGACGGGTTCATCACCTGTCACGTTGTCAAAATGTCATCGGTGGACGGTGACTCGAAATGACTTAATTGTCTTGATCTCCGTCTAACCCTGTATTGGGGAATTTCCTGAAGATAATTTTTTATGAAAAATAAATAATTCAAAGCTTAATGAGACTTAGAGAGAATATGACCTACCTTCAATAATTTTAATTTTATTTAAATGCTGATTTAAGGTGTAAAATACAAATAATGTTAATTTTAAATTACTAAAAACGGCCTAACTCTCTTTTAAGCAATCGATATAAGTACCGACTAGTTTCGGACCATTTGGAGGTACTTCTCCAGGATCGCTCCACACCGCGCATCGTGGACTCATTCCACTCACCATGATGAAGAACCAGGTCCGAAACTAGTCGATACAAACACCGATTCTACTTGAGTAGAATAGCTATTTGTAAATAGCTATTTGATTAATAATATATCAAGAAAGTTTAAAAAATTTAAGGGTTAATTTCGATACATTTTTTTATTAACCTTAATACTGGTTTATATACTTGCCAATAATTTTCAAAATGATCATTATAGAAATTAAATCAATTATGCCTGAATGTACAAAAAAATACCGCAATATATTATGAGAGATTCCATTTTATCGTTTTTATATTAAGATGTTGTGTAGTGTACACAATTAACAATAATTCGGAGAAGAAATATTTCTTTGTAATATCCAAGCTGTCGAAACGAACTATCCGGATTATCTGTATAAATCCCGAATCAGAAATGACGATTTATGTCGAATCTCATCCACTAATATGGAAAAAAATGAATATCTTTTTCAGCTGCAAAATTGCGATGGATATAATATTAATATTATAGAAATCAGCATTCATATTAGCTACACTGATGATAAAAAATCAATATTTTTTATTATTATTTTTTAGTCACGAAGGTCCAGTGGTTAGATGTCGGGACTTGTCACTTTCCCAAGTTCAACTTGCACGTAATAGTGGGTTTATTCCGTCTGTCACGTTGTCTCAAAAATATCTTTGGTGGAAGGTGGGTCGAAAGGATTTAATTGTCTAGACCTCTGTCTATCGCTGTATTGGGAATGTCGTGAAGATATATTACTATTTTGTTGTGTTATATATTAAACGTTATACCTGAAGGGGTAGCCATAGAGATCGCAAATTGTCAGGATCCTTGCTTACTTCTATCATTTCATACTCGTCGTTATCTCCAGATCTGCACTTCTAGGTATCCGAGTATCCGAGTCTTCGATGCTTAGTTCCGGCCTACCGTGACCACTTTCAACTAATTAACTTTCTTACGCAATTTTTTATTGATTTTAAAGGATATAAGTTACGCTAAACTTTTTGTTATTAAGTTAAAGAGAATAAATGTTCGAATCTGATCCGAGTCGGTAGAAAAAAAATTGTTTTCTCTTTAATTTAATAATTAACTTTTTCGCGTATTTCCTTCACCAAACGGTATTCACCCATTAGCGCAACGTGCCGAAACCAACCAAGCCAACCATTGATATATTGAAAACTACGTGTAATTTTTCTATGAACAATATTTTGTGTCCTCGCTTCAAACAGTTAGGTCATTATAATGTGACTCACATGTGCAACGTTGAATAGGGAAAGGTTAAGACATTTTAGCAACCTTCGGAATATATAACGTTGTTGTTTGAATTTAAATTTGTTTTGATTGTTTATTGGATGAATCATACATAGCTAATATGTGAACCTGTTCACGGAAAATCATATTTTATTGTGCCGTACATAAACACCAATTTGGCGGCATTCGAAGTTCAAACAGTCCGTCATCTCACCGTCAACGTGTTCAGGTCGCGTGAAGTGTGATGTTATTGTTATGATGAATAACAGCCATGACATAGTTTGGACACCAAAACTTCCCATGATCTGCGTCCTTTTATAATGGAAGTTGTTTGATAAAATTGCTCCTAAACAATCATGTTTATACCTTCTATAACTGACGTTTTTATCACAGGTACCTCAAATCGTGCTGTGTTCAATTTCTCACGCAATTTTCGTGTTTTAAATTAGTTTGCGGATATAAATAAGTATTGCATAGTATACATTTTTCCTACTGCGTAAACGTTTGCACATTTTTCATTATGAATATGTTTATTATCAACACTTATACTGTTTCACTCATTTCTAAAATACAAATTTTATTTTGTTTACTTTTATACCATGAAGTTTTGATTTATAATAACTGGACAAGTGTTAGTAAATATTTACATCGATATGAAGATTAAAGTAATAAAAAAATACGTGATACTCTATTAAGACTTATAAAAACAAATATACAAAATCATATAAGTGTACTTGTGAATACGAAAATATACATTATTTGGCATCTACTAAAATATTAAAAGCTGACTAAAATCCTCGAAAATGGTAAATTAGTATTATTTTAAATGAGAAGAATTGAAAATAAGTCAGCAAGATAGCCGAGTGATCGGATTTCGAGTCAAGAGTATGATCCCCAGGTGACCGGCTCGTGTTAATGGTTTTTTTTCAAAAACATATGTACGACTTATATAATTGGCTTGGACATAAAGACGGCGACGGGCTCACCACCACTCACTTTGTCCTGTGTATGTATACATATCTTCGGTGGAAGGTGGGTCGAAGCGACTTAATTGTCGTGACTCGACCTCTATCTACCCCTGTATTAGGAATGCCGTAAAATAGAATTCTCGTAACGAGTTAATACAGTTCTTTGAAAATTATCAAAATTTTTTATTTTTCTTTTTTTACTTGATAAACAATAATTTACACATTTTTTACACATAATTTTTAACAAAGGCCAATATTCCTCAACATTTTCCTTACACAATTCATTCTTATTCTAATCTCTTTGTCGTCATCCACACGAAATATCATTTTGTCGTCCTTTGTCGTCTCTTGGTTACCACTTCGTTTGTTATTATTTTAGCTCATTTCCCGTAATTCTCTCATAATTTGATTAAGCCTGTAGGGAATTGGTTATAATATTTCTTGAGAATGTTGACTGAATTTCGTGTTATATTAAAAGTGCTGTATAATATAATACTTTTATAATATTTAAACTGACAATAGAAATAATCTACAATTTATTTTCCGTCGTGAGATATATGTAGTAAAATTATTTCTACATACATAATTAAGTGAAAAGGAAAAGGTAAGAAATATTTGAATCGCATAGTGATAATTTTAATTTTCATATATGGAATTTTATCGAGGGATTACACTTAATGTTATAGTTTATGATATTTATGTATATTTTAAGTTAATTAAATTAAATTTTACTACTCATTTATCACATAAGCTATTCTATGGCAATTAAGCTAACCAAAAATATAAATTAACCTAATATTATTTTTAAGAAAAACAAAGTAAAAATACCTTCGAGCCAGTCCTAATGTTGGGGTAGGCAGAGGTCCAGATACTTAAGTCCATTCGACCCACCTATCATCGAACACTTTTTTTGGGACAATGTGACAGGTTCTGAGTCTGTCGCCGTCTTCATGTCCAAGTCAACACTATAAATCATAAATAAGTTTACGTAAACCCCATTGCTACAAGCTCCATTGTTAAGGGATAGAATTAAATAATAGAATCGTGAATTTATGTAAAAAATTAAAAAATGTCAGTTCGTGGATTACAATTATTTTAAGTTAAGCAACATATGCAAGTCAATAATATATTATATAGATTGTGTTGATTACAACGAGAAATATTTGAACTTGAGTATACTTAGAAAACGAATAGCTGATAATAAAACTATAGCTAAGATATATATATATATATATATATATATATATATATATATATATATATATATATGTATATATATATATATATATATATATATATATATATATATATATATATATATATATATATATATATATATATATATATATATATATATATATATATATATACATAGATGATAAAATAAAGATGGCGAGGTGTGGGTACCTTAGCAAGCAAAATACCCACAAATGTTAAGGAACTTCCAGTATTTGTTTGGGATCACTTTAGAATTATATACTCTTTGCAATAAAGAAATATTTTCTATATAAGTTTTACTAAAAAATAGACTCAACTAAATTGAGATCCTCGTGTTTTTCTTTAATGGGTTAGAGTTATCTTTAATTTCAATAGGAGAATTTAGCAGCGAGAGACTAAATTACTCACTCACTCTTGTTTCAGAATCCTTTTCTGTTCTTAATATTGTTGTTTTTTTGTTTCTTTCTTTAAGGCTACGGAAAAATACAACACAAATATTTACGTATACATGGAAGTAGATCAACCAATCTCGTATAAACAAATAGAAAAAAGAAGAATCTAACTAAATAATACTTTAATTAAGTAATGTGCATCACTTTTTTTAATTAAGTAATGTGCATCACTATTAATATTATAAATTGCGAAAATTGATTTGTTTGTTACGCTTTTACGCCAAAACTGTTCAGCGGGTTTTAATGAATTTTAGTATAAAGATAGTAGGGAATGCAACAGCAACATGGAGTGGCATAAAACAAGGCGCCAGGGGGCGCCCAGTGACAATTATTTTTTAAAAGGTCTTACCATTGTACCAGCAAAGATATTAGTAAGTCATTACATCATTTTTACCAGCGGCCGTATTTTATTTTATTTTGTTACGTCCATTTGTGAACAGGAAATTTAAAAGGTTCCTTACCGCCGGCGAAGCCGCAGGCAAGACCTAATTGTATAATAAAATAACGAATCCATTCGATCAAAATTGCAATGTATAAATAAAAAAAAATGGAAATATCTTGACCTAGCGCGTTATGAAATATCAAATAGCAAATAGTATGCTTTTAAGCCTTTGCAGCAGTAGTTTCTAACTTTTATTGCCAAAACGATATTCAAATTTCATATATGCCATATATTAAAGAAATAGAATTCATAACTCACTAAAAAAATTCCTGAAATTTCTATTTGAGCCATGTCGACGTAAATGAAACTTTTTGTACACGATAATTTAATTAACGATATTTTTTTTTGTACACGAGTAGAAATAATAATTTTTTATTATTCTTCTTAAATTATAAGATTTTTATTTATATTTTACTAAGTCGCTTTTCCTTAGACATATGTGAGTAACATTTATCAAAAGAGATTTTATATGATTATCATTTGGGATTAAGATGGAATGCGTTATATCCCAACATTAACAGTATCTGGCATAAAGTGATCACACTGCTGGTTTGTGACAGCCGTCGTAGCTCAGTGCTCAATATGCTCACTGTTGTACGCGAATGACCCAGGTTGTTGTACTTTTACAAGCCCTTCAGTAATAAGTTACTGATGACCTCCGTGAACCAGTGGCATACACACTGTTATGCATGGTGTCGCTACCCTTGAGGTCCCGGGTTTGATTCCCAGTCGAGTAAATACATTAAATACGTTTGGTACGTTACTTCGGGTTAAGAATTTTTGATACCTTCATCGTTTCTGATTTTATAACTACGAGTACTTACTTCGGAATCAGAGCAATGTATGACATATTTTCCCTACATATGTACCGATCTATCAGTAAGTGTGAGCACACATGTGAAGTTATGGAGAATGTATTAGCATAACAGAGCCTTTCATTTTGCTTAAAACATTTCGTTATTTAAATATGTTATCAAATATAAATGCGTTGGATAGATTTTTGTGTTTGAACAGTGATTTATTCAAATTTTAATATTCAAATTCAGCGACATGAAACATGAAATTTAGCTATTTAGGGAATGGAAGAATTTTATTAATACGAGTATGAATAATTAAAATGGACGGAGGGCCACTTGAATTATAAAAAGCTAGAGCTATTTTTTATTAAAGGCGTTAGCAAATTTTTCGATCCACATCGATATTTTATATAATAGAATAACAATTGTTTTTCTATATTTGTTCTTCACATCAATATTCCACCTTTCATTTGTTTGAAAACTAAAAATAGTTCCTTAGTTTACTTAACGTCTGCACCGACTTGAACTTCACTGTTCCACCTTTCCATATAACGGCCTATTAAAGTCCACTGTAGGACATAAGCCTCTCTAATAGGGTAGATTTATCATAGTCGCTCATAAAAGTTTATAGGACGGTTTATACGCTTCTACAACAAAATCTCGGTAAATGTGCAAAGCCTGTCTATTACCAGGTTTAAGAAACTTTACAGAAAACCTTTATAAGAAGGGTTATTATAATATAGATGAATATAATATTGACAGTCACCTCTGGGAATAAGGTGATCGCCCCCAAGGTATTAACTAAGTATATATTAAGTAAGTATTATAAGTAAGTATTAAGTAAGTAATTAAGGAACCCCATAACGAAACAGTGGAAGATTAAAAACGACTATCGATAAACGAATGTAAATTCTTATACATGCATACATAACGGCCTGTTAAAGTCCACTGCAGGACATAGGCCTCTTCCTAAGTTCCTAAATCCTCCCGATTTGCCATAATCGCCACGCTTGGCAAGCGATTGGTGAACGTAGTACCAGACCACTCGCACCTCAGGCGCTGCTGCCCATCTGCGATCTAATTATTTTGGTCCGATATATTTAGAGATGGTTATCCCGTCATCTATCGGTTGCCATAATGACATTCAAGGCTGTTACACTTAGTCGCCTCTTACGACTCCCACGGAAAGAATGCGAGTGGCAATATTCTTACGCCGTTACCACACGGCCAATTCTTATGTCTATGAATAAATGATTTGATATGATTGACTGCTGCCCATCTTTCGGTCTTATTATTTTGGTCTGATATTTTTAGAGATGGCATCCCGCCACCTATCGGTCGCCATAACGATGTCAAGGCTCTTTCCCTTAGTTACCTCTTACGACACCCACGTGAAGAAAAGGAGTGGTAATATTCTTACATCGTTACCACATGTCTACACGGCACGTTTGCATTTCGATATAAAAGTTTTATCGTATTTAATTTTTTTTTATCACCAACATATCAAAGGTTCAGTACTGAATATAAGCATTCCTCGAAAATCGCAGCGAACAGCAATCCCTTGCAACCTGCATCCATAGACTCCACTCAATATTATGCAGGGCGTCACTACAAGGCACAGACGTGCAAGACACAGATTAGTAAACTAAAAGTAAACAAAAAAAGTCTGCAGCTTTTTTATTGTTTAATATATATATAAAAAAAATGAAGTCACGATAGCCGAGTTGTTGGGTGGTCGGAATTTCGAGTCGGGAGACCCGAGTTCGATCCCCAGGTGGCAGTACCAATGAGTTTTTCAAAAAACTTACGAATACGTAACGTTACGTAAACGTACGAATTTCATCGTTGGCTTGGACATAAAGATGGCGACAGGCTCACCACCTGTCACGTTGTCCCGAAAATATCTTCGGTGGAAGGTGGGTCAAAGGGACTTATATGTCTAGACTTGACCTCTGTCTACCCCTGTATCGGGAATTGCGTGAAGATATTTTTAATATATATTATAAATCAATATTTAAAAAACATTTTAAATATTTTGTCACGTTGTGCTTAAAATGTCATCGGTGGAAGGTGAGTCGCTTAGCTAAGAGGGCTTAATTGTCTTGATCTCCGTCTAACCCTGTGTTGGGAAGGGCCTGAAGATATTTTTGTATGACAAAAAATAATAATTCAAAGCTTATTGAGGCTTAGGGAGAATATGGCCTACGTTCAATAATTTTAATTTTATTTAAATACTGATTAAAGGTGTGAAATACAAATAATGTCAATTTTAAATAGCTAAAAACGGCCTAATTCTCGTTTAAGCAATCGATGTAAGTTCCGACTAGTTTCGGACCATTTGGAGGTACTTCACCAGGATCACTCCACACCGCGCATCGCGGACTCATTCCACTCACCATGATGAAGAACCAGGTACGAAACTAGTCGATACAAACAACGATTCTAATCGAGTAAAATAGCTATTTGTAAATATTTGATTAATACTATATCAAGAAAGTTTTAATAATTTAAGTGTTATTTTCGATAAATGTACATTTTTTTGCTAACATTTATACTTGCTTTTATAATTGCCAATAATGTTAATCATAATCATTACAGAAATTAAATAAATTGTGCCTGAATGTACAAAAAATACCGCAATATATTATGAGAGATTCCATTTTATCGTTTTTATATTAAGATTTTGTGTATCGAGGTCTAGGCTAAAAATTATTTTCAAATTTTCACCGCGTTCTCTATTTCCACGCGCACAATGTTGGAATTTAAAATAAAAATAACAATATCTTCACGCTATTCCCAATAAAGAGGAAGACAGAGCCGTCTAGATGTCCAAGCCGATATAAATCGTACATAAGTTATATGGAACATTATGGACTTTTCAAAAAATCATTATACTTAGGCGACCGACTCACCACCTGTCTCGTTGTCCCAAAAATATCTTCGGTGGAAGGTGGGTCGAAAGGACTTATTTGTCTAGACCTCGGTCTGTCACTGTAATGGGAATGGCGTGAAGATATATTACTATTTTGTGTTATATATTCACGCGTTATACCTGTAGGGGTAGCTATAGATATCGCTAATTGTTAGGATCCTTGCATACTCCTATCATTTCATATTCGTCGTCATCTTCATACATGCACTTCTAGGTATCCGAGTATTCTTTACCTAATATTCGAGAACATTCGCATATGGTCTTCACTTTCCTTATTATATTTATTATTATTTTACCCGTTTTCAAAAACTTATGTACGAATTACATCGTTGTCTTGAACATGATCACGGCGACGGGCTTATCACCTGTCACGTTGTTCCGAAAATATCTTCGGTGGAAGGTGGGTCAAAGGGACTAAATTGTCTAGACTTGATATCTGTCTACCGCTGTATTGGGAATTGCGTGAAAATATTTATTATTATTATTATTATTTTACCCGTTTTCAAAAACTTATGTACGAATTACATCGTTGTCTTGGACATGATCACGGCGACGGGCTTATCACCTGTCACGTTGTTCGAAAATATCTTCGGTGGAAGGTGAGTCGCTTAGCTAAGAGGGCTTAATTGTCTTGATCTCCGTCTAACCCTGTGTTGGGAAGGGCCTGAAGATATTTTTGTATGACAAAAAATAATAATTCAAAGCTTATTGAGGCTTAGGGAGAATATGGCCTACGTTCAATAATTTTAATTTTATTTAAATACTGATTAAAGGTGTGAAATACAAATAATGTCAATTTTAAATAGCTAAAAACGGCCTAATTCTCGTTTAAGCAATCGATGTAAGTTCCGACTAGTTTCGGACCATTTGGAGGTACTTCACCAGGATCACTCCACACCGCGCATCGCGGACTCATTCCACTCACCATGATGAAGAACCAGGTACGAAACTAGTCGATACAAACAACGATTCTAATCGAGTAAAATAGCTATTTGTAAATATTTGATTAATACTATATCAAGAAAGTTTTAATAATTTAAGTGTTATTTTCGATAAATGTACATTTTTTTGCTAACATTTATACTTGCTTTTATAATTGCCAATAATGTTAATCATAATCATTACAGAAATTAAATAAATTGTGCCTGAATGTACAAAAAATACCGCAATATATTATGAGAGATTCCATTTTATCGTTTTTATATTAAGATTTTGTGTATCGAGGTCTAGGCTAAAAATTATTTTCAAATTTTCACCGCGTTCTCTATTTCCACGCGCACAATGTTGGAATTTAAAATAAAAATAACAATATCTTCACGCTATTCCCAATAAATAGGAAGACAGAGCCGTCTAGATGTCCAAGCCGATATAAATCGTACATAAGTTATATGGAACATTATGGACTTTTCAAAAATCATTATACTTAGGCGACCGACTCACCACCTGTCTCGTTGTCCCAAAAATATCTTCGGTGGAAGGTGGGTCGAAAGGACTTATTTGTCTAGACCTCGGTCTGTCACTGTAATGGGAATGGCGTGAAGATATATTACTATTTTGTGTTATATATTCACGCGTTATACCTGTAGGGGTAGCTATAGATATCGCTAATTGTTAGGATCCTTGCATACTCCTATCATTTCATATTCGTCGTCATCTTCATACATGCACTTCTAGGTATCCGAGTATTCTTTACCTAATATTCGAGAACATTCGCATATGGTCTTCACTTTCCTTATTATATTTATTATTATTTTACCCGTTTTTCAAAAACTTATGTACGAATTACATCGTTGTCTTGGACATGATCACGGCGACGGGCTTATCACCTGTCACGTTGTTCCGAAAATATCTTCGGTGGAAGGAGGGTCAAAGGGACTAAATTGTCTAGACTTGATATCTGTCTACCGCTGTATTGGGAATTGCGTGAAAATATTTATTTATTTATTTATTATTTATAAATTAAAAATATTACTATCTTAAGTAATTGATAATAAATGATAAAAATATATTGATAGGGACAACATCACATGCATTGCTCAGATCCCAAAGTAAGCGGCATAAGCACTTGTATTATGGAATCAAAAACAACGAAGTTACCAAAAACACCCAGACCCGAGAAAATATAGAAAAGTGATTTTCTCCTTTGAATCGATCGGGTACAGAACCCGGGACCTCAGAGCTGACGACGCCACGAAAACCGGCACGTACGCTAGTCGTCCAAAAGGTCGTCGTCGAAGGTCTAAGTGCCTATTATTACTGCATCATTTATGCATGTAGTTATTATGTAATATGATAATACACCACATCCGCAAACCGTGTCTCGAACAATATTTCAGTATGCATACATTTCCTTACTAATGCATACACAGTTAATAGACTGGAGCGTTAGTTTGCAGAAATTTACTATAATAGAAATGTAATGTAATTTTAAACTATGATGAAGTACTCCACTTGCAAAACAATAAATAAATTTGTCACCTGGTCCGCAGAGAAGAAGAGTACCGCCCTTCTCCCACAGGTGTATGCAATACTACTACACAGTGCACCATTCATTCAACATGAATATAACACCATCAATGATTAAAAACGGACATGTGTTTCGCCTTGAATGAAGGCATTATAAGCTGTTATTTTATATAAAACAAACTCCAAAAAATGCATACACATCTTAATACTATTACCATTTAATGCTAAAGAAATTGCCTATAAACATTGGAAGCTTATAGGTTCTCATTCACATTGACTTTGAAATTTAATTCCTTACGATTGTAAAACAAACACTCTTCTTAGACGCTGTTGCCTGACACCGGTCTACTCCAATTTTGATCCGTCGGTAGCCATTCTCATCTTGAAAGATTTACTTTAGATCGCATCTGACGTCTCCCTCGGGAAGAATATTGGATAATAAATTCTTACACAGCAAACTAATCTTTTGAAGTTTTAAACAGACAGATTTAAAAGAGAATGAAAGTGGGTTGAGAATGAATGAGTTACTTGTCAAATGTTTTCTCTATGCTGATGATCAAGTATTACTTGCGTCTTCAGCCGAGGAGTTGCAGGAGATGGTAACTGCTATGAGTGGAGCTTTTGTTAGAAAGGGGATAAAGATGAATGTAAAGAAGACGAAAGTGATGGTGTTTGAAAGAGATGAGGCCATAACATACTGCAATATAATGATTGGAGATGAACAAATTGAACAGGTGAATGAGTTTGTGTATCTGGGTTCAAAGTTCACAAGAGATGGAAAGTGAGAGTGTGATATTGAAAGAAGAGTGAATGCAGGAAACATGGTGAATGAAGCTTTGCACTCCTTTATGAGCAGTCGGATGGTGTCTAAGAAGGCTCGTTTGGCTGTGCATAGGGGAGTTTTGGTTCCGACACTCATGTACGGTAGTGAAAGTTGGGTATTGCAGAAGAAACATGAAAGCAGAGTAAATGCAGTTGAGATGAGAGCATTAACAAGTATATTAGGAGTTAAACTGAGCGACAGGATAAGGAATAGTGAAATAAGGAAACGTTGTGGTCTGAAAAAAGATGTAGTGACTAAAATTGAGAAAGGTATGCTGAGATGGTTTGGCCATGTTGAGAGAATGAAAGTGGGTTGAGAATGAATGAGTTACTTGTCAAATGTTTTCTCTATGCTGATGATCAAGTATTACTTGCGTCTTCAGCCGAGGAGTTGCAGGAGATGGTAACTGCTATGAGTGGAGCTTTTGTTAGAAAGGGGATAAAGATGAATGTAAAGAAGACGAAAGTGATGGTGTTTGAAAGAGATGAGGCCATAACATACTGCAATATAATGATTGGAGATGAACAAATTGAACAGGTGAATGAGTTTGTGTATCTGGGTTCAAAGTTCACAAGAGATGGAAAGTGAGAGTGTGATATTGAAAGAAGAGTGAATGCAGGAAACATGGTGAATGAAGCTTTGCACTCCTTTATGAGCAGTCGGATGGTGTCTAAGAAGGCTCGTTTGGCTGTGCATAGGGGAGTTTTGGTTCCGACACTCATGTACGGTAGTGAAAGTTGGGTATTGCAGAAGAAACATGAAAGCAGAGTAAATGCAGTTGAGATGAGAGCATTAACAAGTATATTAGGAGTTAAACTGAGCGACAGGATAAGGAATAGTGAAATAAGGAAACGTTGTGGTCTGAAAAAAGATGTAGTGACTAAAATTGAGAAAGGTATGCTGAGATGGTTTGGCCATGTTGAGAGAATGAATGAAGAACGATTGACGAAAAAATCATATAAGGCGAGAATGGAAGTGTAGGAAGGGGAAGACCTAGGCGGACGTTTTGAGACCAAATCAGGGACGCCCTGAAAAAAGGCCAGGTCAAGAGTACCCTGAATCGAAGAGAATGTATGAAGGGAATAATGAAAGTGGACGAAGCGAAACAAGTATGTAAGGAGAAAGAAGTGGTCTCTAGGGGTAGCCTAACGGGAAAGAGGCGTAATTATATGTATGTATGTTTGTTTAAATAAATCAACAATGAAGGTGCTCTTGAGGATCAGAGTAATATTGAGCAATGTTGAACAAAGTTGAGCATATGTTACCTATGTATATATTTATTTTTACCCTTTTATGCGTTTTGACTGAACTGAATTCAAATGGAATGCAATTTAGCACACAATTTACATTCTGAAACGTTCCATTTGCGTTTAATTAACACTTTCTGAGGATACATCTAAAGCTTAATTTTTATTTATTTAGAGTACTACATAAAATGTTTTTTTTTATCTCAGTTATTTATTTTTTTTAGTTTAGCAGAAACAAAGTTTGAAAAATTTTATTAACAAAAACTGCTTATGAATTTGTGATGAGAATGTTGTTACTTAAACTTAAAACCATTAACGGCTGTATGTAAATTATCACAGAGAATAGAAATCCTATAGCAGTATTTGTGTCAACTCCACAGAGTCCCAAAAGTTGATAACTGTAAATGATATGCGATCCGCTTTTAGTAAGCTACCGCAGCAGTTACTACTATTGTTGTGATATATTCAAATGTTCTTTGTATAAATTGTTTTTTTTTTTTTAATAAAGTGATGTGCATCATTATTAATATTAGGAATTGCGAAAATTTATTTGTTTGTTACACTTTCACGCCAAAACCGTTGAGCGTGTTTTAATGAAGATCAGTATAAAGATGGTAAGGAATGGAACGGCAACATGGAGTGGCATTAATGCCACTCCATGTTTTAACAAGGCGCCAAGGGGCGCCCAGTGGCAATATTTTTTTTAAAGTCTTACCATTGTACCAGCAAAGATATTAGCAAGTCATTATATCATTTTTACCAGCGACCGTATTTTACTTTATTTTGTTACGTCCATTTGTGAACAGGAAATTTAAAAGTTAAATTTAGTTATGAAATATCAAATAGCAAATAGTATGCTTTTAAGCCTTTGCAGCAGTGGTTTCTAACTTTTATTGCCAAAACGATATTCAAATTTCATAAATGCCATATATTAAAGAAATAGAATTCATAACTCACTAAAAAAATTCCAGAAATTTCTATTTGAGCCACGTCGACGTAAATGAAACTTTTAACGTTTGCTTTATGAATGTGATACGAACAATGAATACCCTTCAATGTGATTTTATCGGAACGGCAATACGATGATTTTTTTTGTACACGAGTATAAATAATAATTTTTTATTATTCTTCTTAAATTATAAGATTTTTATTTATATTTTACTGAGTCGCTTTTCCTTAGACATATGTGAGTAACATTTATCAAAAGAGATTTTATATGATTATCATTTGGGATTAAGATGGAATGCGTTATATCCCAATTATCAGTCTCTGACATAAAGTGATCACACTGCTGGTTTGTGACAGCCGTCGTACCTCAGTGCTCAATATGCTCACTGTTGTACGCGAATGGCCCAGGTTGTTGTACTTTTACAAGCCCTTCAGTAATAAGTTACTGATAACCTCCGTGAACCAGTGGCATACACACTGTTATGCATGGTGTCGCTACCCTTGAGGTCCCGGGTTTGATTCCCAGTCGAGTAAATACATTAAATACGTTTGGTACGTTACTTCGGGTTAAGAATTTTTGATACCTTCGTCGTTTCTGATTTTATAACTACGAGTACTTACTTCGGAATCAGAGCAATGTATGACATATTTTCCCTACATATGTACCGATCTATCAGTAAGTGTGAGCACACATGTGAAGTTATGGAGAATGTATTAGCATAACAAAGCCTTTCATTTTGCTTAAGACATTTCGTTATTTAGATATGTTATCAAATATAAATGCGTTGGTTAGATTTTTGTGTTTGAACAGTGATTTATTCAAATTTTGATATTCGATTTCGACATGAAACATGAAATTTAGTTATTTAGGGAATGGAATAATTTTATTAATACGAGTATGAATAATTAAAATGGACGGAGGGCCACTTGAATTATAAAAAGCTAGAGCTATTTTTTATTAAAGGCGTTAGCAAATTTTTCGATCCACATCGATATTTTATATAATAGAATAACAATTGTTTTTCTATATTTGTTCTTCACATCAATATTCCACCTTTCATTTGTTTGAAAACTAAAAATAGTTCCTTAGTTTAGTTAATGTCTGCACCGACTTGAACTTCACTGTTCCATCTTTCCATATAACGAACGGCCTATTAAAGTCCACTGTAGGACATAAGCCTCTCTCATAGGGTGGATTTGTCATAGTCGCTCATAAAAGTTTATAGGACGGTTTATACGCTTCTACAACAAAATCCCGGTAAATATGCAAAGCCTGTCTATTACCAGGTTTAAGAAACTTTACAGAAAAAACTTTATAAGAAGGGTTATTATAATATAAATGAATATATTATTAACAGTCACCTCTGGGAATGAGGTGATCGCCCCCAAGGTATTAACTAAGTATATATTAAGTAAGTATTATAAGTAAGTATTAAGTAAGTAATTAAGGAACCCATTACGAAACGGTGTAAGATTAAACGAAACGGTGTAAGACTATCGATAAACGAATGTAAATTCTTATACATACATACATAACGGCCTGTTACAGTCCACTGCAGTACATAGGCTTCTCCCTAAGGGAGGATTTGCCATAATCGCCACGCTTGGGAAGCGATTGGCGATCGTAGTACCAGACCACTCGCACCTCAGGCGCTGTTGTCCTTCTGCGATCTAATTATTTTGGTCTGATATTTTTAGAGATGGTTATCCCGTCATCTATCGGTTGCCATAATGACATTCAAGGCTGTTACACTTAGTCGCCTCTTACGACACCCATGGGAAGAATGCGAGTGGCAATATTCTTACGCCGTTACCACACGGCCAATTCTTATGTCTATGAATAAATGATTTGATTTGATTCGTCCCAGTTGGCAAGCGGATTGGCGAGTATCAGACACCTCGCACCTTAGACGATGCTGCCCATCCTCGGTCTTATTATTTTGGTCTGATATTTTTAGAGATGGCATCCGCCACTTATCAGTCGCCATAACGATGTCAAGGCTCTTTCCCTTAGTCGCCTCTTACGACACCCACGTGAAGAAAAGGAATGGTAATATTCTTACATCGTTACCACATGTCTACACGGCACGTTTGCGTTTCGATATAAAAATTTTATCCTATTTATTTTTTTTTATCACCAAGCTATCAAAGGTGAGGTACTGAATATAAGCATTCCTCGAAAATCGCAGCGAACAGCAATCCCTTGCAACTTGCATCCTACATCGTCTCTACAAGGCATAGACGTGCAAGACACAGATTAGTAAACTAAAAGTAAACAAAAAAAGTTTGCAGCTTTTTTATTGTTTAATATATACTATAATCAATATTTAAAAAAAATATTTTATTTAAAAAAATATTTTCACCTAATGTCCATTTTTCTTCGAAGAATTTTTTGGCACAACGTGACTGGTGGTGAGTCGATATAAATCGTGCATAAGTTTTGAAATAACCCACCAGTACGATCCCACTTACCGAGGATCTAAATCGTGTCTCTACACTCGAATTCTGATCTACCAATGACTCGGCAGTTTTTGATTTGGTTACAAACATATTGTACCTCGATATTACACTAAAAGAAATCGATTAATGTTTGGTTAATTTTATACTTAGTTACCGACCCTACTTAAAAGTCATACAGTGGTAGGTATAACGTGACGCAAGAAAGAACATCAGGGTTGTCTATTAAATATTTATGGTTTCCATTCACAAAAGTAAACTAATCTGGCCGGTCATAATTTTGTCGAAAGCAAGAATAACATTATTATTTATTGCGATGTACACAAATCAATGGAAATAAAACATGTTTGTTTATAATTCCAGTTTTGACAGAAAACCGCGATATAATAATATCTTAAATGAAATGTGTACATTTGAAGTTATCTCTTTTGTTAATATTACTTAAATCTATATTAATATTTAAACTACTGCACTGTAACGAAAAAATATATTTTTTATTTATTATTTGATTTCTGGAAATAAACGGCAACTAAGGCAACTACCGTGTCTCATGAATTAAATAAAACTGAAGTTTTTTTTATGTTATTTAATTTATAATCTGTTGTGAACCAGTGCAAAATGGAAAATGGAAATAAAAGTTATTGGTAATTATTATGGCACTCGATTTTCATAATTATTTAATATTTTAATACTATTAGTTAAAGGAATCAATAACTCTATTATTTAATAAAACAAATATATTACAAGTCACAGCGCTTAACTACATTTTTTAAATACACTATAGAAACGTTTTTTTCATTATTAAAGTGATCATATATGCATATGTACAAACTTTACAACTTTTTGTTGTTAACAAACAGTGGCGTGCATCATATGGGCAAAAAGGCAGTGCATACAGCTGCCGTATCAGCAGATATCACGGATACAGCAGATGAAAAGATTTTACAGAAATTACAGGCTCGGATCCGCCACTGATTACCTTACATATCATTATCTACAGCTCTCTACTCTAATAAAAACAAAAATAAAAACATTTCATTTTAATACCTTAAACATTAATGTATCAAAATTACTGCGCAATTTAAATGATATGTAATCAATTTACTATATAACATTATATATAATATTTTTTATAAAATATCTCATACATTTAAACCCAGCACCAAGATGAACCCTATTACACTTTCATAGCTTTTGTTTTTTTTTTAATTT
The DNA here is from genome assembly GCA_029286605.1 of Sericinus montela. Taxonomy (NCBI): domain Eukaryota; kingdom Metazoa; phylum Arthropoda; class Insecta; order Lepidoptera; family Papilionidae; genus Sericinus; species Sericinus montela. Next base: position 2,063,634 of record JAGSMR010000057.1, read on the forward strand.
AATATAATTTAACTATATTAATAAAGAAACGTATCTATCACAACGGTTTAAAGCTAGATGAGAAATGCATTTCTAAATTAAAGCGAAGCACGAAATACATTATTATAAAATCGTTACTGTGTATACTCGAATAAAACACGTCTACTTCTTTCAAAAGAACTTTTGCTTCTTAGAATGAACAAGGGAACTACACTCTAGATGCATCTACATCTAGAATAGTTCCTTTGGCATCATCTAGTACTACTTCAAATATGAGCAGTTATCGGAATTATTATCAATTCTAATCTATCTGGGCTTTTTATTGCATAATTTTGTTTTTCACTAGGAACTTAAGATTCAATTTAATTTATTACATGTTAGATTGTTTGTGATTTTTAAGAAACTTAAAAAATTATTGTAAACATGAAAATCGATAATAATTTGAATTTTTTTAAGTGTTTAATAGTTACTTAAAATTGACAGTTTCACATTGCTACTCATAAAAGCATTGAGATGAATATTCTTCTTTATTAAATCTGCTGCAATGATTTTAAAAAATATTTAATAATATATTTAATGTTTTCTTTTAATTTAAATCAATGAGATAATTATATAATTATTAATTAAAAAGTCTATGCGAAAATTCTTAAGTAACTAAAGCTTCAATTGCGTTATTTTCCACGCAAGTTGTGTTACCTATTTAGGGCCTAAAGCATTATCAATTTGTAGACGAGAAGCTCAAGAAATACTTTGAGAATTTTTCATATACCTTGTACAAATGTGCGTTTATTTTCCGTTAATTATGTATAAAAAACATAACTTCAGACAATGAATTTTTCAAATGAAAAAAATTGTACTGTTTTAATTAAAGCGTTTTCCAGTTTGGATAAAATTTTAAAGATGTATCATTGACGTGCTAATGTTAAAATCATAACAGTAGCTATAAATTTCACGTGTTACTTATATGATATACGTGTTACATGCTTTTTGAATGAGTATTGTTGCCTGGAATAATAATACATGTACCAATGTTAAATGTTTTAATTCGCAAATTAGGAAATTTTTAAAAAATAAATTGAAAATACAATTATTGCATAGTTCAAAAGTGAAGTTTGAGATATGCCGCATAAATGGATAAAAATATGATACTGACCCAGAAAACTCCTAGGAAGGGACGATGTCAACCACTTGGAAGAATGAGTTTTTTTGTTTAGCCAATAAACAAATTAATTTCTGTTCATTAGAAAATTAATTGTAAATGCCACTTAAAAAGGAATTATTTTCTGTAAAACTTTTTCGAAACCATCGAAGCATCTTGCCTATTAGTTTATACATCGTGTATGATTTTCCGCCTTTTAACAATAGCTTATGATACCCGTAGTTCTTCGACAAACTTTTTAAATAAAATTATTTTCAGATTTTATCGAATTTTTAACAAACTATTATATTATTACATTATCCGAAACGTCGGGAAGTAAAAGTTGTTTGTTAAAAACTAATTAAAACGCGATAAAATCTGAAAATAGTTTTATTTAAAATGTGTAGTATTCGTGTAAATATAAGAAATCATTATCTTCTATAAACTATTCAATTTCATGACTAATGTAAGCTTTAGAATTTGTGTTAATGTACTAGTATTTTTGGGTTTTATATCAGTTTTATGAATACTAAATAATTTTATAAATATATATCACTTTTCAATGTATTCTATCTAAGTTTCATATATTTTTCTAAATATATGTAAGCTTTCTAATAAGCGATTCGTTGTTCTTTTCTGTTTTTCATCTAATATTTTATATCTATATCTCTTATTTAATATTACAAATAATTAGTTTTATTGACATAATTATTGATTGTTATGACCAAGATTTAGTTTTCAATAAGAGTACTGGCCAGTACATTGTAACAAAGAGTAAAAACAAAGCTGGGAACACCACTCTCGATAATTTGTCTATTTCACGCCATAGAACACGTTCTTGACCCGTATCAGCGTCTAGCCAAGCCACCTGTGGAAATAAATGAGAAATTAATAAAATTATAGTCTGTAGGTATACCAGTGTCGTAATAGAATAATAATATACGTGTAGGTATTTGTATATATGTATATAATATCTATTAGCGTTAATTATTCATTCTTCTATTCTCGAGTAAACACATAAACACATGAGATACTTTTTATCCTCGAAAAGTGAGCTCTCGCAATCCCACGGATCGCTATTCGTTGCATGATTTTGCTTCAGTGAAAGTAGAGAGAAATATAGGGTCATAGTTATTCCGAAAAATTATAGGACGTCGCAGAAATTTTCATGTAATGCGTGGCCGAAATCACCGACAGATAGTAGCTATAATAAATATTTTCATACGCATTTATTATGACCAACGGACTTTATTGTCTGAACCACTATCTGCCCCAGTAATAATTATTTTTCATTACTACCTCAACTGCCATAACCATATTTTCTGTTTTAGCTATGGTAAGTAGGTAAACAGTGCAGTATAGCATTAAGCTCGCCTTCGTACAAATGTTTTGGTGCAATAAAGATTAAATAAATAAGTAATACGTCTTCATGCATATCCCTGTACAGAGGTAGTCAGAGATATTCATATGAACTAAAAACAATTTGATTTGATTAAAGGTAGCAAATAAAATCATTCTTGTATTCAGATATTTACCAAGAAAATATGATGTAATATTTAATACAATTGATTGAGAATCTATAGTTCTATGAAAATTATAATACATTTAAAAAATATATTCACGCCATTCCAATATAGGAATAGACAGAGGTTTAGACAACTAAGTTCTTTCGACCCACTTTCCACCGAAAAAATTTTTGAGACATCTGTGTAAACTATACGATAAAATTCACAAATATTATTTAATAGTTGATAAAATATGTAATATTGTGTACAAATTTCAACTCAAAAGATCACTTACTCTTCAATATATATTTCCAAAAAACGGATTATACAAAAAATGCCAGATCCACACTACTTGATACCTTCATATTGTATACAAAGTAGAAAGGGAACTTTCCTTATTACATTTCTACATATTCCTTGATAAAGGAAGAAAAAAGTTACGATACTGTATTTCACGTGTAACTTAGTAACGCTTCGCACTAAAATCATTTTCCATTTTCCATTCTTGGAAAATATTTATATAATAAGGTGAATACATTCGCATACACGAAACATCTTGTAAAGTTGGCTTATAAAAAGCGTTAATTAATAAAAAAATAGAAAATTCTGAAAATTGATTACGAGTTACATATATACCCACAGACTCAGGCACGCACATGAACACACACATACACGCACTAATGTATGGACCTCATTACATTTTTTTCTATCTTCAGGCCATTTCCTATACTGGACTAATCTATAGTATATACAGTATAATCTATTCTATAGTGGTAGTATACAAGTAGATTAATTTCGTCCCACTTATTATCGAAGCTTGTTTGGGATAACAAATTTGTATGTAAAATATATACAGGGAGTATTTGTATCGCATTCAATTGCCTTCTAGTAGATGAAATTTTAATAAGAAAAATCCATTCCAATCCTTCCACAGAAAATAACGCTTACTTGTAATATGCTCTGACGTCTTTCAACCCCAACTATATGTGCAGTGGGCGCAGTAGGCGTAGGATGTACCGCGGGGGTTGAAGCGGGCGGTGAAGTGGGTGAAGTTAAGTCAACCTTGCGACATCGCACTCCGCTTCCCTCCCACGCAGCTACAGTACCGCAAGAACCTTTATCTCCATTCAAACGCTGGAAAGTGCAAATAATAATAATTGTTAAATGACTATCTTTACGCAATTTCCAATACTAGAGTATACATAGGTCTAGTCTAGACAGTTAAGTTCCTTCGACCCACCTTCCACTGAAGATATTTTCGGGACAACTTATTGACAGGTGGTGAGCCCGTCGCCGTCTGTGTGTCCAAGCCAACGATATAATTCGTACATAAGTTTTGAAAAACCCATTGGTACGACTAAAAATTGTACCAATGGGTACAATTTTTAGTCGTACCAATAATAATTGTTACCATGGTTACCTCGTATCAATAATAATTGTTAGATATACTATTGATTTATTTTTAAATAAAAAAATTACAATAGCCGAGTAGTTGGTTGGTCGGAATTTCGAGTCAAGAGACCCGAGTTCGATCCCCAGGTGGCAGGCTCGTATCGTGACGGGGTCACCACCTGTCACGTTGTCCCGAAAATATCTTCGGTGGAAGGTGGGTCTAAGGGAATTAAATGTATACACTAGACCTCTGTCTACCCCTGTATTGGGAATTGCGTGAAGATATTTTGGGGTGTTAGTGGTACCTTCGTTGTTTCTGACTCACATATTTATGATTCACATAAATGATTCATATTAAGTATGTGATGTTGTCCCTACTTATGTACGTATATGTAAGTATTTTAATTGCTTACCACTGGTATGATTCTTGGCATTGATTCTTGGGCTTTTGCTTTATTCATTTGATACTGTTTGTCCAGTACTTTTACAACTACGAACTCTCCTAGGGCCGAGAATACAAACATCATGCATCCAGCCATCCATAAGTCTAGTGCCTGAAAAAGTTTAATAAAGTTTAAAAAAATTACAGTCATGATAGCCGAGTAGTTGGGTGATCGGAATTCGAGTAGAGAGACCCTAGTTGGATCCTTAAGTAGAAGGCTCGTACCATTTGTTTTTAAAACCTATGTACGATTCATATCGTTGGCTTGAACAAAAAGACGGCGACGGGCTCACCACCTGTCAAGTTCTTCTAAAAATCTCGTCGGTGGAAGGTGGGTCAAAGGGACTTAATTGTCTAGACCAAACCTCTGTCTACCCCTGTATTGGGAAGGGCGTGAAGATATTAAAAGTACGACTACGAGGATCCGATGGTCTTGTTGGCAGTGGCCTTCCCTACAAATCTAAGGGATTGGGGTTCGTTTCCGACTAGTAGCTAACATTTGTATCATGAATTTGAATGTTTGTTCCCACAAAGTCCACAGTTTAGTCATGTTTATATGTGAATATGTATAATTATATTGGTAATTATATATCTATGTATGGTGCAATTTTTATTGATTTTTATGCTGAACTTTCATTTTTTTCTCCTTGGTTTTATAGTATATTGTACTGTTTGCTTGGAAACTAAGACGGCGAATTCTTCTCCACCTTTATGCTAAATAAGCTTTAAAATTCATTTTCGAACACTTGTACATAATTCATTTTATTTAATTATTTATTAATTAACCGACCGGTTACGCCTTACAGTATCACCAGGGTACCCTGATTCAAACAATGAACAATGAATTTCAACAATGAATTTTAATGCAATGCAATTTAACCAAGCGACAACAATCGCAAGTATACATTATAAATAAGCTTTGCTGAAACCTGGGCCGAAAGGACTTATTTGTCTAGACCTCCGTCTAACCCAGTCTTGGGAAAATGAGTGAAGGTAATAAATTATTACATATCATGTACTTTAGTGTCTTAGTCAGTTTTATTTTATATATTTTATCACGACCTCCGTTCAAGGTGTCGCCATCTCGAGGTTCCGGGTTCCATTGCCCAGTCACGTTAATGTTGAAAAACCACTTTTTCTACATTTTCTCGGGTCTGGGTGTTTGTGGTGCCTTCGTTGTTTCCAATTTCCATACTCCAAGTGCTTTAGCATCTTATATTGGGATCGGAGCAATGTATTCGATGTTGTCCCTATCTATATGTATGTATATGTATTTATTGTTTAATTTATGTAAAATAATCGATTTCCATTTTACAAATATCATTTTTACATATATCTCAAGTCAACCGACACGAGCGTGACTTGAATCCACGACTACAGCCGTATCGTACCTCCGATCCAAGAAGATTTATGTAAGTTATGAGCATTGAATTGGAAGTTACAACTTCCAACCTCAAAAAAAAAGTCACGATAGCCGAGTTGTTGGGTGGCCGGAATTTCGAGTCGATAGACCCGAGTTCGATCCCCAGGTGGCAGTACCAATGAGTTTTTCAAAAACTTATGTACGAATATCGTTGGCTTGGACATAAAGGCGGCGACGGGCTCACCACCTGTCACGTTGTCCCGAAAATATCTTCGGTGGAAGGTGGGTCTAAGGGAATTAAATGTATACACTAGACCTCTGTCTACCCCTGTATTGGGAATTGCGTGAAGATATTTTGGGGTGTTAGTGGTACCTTCGTTGTTTCTGACTCACATATTTATGATTCACATAAATGATTCATATTAAGTATGTGATGTTGTCCCTACTTATGTACGTATATGTAAGTATTTTAATTGCTTACCACTGGTATGATTCTTGGCATTGATTCTTGGGCTTTTGCTTTATTCATTTGATACTGTTTGTCCAGTACTTTTACAACTACGAACTCTCCTAGGGCCGAGAATACAAACATCATGCATCCAGCCATCCATAAGTCTAGTGCCTGAAAAAGTTTAATAAAGTTTAAAAAAATTACAGTCATGATAGCCGAGTAGTTGGGTGATCGGAATTCGAGTAGAGAGACCCTAGTTGGATCCTTAAGTAGAAGGCTCGTACCATTTGTTTTTTTTTAAAACCTATGTACGATTCATATCGTTGGCTTGAACAAAAAGACGGCGACGGGCTCACCACCTGTCAAGTTCTTCTAAAAATCTCGTCGGTGGAAGGTGGGTCAAAGGGACTTAATTGTCTAGACCAAACCTCTGTCTACCCCTGTATTGGGAAGGGCGTGAAGATATTAAAAGTACGACTACGAGGATCCGATGGTCTTGTTGGCAGTGGCCTTCCCTACAAATCTAAGGGATTGGGGTTCGTTTCCGACTAGTAGCTAACATTTGTATCATGAATTTGAATGTTTGTTCCCACAAAGTCCACAGTTTAGTCATGTTTATATGTGAATATGTATAATTATATTGGTAATTATATATCTATGTATGGTGCAATTTTTATTGATTTTTATGCTGAACTTTCATTTTTTTCTCCTTGGTTTTATAGTATATTGTACTGTTTGCTTGGAAACTAAGACGGCGAATTCTTCTCCACCTTTATGCTAAATAAGCTTTAAAATTCATTTTCGAACACTTGTACATAATTCATTTTATTTAATTATTTATTAATTAACCGACCGGTTACGCCTTACAGTATCACCAGGGTACCCTGATTCAAACAATGAACAATAAATTTCAACAATGAATTTTAATGCAATGCAATTTAACCAAGCGACAACAATCGCAAGTATACATTATAAATAAGCTTTGTTGAAACCTGGGCCGAAAGGACTTATTTGTCTAGACCTCCGTCTAACCCAGTCTTGGGAAAATGAGTGAAGGTAATAAATTATTACATATCATGTACTTTAGTGTCTTAGTCAGTTTTATTTTATATATTTTATCACGACCTCCGTTCAAGGTGTCGCCATCTCGAGGTTCCGGGTTCCATTGCCCAGTCACGTTAATGTTGAAAAACCACTTTTTCTACATTTTCTCGGGTCTGGGTGTTTGTGGTGCCTTCGTTGTTTCCAATTTCCATACTCCAAGTGCTTTAGCATCTTATATTGGGATCGGAGCAATGTATTCGATGTTGTCCCTATCTATATGTATGTATATGTATTTATTGTTTAATTTATGTAAAATAATCGATTTCCATTTTACAAATATCATTTTACATATATCTCAAGTCAACCGACACGAGCGTGACTTGAATCCACGACTACAGCCGTATCGTACCTCCGATCCAAGAAGATTTATGTAAGTTATGAGCATTGAATTGGAAGTTACAACTTCCAACCTCAAAAAAAAAGTCACGATAGCCGAGTTGTTGGGTGGCCGGAATTTAGAGTCGATAGACCCGAGTTCGATCCCCAGGTGGCAGTACCAATGAGTTTTTCAAAAACTTATGTACGAATATCGTTGGCTTGGACATAAAGGCGGCGACGGGCTCACCACCTGTCACGTTGTCCCGAAAATATCTTCGGTGGAAGGTGGGTCAAAGGGACTTAATTGTCTAGACTTGACCTCTGTCTACCCCTGTATTGGGAATTGCGTGAAGACATTATTTATTATTATATATATTATATATAACTTCCAACCTAATGCTTTAAACCTTTCGATAGATAACGCTAACGCCAATAAGAGGCGGAACCTGGTTTAAAAGCCAACTCTTCATTACGGGAGATGCCTTTATCCAGCAGTAGACTTTTATATAATATTTGCATATAATCCTTACATTTTGAAAGGATCGTGGTCCTTAAATATCTGTTTTCTCTGCCTATCCCGTTAAGGATTGTGCGTAAAGATAACTACATTTTTTGGATTAAAATAAGTTTATTATTATTAAACCTTACATGAGTGTATTACATATTCACGAATAGTCCCTGATAGACTGGTGGTCAGAGAGAACAGATCGCTATGTTTCACGACCCTTACCTGACTCTTTCGCTTCTTTCAAATTCATCATTTTCTTCATACACGCACGCTTACATATTCCAGTTTCGAATCTCCCGTCTTCGAGCAGTTTAATCACATGGTTTTCAAAAGTTAATCTTGGCCTACCTACCCCTTGGCCCTACCTTTTAATGCTAATATTCGCGCATATATTGTCTTCGCCATTAGGTCCATATTCATTTGTTAAACGTGTAAAACCCTTTTATCATTTTTCCCTTTTATCATATTATCTATCTAGATAAAAAAAATATCTTCACGCAATTCCTTATACAGAGGTCTAGCCTAGACCATTAATTCCCTTCGACCCACCTTCCACCGAAGATATTTCGGGACAACGTGACAAGGGGTGAGCCCGTTGCCGTCTTTAAGTCCAAGCCAACGATTTAATTCGTACATAAGTTTTTTAAAAAACCCATTTGTACGAGTCTGCCACCTGGGGATCGAACTTGGGTCTCTCGACTCGAAATTCCGACCACCCACCACTGGCTAACATTACTTCATTTTATATCTAGATACATTTTTAAAAAGAAAGCAATATCTAAATATAAAATGTTGGTCAAATTTGTTATTTTCTAAGATATCTTTGTATTATATATTTATTTATAATATATATATTTATTTATATCTTTGTAAAAATTTATGTATACATGACCCAAACACAACAATTTAAAGTAGTAAAATGAAATTAGTATTCTTAAATATTACTTTGAAAACTAAAAGGTATACCTTTACATAAGCAACTGGTGGAATATCAGCTCTCAAGCCAGTGAACATGGTGACTAATGTAAGCATGCAAGTGACCAGCAAAGTCACCCTTCCAGGTATGGCGTCCAGGTCTAACCAGAAACTGAACCAAGACAGCATAACCACAAGAGACGATGGCGCGAAAGTTTGTATTAAGTGGTGGCCGATTTGCCGTTCGAATCTGAAGTATACCACCAGCCTTGAGTAATTCCCTGAAACGAAGAATAAGGAACGATAGTAGACATATTTTTGAAAAATCATAGTCATACATACTTACCATTACATTAAAAAAATAAAATAAATATCTTCACGCAGTTCCCAATACAGGGGTAGACAGAGGTCTAGTCTAGACAAATGAGTCGCTTTGACCCACCTTCCACTGAAGATATTTTCGAAACAACATGGCAGGTGGTGAGACCGTCGAGGACCGTCGTCCTCATGTGCAAGCCAACGATATAACTCGTACATAAGTTTTTGCCACGCCCATTGGTATGAGCCTGCTCTTGACTCGAAATTCCGACCACCGAACCACTCGGCTATCGCTCGCTATGATAGTCATACATTCTTACAATTTCATACATACTTACGATTACATACATAAAAATATACATATTTTTATGTATGTAATTTTTAGGTATTATGACTATATATGGTCTCTAGGTATCCTAGGCAACCTAACTCTCGTGATGTCACGCTACTCAACCACGAACGTAAGTAAATATGCAAGCCGTCTCCTATGCCCATAATGATCATTAATGATATACTTTCTTCTTATTTACATTTACTCCTAGGTTTATTTCAAATGTGTAGGCGGGTAAACGTACTTTGAATTGCGTTCGTTATAAAGCCTCGAAGGTTTAGTAAATGTTTATTCATTTCTTCACGCAATTGCCCAATACGTCACGATAGCCGAGTGGTTGGGCGGTCGGAATTTCGAGTCCAGAGCCCCAAGTTCGATCCCCAGGTGGCAGGCTCTTACCAATGGATTTTTCAAAAACTTATCAACGAATTAAATCGTTGGCTTAGACATAAAGTCAGCGACGGGCTCACCACCTGTCACGTTGTCTCGAAAGTGTCTTCAATGGAACGTGGGTCGAAGGGACTTAATTATCTAGGCTAGACCTGTGTTTACCATTTGATTGGGAATTGCGGGAAGATATTTGTTTATTTAAAAATTTAATAATAAAAATTCCAATATGACATACATGCATTAAAATTCAATAAAAATTGTGTCATAAAGTTTATTCTATTACCTACTTGGTTTGTGAACAGAGCAATATATGTGACGTTGCCTCTGTCTATGTAGGAGTATGTATTTATGTCTTTAATAAAGAAATTAAAGTATATGTATCGTCTGAATATAGATTATATTAAAACTAATTTGAATGCTTATTTCTTAAGTGCGTACCGTCTTTATCGATCATGTACCCGTTGGTTTCTTCGAGACGTAGCGGTTCTCCGATATGATACTGAAGGAGTTTCAGTTCGGGGTTGATGGTGACGCCAGCATCGCTCCATCGAAATCGAACTTTCTGATTGCTGTATGAAACTGAAAAGTTTGAAATTTTATTAAATTTCTCGGTTTATTATTGTCCTGTAGTTATGATGTAGGAATACAAAAACTCCTTTCTTTTTGAAGGTATAGTAAGAGGGAGTAAATTAGCCAACCGCCTACGAGCAATTCGATCAAAATGTTTTCAACATGGTAGAAGATCAGATAATTAAAAGTCAATAAACTCACGTAACAATAATCGGTGTAGGTGTCGACAAGTTTCGGACGTATCGGAGGTCACCACCTGACCCTAAATCGATTATTATAAAATGGGCTTTACAGTTTTAATTATATGATTAATATTATCTCACGAAAGTTTTAATAATATAATGGTAGACGTTTTTTATTTGATGAAGTACACTTATTTAAGAAAAATATGCTTTGATCTATATGATAAATGAAGTAACATGAAGATAACCTAAGTATCGTGATTGGCTTAATATAATATTATATTAAGCCAATCACGATACTCAGATTGTGATCGGAATTTGAGCCAAGAGATCCGGTCGCACCTTCTGTACGAATTATATCTTTTGCTTGGACATAAAGACGATGACAGGATCACCACTTTTTTTATATAGGAAAAGGGAGGTAAACGAGTAGGTGGCTCACGTGATGGTAAGTGATTACCGCCGCCCATGAACACCCGCAATACCAGAGGCTTAGTAGATGCGTTGTCTCCCTTAGAGTGCCCCTCTCCCCCATAATTGGGAGAGGAGGGTGTGTGGGCCACCGGTTACCTGCACTCACCAGACGAAACGCAGAAGTTTGTTAGACTTCTACTTTATGCCGGTATTCTGTGAGGTCGTGGTACTTCCCCGGTCGAGCCGACCCATTCATTCAACAACAAAAGTTGATGCGTGGCTCTACCACAGTTAAAAAAACGTTGTTTCAAAAAGTCTGCGGTGAAAGGTTGGGCAAAAGTACTCAATAGTCTAGACCTTTGTCTACTTCTGTATTGGGAAGAGAGTGAAGATATTTGTTTTAGTATAAGTAATTACGACAATAAGTAATAAAAATGTTCATATTTATCGTACAGTTTTATGTCAATCTTCAAGAAATTGATAGATTTGAAAATGACGTCTGCTAAATGAATTGTTTGATACATTTTAATAAATTGAGATCAAAATTCATAATTTTAAAGTCAATCCTCGCTCCCTCCCTTAAAAAAGATATATAAATTATAGCACTAATTTTATCCAAGCAGTAGTCGGGCAGATGCTTTGGATTTGAAATGCATACGACAGTTAATGCATATACAGTTTCTTCATAATTTATTAATAATATTATTGTTTCAGTTCCAGTCGACAAAATATTCAGCGCAAACTCTATTTATACACATTACACGTATCTTTAAAAGGATTCAGATTATTCGTGCGTTTTTCTCCCAACACTATCTTCTTACTGAAGGCTTACGTAAGTAACACCAACAAACAAAAAGTACGTGCTTCGAATCGTACTCAGTATTTATTTTTTGATTTTGAATTACTTTTGCATGTATAATGAATATATGTATAATGTACCAATCGGGTTTTTTAAAAACTTCCGTACGATCTATATCGTTAGCTTAGACATAAAGACGGCGACGGACTCACCACGTGTCACATTGACCCAAATAAATGTCTTCGGTGGAATGTGAGTCGAAATAACTTAATTTAGAGGTCGAAAGTAGAGGATTTGCCATAATCGCCACGCTTGGCAGCGGATTGGGGTACCAGACCACTTGCACCGCTGACGCTGATGCCCTTCTTCGGTCTGATTACTTTGGTCTGATATTTATGGAGATGGTTATCCCGCCATCCAACGGTTGCCATAACGTTATTCAAGGCTGTTTCCCTTAGTCGCCTCTTACGACACTCACGGTAAGGAAAGGAGTAGCAATATTCTTACGTCGTTACCACACGGGGAATATATGTACATATATAATTTAAATAACAATTATATATTCGTAGCCCACTTTTAAATAACATATAAAGAGGGAGGTTTATATGTGAGGGGAGGAGGAATGGCATAGGACTGGATAATGAAGACATTTCGACCCACTTTTGCACCAAAGCTTATTTTAGTACAGCTTTTCAGTAAGTTTAAACATTAATATTCATCGCACGAATATTTTCCCCACCAGTTCCAGCGGGAACCGAACCCGCAACCCGTGAATTCGAAGTCATGGTCACTAAAAACTTGGCTCTGGATCTTCGGGTACTGGTATGCTTTTTCAAAATGGTTATTACATCTAGAAGCAGCCTAACCCACCAACAGTATAAAAGAGGGTATATTTTAAAGCTGATTTCACATAGAAAACTGTTTTCACATTATACTTACAGCTTTCGATATATATCGGACATGATTGTATATCCATTGGGTAAAGTTGAAATTCCATTTGACATGCTATTATAGCATGCATCCTGGCCGCATATCTCACTGTTTTATTCCTGTAGAGAGTAACGGAGGAGAATTTATGCGTCAGTTCGGCTATTTCTGAAAACAATTAATGATAATTTATATAATAAGTGTCAACTTCAATAGATTGCAATAAAAAGTTAAAAAGAAAAAAACAAAATGCATGTGGTTTTTAAGTGCCAGTATTTTGAATTAAAACACGATAATTATAAATAAGTGGAACACGTGATTATTGTTATGAATATTTTACATATTTTTTTAAATATAAATATATAATGCGAAAAATTATAAAATCGCATATCGTTAATTCGTGTATTTTAAATTATATTTAGCTTAATAACATAGCACTGGATGACGTCACAATAGTGCCACTAGTACAGCTCGCGGAGTTGCTAAGCGCAGGGTTGCTAAGCTAAAAGCAGGGTCCCATTCCGACGAAGCGCTAAGTTAGCTCCTCTAAGCAGCAGTTATTTAAATCTGTCATTTCCTTGATTCTCTCGTTGTAGTAAATTCAAAATCTTTATAATTTTTTTATGTATACACACATAGATACATAGATGGAGACAACATTACATACATTTCTTAAATCCCAAAGGAAGTAACATGTGGTATGAAATCGAAAGCAGCGAAGGTGCTATACCCAGAGCCAAGAAAGTGTGTGAAATTTGATTGTCTTTATTGACCCGTTCGAGAATCGAACAGTGGACTTCAAGACTGACGACACCATGAAA